>CM051458.1:99154854-99754854 GCA_028274465.1 Plantago ovata | reverse complement strand
AAATCCAGTACTGACTTGAAAAACGAAGGTTGATGGGGACATGTTAAGCTCCCAAATGGGAGTTTAACAAGCTCAGCTCCGATAAGCTCCCAGGTGCCACAGGTTAGTACTAGTTTTGATATATTATTGAGATTTATGTTGCTTTTTCATTTTCTAAAAATATATAGTACTAATTTTTTATTTAGATTTCAAGTTTAATATTGAATGAGATGTGTTCTGTCTTGATGCTTTTATTTGGATTTTATATTAAAGAAATTGTATCTTTTACTATTTTTTAACTAATTTGAGTCAAATTACAACTTTTTCAAAATGGTTAGGAATAACTTAGAATTTATGATAGGTTTGGGGAGAAATTATAAATCCCACCAAAGAGATTTGGGTGGAAAAAAATAAAACAAAATTGTCCCTATTAATTAAAAAATAATAATAACCTAGAGTTTCTTCTATCTCTTTCATCAGCTACCAAACCCTTATTATCCGTTGTGCGCGTTTCGTCACCGCTACCGAGGTAAATAGCTAAACTCAAATCCGATTATGGATCTGTATGTGTCGATTTCAGTTTAATTACTGACCCTGTGCTTGTTATCTATCATCTGTACGTTTTGATGAGTTTGTTATGTTCAGTTTCGTGATTCATCATCTTTTTTTTTTCCAATCGGCTCTAGTTTACTTACAGATCATCTGTGCTGGAATCTGTACATTTGATGAGTTTATTTTGTGTTTTCCACATATGTTTCTTTCTCACTTGGCTCTAGTTTATTATTATTATTATAAGTTTTATTTTAAAAATGCTGTGCTATGGAAGAATACTAGCTACCTCTGCCTCTGCCACAATAGTAGTTGATTAAAAGTCAATAATGTTGGTTGGTTGGTTTTCAGAGTGATTTTTCTTACATGTTTTTGTCTATTTGATACTTCTAACTTACTAGTAGTAGATAAATACTCAAGTATATGCAATAGAATGGTAACTTGGCTGATCTGAGATTTGGATGCCCGACGATCGAATAGGAGGATTAGAATTGACGATCGAATAGGAGGATATTTAGAACGGTAACTTGTTTGATCTAGCAATGATGATGAAATTAATAAAACTTCAAGTAGACGGAAACAGTTCTGTTGGTTGTTGATCATATAGTACAACAAGACTGATCCAACCAATTCGAATTGAACCAACATGTTTGTAAAGAAGAAAATATATAAGTATATATGTTGATGATCAATTTTTTATATTCTTCTCTTCTGGCTTTATTTTCTTAAATCGTCGATCGGTTATGGTTGTTAATCTCCTATTTCTCTTCTTGTCAGCAGGCGTTATATATAACAAGCAAGCATGAGTTCACCAATCCATAACTTTGAAGCTCATGGTACAACTGAGCCTTGTTTACCATCAGCACAAGAAGATACAACAGAAATTAAGCTAGAATCAATACCCTCCAAACGTCTCTGTTTTGTCACTAGTGAAGTTATTCATCTACCTGGTGGATTTATCAGGACCGATTACCATCTTAAGTCTGTTCCACTATCGAAGATGTTTGGCAGTACTACTACACCATTTGAATGTGATGAATCCTGCTCGAACATTCGTACTCGTGGCAAGATCAATCATCATTTAAAACTGGTATAGGCCTCCTTCCCACAAAGGATGGATATGATGATGAGCTCTACGTTGTTTTTCACGGAACAATCAGAGGCTTTACTGTACCAAAACGTACTCTCACCATGCTTAAATATTCATTCCGTCCTCGACAATCACGTCTTACGGTGCATCACTCGTTCACAACTAAAACTATGATGTCCAGAGCGATCCATCACAATCCCATTATAGTGGAAATCAATGGACTTATCCACGTCCTCTGTGAGCGCTTGGACTCGCCTATGAGTTCTGTACGCGATATTGAAGAACGCACTTACTTCCAGGTTTACGATCCTCTAAAGAATAGGTGGACAGCTCTGAATTCCCCTCGTTTCATGTATTTTCGTGCTTCACTCAGGCATGTGGTACTCGGCGATAAGTTTTATGTTTCGACAATTCATGAGTCATCTGTCTTTTGCACTAAGAACAAGAAATGGGGGCCTTGCAGATTGTTTCCGGACTTGGATGAGGGTTGTCCGTTTCCAGTTAGAAGTAATTTGTTGGTTGTCTATAATGATTTCTTGTTGTGCACCACCAAGACTATGTGGGGAATGGACGTAGTTTCTTATAAGGTTTCGCTTGATGGGATAGCACAATCAAAGCACAAGTTGTTGACAGTGTTTGATGGTGATCAGAAGGGATCAATGTGTGATGGTTGTTATTTTACTGATCTGGGAGATGGACATATTTGTGTGGCGGTTACGATGCAAGATGACCTGTATGATTCTGGCATATCACCTAGGATCAAGTTCTTATTGTTTAAGGTTTCCAAAAGTCTGGATGGACAAGCATTGATTCGGTCAGAGGATGTCCTGAAATCCACCCTTGCATTTGATGAAGAGCAGATAACGAATCTGGATAGAGGGAGAAAGGGTTACGGCGTGTCCAACTTCTTTGCACTCTGAGGGAGAAAATGTAATTTGCTGCAAATTTCTGCTACTGGGATGATGATGATGGAACCATGGTTCACCAAGTAAAGCCTCTTTCTGTTTTTTGATTTAGTTTGTGTGTTAGTAGAAATAGCAGTTGTGTTATGCCAGAATAATTAATACTAGTCCATCCAGTAGTAACTTTGATTTTGTTTGATGACATGAATGTGCCTACTGAACCTTGTTTACGTTGGTAATTATCTTTTGCTGCTACAGTATTGATTTCATCATATATTCCAGGCTTCCAGCCTTTTGTTCTCTCAGTAGATAGGGGGCTCAGGCCAATTCAGAATCATTTAACCACTATTTTCATGTATATATTCCCCTGAAGGCGGTGTTTGGTAGGGAAATGGCCATTTTAAAATCAAGGATTTGAAAATCCATTTTTCTAATTGGCCAAATCCTTTTTTTTTTTTTTTTCTTCAAAACTTCAAATGCCATATTTGTTTGCAGAGGTCACCATTTCTACAGTAGAAAACATGAACATCCGGTGGAAATAAATTTATGGTTTGGTTGGGTTTTGCCAATTGCTGATGAAATTCATTCTGTTTGGTTGGATTGATCTGTTTTATGTGTTTGATGACATTCCATTTTTAGATTTTGCAATAGTCTAAAGTTCGGTATTAGCACATGTTTTCTTCTTGGAAACTGTCTACTTTAATCTACGAAGCTGGCCTTGATATTTTATATATACCCTTTGTTGAACTAATGCTGAGGAAGTAGTGATGAGGAAGCTAATGCTGATGACAGCAATGATAGTGATAACAGCGGTAACTCTCTGGATAAGAATGATGACCCAGTTGTGGATGAACCTGAACCTGATGTTCCTGAAGGGAAGATTGAAGATGTCTGTTCTGGAGAGGAGGAAAAGATTGACCCGGTTGACCCTCAATCAAGTCTAGAAACTGAAGCAGCTCTGGATTCTGGCCGCCTCTTCATTCGTAATCTTCCCTGCACTGCCACGTAAGTGCCTGCTAGATATTTATTTTGGGGTTTCTTCTAACTTGTCTAAGAATAGATATAGTATCCCTTTGTTCATTGTTGTACTTTACCTCCTTCTACATTGTCTTTGCAGTGAAGATGATCTAGAAGATCACTTCAGAAAATACGGCAACATCTCTCAGGTCCATATTGTTATTGATAAAGACACGAAACGATCCAAAGGAATTGCTTATGTTCTGTTTGCTCTCCCAGAATCTGCTGCTAGGTATTATTTGCTGAGCTTAAGAATCGTTGTATATATACATATATAGAGGAAGAGAGAGAGAGAGTTTATATCTTATGGTTCAGAGTCACAGTTCTATGCATCATCTGTGTTGCTAATAGTTTCGGTATATTTGATTTATTCCCTTTTTTTAATTAAATGCAGGAACTATGAGACGTCTATTTGTGTTAAAACTCTAATACCATTATTTTAGCCTGCTTTGATGTACAGTTTAAATCTACAGACTGTTTTCTGGTTTGATTCTGGTCAGTGCATGTGATTCCACAATCCCCTGATCATTACTTTAATTTGGTGATTCGCTGTTCTACCTTGTCTGTCTACATACATTTCTTTTAACTGAATTTTTTTGTATATGAATAACAACTCTCATACTCTGTAAATAGTGATAATTCAGGATTTAGCCTCCCCTGAGTTGTTCAGAATATTTCAGATAAGGCAAACTTTCATTTTACTAGTCGCAAGCTGCAAATTTTATTCAGCCCTCTCTGTAAACATGCCAGTGGATTACATCTGTGAACAGAATGTCACGGGCTCCAATTTCTTCTCTCTTATTTTTAAAACTTTTGCAGGGCTCTGGAGGAGACAGACAATTCAATTTTTCAGGGGCAATTGTTGCATGTCATGCCTGCTAAACAAAAATATGTGCCTGACATAGAGTATGTTCGCACTTGATGATTCTCAACTTATACCATGTGTAATTTTCGTCTTGAAAGTTGTTGTTTTAGTAAGAAGTTTCACTCCATGTTGGTTCTACAGGAATAGCAAACTGAGGGAACAGCCTTCTAATAGTAATACATTTAAGCAAAAGCGAGATGCGGAACGGAAAACATCAGAGGCTAGCGGAAATACACAAGCATGGAACAGTTTATTTATGCGCCCTGATACTGTAAGTTAGGATACTTGTCTTATTTGATTAGCCTGGTTCTGCCCCACATTGTGATGTACAAAGCCTGGCTATAGGAGCAATTTGGAATGAACTGTGCCTTTTCATCTGCTGGACCTGTTTATGACTCTTTAACCCCTTAAGCTCATCTTCTAACTTTCAGTTTGTGATTTATTTGCATCCTCACCTAACTCCATCTTCTCATATCATCATTTATAGGTTGTGGAAAATATTGCGCAGAAATTTTGTGTTAGTAAAACCGATCTACTAGATAGAGAGTCCAGTGATATGGCCGTGCACGTTGCTCTGGGAGAGTCTCAAGTGATTGCTGAAACAAAGAAAGCTCTCTCACGCGCTGGAGGAATTAGCTGCTGGTAAAACTGATAGCATAAAAAGAAGCAATCATGTCATTTTAGCAAAAAAGTTGCCTTTCAGTTCATCTGAAAGTGAACTAGTTGACATGTTTGGGAAATATGGCAATTTGGATAAAGTCATTTTACTTCCTGTGAAGACCTTGGCTTTGGTATGGGTTTCTCCTCTCTCTATTCTGTCTCTTTTCTCTTTTGTTGTTTTTCAGTTGTCATCCTTCACTCAATCAACATATACATTTCAAAAGAAGTTTATTCTTGCATCTATTATTCATTCGTGATGGAAATTGAATCCTTATTTATCTATCTGTTAAACACCTCGTTCTTAGGCTGTGAATAATCATTTCTCTGAGCGCATGAAAGGAGCAAAGCCACCAAGTGTCAGGGTATTTTGTGCTTGGCTTTATCTGTGCTTGTGACATAATTTCAGTTTGTTAGATCTTTCTGAATCATATTCTGCATAATAACTTTGATCTGTTGATCATCTTCTTTTGTTCTATTTTAGGTGAAGAAGCATCTAAAGAATGGGAAGTATGTATCAACGGGTTTTGGTTTTGTGGAGTTTGATTCTGTTGATGCAGCAGTGAGGATTTGCAAGGACTTACAGGTAGTGCACTCTATTTGCCATTCTGGCCTATATTGAGTTGGTTTATCTTTTCTGTTGCCTTATGTTCTTTTTCCTGTCTTACCTACTATTTGCTCCGTCAGGGAACTGTTTTGGACGGGCATGCACTCATCTTGCAACTTTGCAATGTGAAAAAGGACGAACCATTGACTAAAAAGACTGAGAAAGACAGGAGTTCAACAAAATTGATCGTAAGGAATGTAGCTTTTCGGGCGACAGAAAAGGACCGCAGATGGCTATTTAGTCCATTCGGCCAGGTTCTAACTCATTTTTGTTCTCCATGATGAATCAGAAATATATTATCTTCTTTTTAATCTTTATTTATTACTGTAGTTGTATTATATTCTTACTACATTGATGATTGTCCTTTGGGATTATTCAGTTTTACGCTCTTCTTTTTTTTTTTTTTTTTTTTCTGTTTAAATCCTTCACCCCCTCCCCCCCCCTCCTTTTCTTTCGCGTTCTGTTAATTTAAAGGCGTGTCTCATTTCTTTGCATAACCGGGTCTCCATCTGCACATTGGGTTGAGAAATCATCAAGGAAATTATTTTATGAACTTTAGTAGCAAAATCAGTAATTGACCAGTTTCAACCATGAATGGTTTAGGTGTGGAGATAAAAGTAGTGTAAAAAAAAAAAACCATGAATTATGTGTGATTGGATATAAATACTTATCTTAGCTTCTGAAACTTGCCAAACCTTATTATGTCTCCTTTTCTTTCGCGTTCTGTTAATTTAAAGGCGTGTCTCATTTCTTTGCATAACCGGGTCTCCATCTGCACATTGGGTTGAGAAATCATCAAGGAAATTATTTTATGAACTTTAGTAGCAAAATCAGTAATTGACCAGTTTCAACCATGAATGGTTTAGGTGTGGAGATAAAAGTAGTGTAAAAAAAAAAAACCATGAATTATGTGTGATTGGATATAAATACTTATCTTAGCTTCTGAAACTTGCCAAACCTTATTATGTTTCTTTTCGGAGCATTTTTTATTTCCCATCGGCTTACTGGTGCTGTAACAACAGCTGAATTGGATAAATAGTCAGTAGGCTCGGTACAAGACTAAGCTATTTATGTTTGTAATACTCTCTGATTGATTAAGAATAATATAGTCCTATGGTGATATTGATCTTATATGTTAGTTTATGGAGTATAGCTGTGCCTTAATGTAAAGTTTTTCTAAACTTACATTCTACATCGCTTATGCGTGTTAAATTTTCATTTGCTGCCGGTTTATATGCGGGGAAAGATCCCTTGACTTCACTGGCCATCCGTGCATACTAGATTCTGATTGTATATTTTTGATTGGGGTTCTATTGAACCCCAGGTAATATTTCTTCAACCTGCGGAAGCACGTGCCGTTTTCAAAGGTTTAACATACAAACGCTACAAGTAAGTTGGCATAGCAGCTCCTAGTTATTAGTACTGCTTTATATTTGGCTGTAATTATGGTTATCTTTGGCACCCTAACATGATTTGTGCGGTTATATGCTGGTTTTGTCGTGCCACACTTGTGGAAACAGATATTTCATGATTTGTACATGACATATAGTCCGGAAATGAGCTCATTCTGAATTCCATCTGATGTAGTAGAATTTCCTGTTGTTGAATAACTTCTTAATTTGTTCTCTGCAGATGAAGCGTTTAAGGTTATCTACAAGGATTGGCAACCACAGAGGTTTTGCTTTTGTGGAGTATGTCACGAAGCAAGAAGCAAGAAATGTCCTTCAGACTCTCTCTAATACTCATTTATATGGTCATCACTTGGTAAGTTGGACGACATTTGATGAGAAAATTCTCTAACATGGTTGAGTTACTCCCCAAAAAGCAGTCACTGACTTGTGGCTGGCACTGCAGGTTCTGGATAGAGCCAAAGAAGGTGAGAGCTTAGAAGAATTACGTGCAAGACCAGCTGCTCAATTCACAGATTCATCTGTTAAATTATTTAAAAAAAGAAAGCACATGACAGTGCTGGACGAGGTTAATGTAAGTTTGAAAGAATTTCGGACTAGGCATGCAGATCTTCCTTGAGCTCTGCTCACAAGTCACGTCTTGGTGAGTTAGAGAAGTCTGCTTTTGTATTTTCTGGAGATCTGTTGTTTCCCGGGTTGAGCCCCATGTCCACATTGCTCCCTCTAAAACCCAAGCTTGACTTTTGCGAACACGAATCATTTGTCTGCCCAAAGTCTAGCAGTCGTGGTCCATACACTAGATACTCAAAGTCTGCCCAAAGTCTATCGTTGCTTCAGTGTACACTAGATACCCAATTTTGCCCAAGTGGTCCGTACAAGCTGACATGAACACTTCGGACGTTACTTTATTTCTTAGCTCGTTATTAATTCCCGTATCTATTGTATTTACTCAAAACTTCATATATACAACAAGAAAGGGATTCTATTTATCTTGTGTTTTGAGGTATTGAATATGCAGTAATATCGAAGTGTCTTTTAAGAGGTCTACTCATGAATATGCAAAGACCTGAGGCTGAGCACCTTAAGCGGATGAAGCTTGTGTTCTCGTGATGGACTACTTGATGTTGACTATTGTCCAGTGGCACGCAGTAACATCATCTCCGATTTCAGGCAACATATGTAAAAAGAGACTTGTTATGTTAGCAGGAAAATGTTACTGTGTAAGTCTACTATGGATCAACTAGTAAGGGAGCTTACCAGAAGGCTGTATTTGTAGAATGCGTAGCCAGCCACTGTGGCACGCAGTGCTACATGCCTACATCTCCCTACATTTACCATTCTAATTGCGAAAAAAATTCCTAATCTTAGACCCATGAGCCCATCCTCTCCGGACAGTTTATGTGAGGCTTCAAGAGTTGAGACAGAATAACACAAAAAATCAGAAATATTAGCTAAATTTTTTTTCTTCTTAGCTTGTTTACCCGGCCAACATGGGTACTCGAGTATTAAACACTGTTTGCTAAGTTTTGCAAAGTTGTAGCAATTTAAGTTAATTCTAGAATGCACTATTGACAAAAATTATGATACAATATCCTAATTGTTGTGGAGAAAAGAAGATAAACAACCCTATTCATTTGGGGAAAAGGTAAATACAAAATTCGCGAAATAAGTTTTACTTCAAGCAAGAGAGGGCAGAAAATCAACTGTAATTGTTGGTTCATAAAACACAGGGGTTCACCTAAACCCTAAGCTCAACCCCCTCATCAATACAAAAGTAAATGAGAAATATGGCAGACTAATAACCAGATAACAATGAAAACAATATAAGAACTGAAAATAAAGCACAAGAGACGTTTTAACGTGGTTCGGTTATGAATAAACCTACATCCACGGAGATCTGTAGATCTCAACACACTATCAAGATAAGATGATTATAAGAAACCTTCAGCTTACAAGAACAACAGCTCTGGATGTGTTCTTCCCTGCAATCTCACTGATTTTCACCTAATCTCAAATTACTCTCCAAGCAATATGTTTCTATCACTAGGTAAGCCTCATCTCACTCTCATCACACTAAAACCGTGTGTACAACCTTATCAACAGAATTATACAAGCAAACAAGGAGCATTTTATGATACCTTGTACCCCAATATTTCCTAATAGCCACTCACAATGCTCCATCCAACATTTCTTGATAGTGACAACTATGTGTTCGCACACAACCACAAAGATTTGGGTGCATGCATAACGAACTTATTAGCTGGCATCTCATCATCATGATATAAATCATCTAGAAACTTCCAGGAGCCAATAGAACGCCTGTGAGATTATTAGAATTTAGATAATATTGGTGTTGAGTCCGTACCAATAAGGGGTTTGGCCAACACCCACAAATCTCCACCTTTAGCTCAATTCTAGTAACAGTTCTGTATCCCTGCGGTTAGGACACGAGCCGGCCCGCTACTCTATGCATAGCCCGCCCATGAGTAGAGTATGGGCCGGGCTTGGGTATTATAGCTAGGCCCATGGGCCGGAACCGGGCCTAACATATAGCTAGGTTGGCCCGACTTGTACATATAATTAATATTAAATGTACATAATTTATTTATTTATGTATATGACTATTTAATACTCCCCCGTTCTATTAGAAGTTTCCTAGTTTGATTTTTTCCGATCAACAGATTTCAACTTTGACTCTCGATTTCTCTTAAACTATAATGATAAAGTATGTAATAAAATTATATTATGAAAATAGTATCGCAATACTATTTAATGCATGGAGAAAAAGTAAAGTATAAATTAAATAAATTCACCATTATACAAGAAAACTAAATAAGCAAGCAGAAGATTGAGAGATGTAAAGAGCTCGTCCACCGGCCATGGACTGTGAAGATGCAGTGGGCGTGTCGATTAGAAAATCAAGCTGCAGACCATCTTGCCAACAGAGGCGTCAACGCAGATTACGGTGGAGATGTGTCGGTGTGTTTGACACACCTCCCTTGTCTATTTTAGCTTTATTAGCTTTAGATTTGGCTTAGTCTTTTTATTAACAAAAAGAAAAAAAAAAGAAAAAGAAAAGTTTAATGATATGGGCGCGGCCCGGCCCATGACGGGCTTGGGCTTGGGCCCAATGTTTAGGCCCATGACGGGCTTGGGCCTGTTCCATTGCCATCCCCGATAGTCTCCCCTCCTTATACCAAAATTTCCATTTATTAACTTTACCAAAACCCTAAACCCAAGAACAGGCCTACCTAATATTATTGACGGATTCTAGCAAAGAAAGAGAGGTAATAATCTACTGTATTGTTCCCTGATTTCAAGCAAATATTTAATTTTTCGTGTATTATACTGATTGATTACTATATGCAACAATTCTAACATTTTCAATTTTGCAAGAATAGGGTCTTGCCGCTCCCATGGAGCCCTCCTTCTTTATCGACTACTGTAACACTTCTCAGGCGGAAACTTACCGGGTTCACCGTCCGAACACGCAGAACACTGATGAGACTATTTTTGGTCATGGGTGGATGAAAAAGGGAGGGGAGAAATTTAATGTTTCTTTCTTAACAATGGACCAACAGGTTTGGGAGACGACCAACTTGAAATTCTCTTCGTCTCCGCATAAGCTTCCGATACATGCGGTCATTCGACCTGATTTTGGTAAATTGGAGGCCGACAAGGCCAAGTTGAAACTGATTGAAGAGAAGTTGGCCAAGAAGAAACAACATATTGAAGAAAAGAAGGCGAAGGAGGCCGAGAAGAAGAAGGAAGAGAAGCCGGCCAAGAAGAATAAGTACTGGAAGAAGAAGGGGATGGAAGTGGATATGGAGAGTATGAAGACGATGAAGAACAAGAACCTGGATTTGAAGATCCTGCCAAGACTAGAGAGAGGTTAGATGAGGTTGAAAACATCTTTAATGACCTCAAAGATAAAGTTCTTCTGGTCATTCAACCTGTCAGTTGGTCTCTCCACACCCACTTTTGCTCTGCAACTCCATACACCAATGGATTTCTCACTCAAGGGTTCAGTGATATGATAAAGTAAGGGATATTTCTCAATCCTTCTATAATGCCCTTGTGTTTGCTGCTTAAGTTGTTGCTATGTGATTAGGCTTTGATGATTTGTCTTTATTAGTTGAGTATGTGTGCATATAGTGAACAGTGTTGTTATTGAGACCAAACCCCTCCCCCACTACTTTCTGATTTGGATCAGACTGAGTAGTTAAAACCATACGTTTGATCACACTTTCTGTTTCTTCATTAACACGCTTTCTTATTGCTTTAGACAAGTACTTGTTGTCATTCGTCTTTTCTGTAAAGCTAAGGTAAAGCTAAGGTAAGGACATATTTGGACTGCACGACGAACATATTTATATCCATGGGAAAGGTTTATTTTCTTCGACTGATGGACTGTCGACATGATGGCAAAAAACATTGGAATCGGCATGAGGTTGTAATGGAGAAGGATCTTCAAGCTAGGTTCAAAATCATTTTAGCCTATGTTGATTCCGAAGAAGAGGCTCAAATGGGTAGCGAAGAGGAACGTGATGATTTATGTGATCGTAAGTTGGATTATTATATAAGGTATTAGATTGCAGTATGTATAATTTTTTTTGAAGTATGTATAATTTTATATTGTTTTAACAATCCTATATATTTTTGTAATGAGCATGCTTTATACCATCCATTTCTTCTAAATTTGGACGAGAGACATGAGTATCCATTGAGGCAGATGGACCCTTTCAAGAGAATCTTCGGTGACAGTTGTGCTACGGATGGAAGAAAGGCATATACACTTGCTCTACAGAGGTTGTTCTATGCTAGTTCTAGTTCCAGGCTTGCCCCTGGCCCTCAATGGAGATACGAGGCAACGAATGATCCTCTTACAGCACTTACCATGGAAAAGATGCATTGGGATAGTGTCAATTCAAAGAAAGCTAATGGACTAACAATTACTGAGGAACATGAAAACACGGTGGGATCATTATGCAATTATAGTGAGTATGGCGAGTTCATCTTTCTCAGAAACCTCGCCACGCATTATGATGATAACCTCCCAACTGTTAGTATTCATGCTTACAACACTCTTATCGTATCAAGCATCTTAATTTTAAAATTATGTATTAACGCTTTTTTACTTTTGTAGCCACGTGGCAAGGAGAAGGCTGTAGTTAAGGCCCAACGTGCGCATGACGTGCTCAGGATTTTAGGGAAGTCTGTACTTCTACGAATCCACTACGGTCCCACTCCCTGGTAGTTTCTGTGCTGATCTTGAACTGGAGCATAATCTTTTATCTGACAGTCTCCGTTTTCTGATTTCATGACTCTTGATTTCACATGATTAATCTTGCTTTGTGACTTCTGCTAGACAAGAATGATAAGATGTTATGTTAGCAAGAAAATGTTACTTTGTAAGTCTGCTATGGATCAATTAATAAGGGAGCTTACCAGAAGGCCTGTATTTGTAGAATGCGTAGTAACATCAAGCTGTGAAACAAAAGAAAATTTTAGCAAACCTAATGCACCATCTAATTAAGATGAATAACAAAAGAAGTCAAGTATATATGATCCATCAACACATTAGATCCTAATACATGACACTGGAACCAAACTGCTGAGCCTGAGCTTGAGTTTTCAATTTTTACAACAACACCAAACAATAACATATACAAAAAAACAAATTAATAAACAAAGAAGAAATTAAAATATCTCCCAGTGAAGACTATTTTAACTTACGGAGGACGATCCTTCCAAGCAAGTGCTGTGATGGAAGAACATCTTTGCCGAATTCTACCAAAAAACACGTACACGTATTAGATAAATTTAAGCGCAGGATTCGAAAACACAAAACCAAGGATTCAGGACAAAATAAGAAAGACATTGATTGAACACACAACATATATAAGTAATATAACATAGTCTGTTTAATTCATTACCTCCTATTCCACAAGTTTGCTAGACAGAAGATTGATGTTGTTATCATCATTCCCATTTACAACATAGTCATGGCTTGAAAAGGGAAAAAAATGAAAGTAAATGATCAGTGCTAAGCTTTAGATATAGTATATTATTTCTTGAAACTTTGGTTGTTGAGAGAAACAATGGCACTTTAGTACTGCAAGTCTGCAATATATATACAACTAGCTGCAGGTGTTCTTACTTCTTATTATAGGGCACCCCTTATTATATAGGTGGTCATACATTTAATGAATTGAAGTCTAAACAAAATATTTCATCAAAATTTTGTTCTAATAAACTTCACTAGTTTCTCCTCTTCTTTGGCTGCCTGTCTCTCATGGCCTCTTCCTCTCTTTCTCTTCTTTTTCGTCCATCACCATTGCCACCACCTAGCTCGGGGAGCTGCTCCGTCATGTTCAACCGCCTCCCATTCCCCGTAAAAGCCCTAAACTTCATGTCCTCAACCACTTCCTTGTCAACTTTCTTGACTACTTTCTTCTTTTCTGGCTCCTTATAATCCAATGGCAGGGCGAAATCCACCTCACAGTCTGTGTCAGTCAAGCATATCGCATCTGGACCAGGCTTTACTTCCAGAACATCAATGTAATATTCCTTATCATCATGCCTAACCATGAACGTATCGCCACGACTCAAGCAAGAAAACAGCCTCAAACTCTGCTCCAGGATCTCTTTTGGATCAGGAAGCATGACGAACGACGTCTTGTGGGGTTGCAACTTCATGTGACTACCCTTCTTTACCACCGCGTTTTCCACTGTCACGCGCTGTCCCTCTTCGATCTTGAGGTTTCTTATCATCCAGTCCGGCATGTGAACGAACCCTTCTTCAGCTCCGAACTCAAGCACACCGCAGTGAGAAACGACCACGTTGTCAGGAACGCAGGTCTTGATTCGGAACAGCCATGGGTTGGGGACTTTCAAGGAGGTGAGCTTGTCAAGGACGAGAGCGGAAGGATGATTTTGTCCCCGCTTTCGAGGTACGGGTTTCTGTATTTTGAGTAGGAAACGCAGTTTAAGGTTTGTTCGAAAACAGGACCGTAAGAGAGCTCCCCTTCCATCGCTGAATTGTATAGAGACAAAGTTGAAGAAAAATATTTGATTGATTGATTGATTGTGTTTTGGCGAAGTTTGAGAAAAATTATTGATTAATTACGAAGTTTATGATTGTCTTTATTTATAGGCAAAATTGAACATTGAGGTTCAAGAACTACTACTAGGACTTGAATCCTATATTGATTCGACTACGTATTTCCATGTTCGAACAAGTTACCACATATATGCACTCGTGTTTCCTAATTTATAGTACTAATTTATACTGACATCAATATACTCGAAATTGGTGCAGAAAAATAAAATATTAACTAAAACAATGAAAATATTTTACAGAAGAAAAAAAAATTGAAAATAAATTAATTAGTAGCCCAAATAAAACATAGGTATCTTATCGAATCTCGATTCAGCCTATGAAGTTTTTCGTTCTGTCTAAAAAATTGACCCGAATGAACTCATTTAACTAAAATTAATTGTAGTATAAAATACAACTAAGCAATTCTGAACTCTGAATTGAATAGAGCCCGAAAGGACAAAACCAAGCCATGTTCGACAGTTCGAGTTTTAACAAAGCACAGGCGGACTCGAATACTCTACTCGTTAGGCTAAACTTGCATAACAACTTAGGTGAGGATTTCTCTGGGGTGTTAAGTGTGAACCGGTAACAACATGCAGTAAAACGGGTTTGTATCATGCTAGGGGATAAATCTAATGCAAGTAGAAGACACATTCATATTGGTCCCACATGTTACCATCTCACAATCATGATCAACTTGAGTATTTGGATGGATCAGTCACATCAGTGCAACTCACTTGTTGTTTGACCCACTTAGCCAGTCATCTGCAGGATGTTGGACAAAGACAAGCGTTTCTTCTTCTCATCCGCGTTGTTTTTAGTATTATTTCCCAATGACGATCTTGCCCTTTCCTTATTTTACACCCTTTCTGGTCCAAGTTTTCTGACTCTAACAGCTCATCTTAATTAGTTCTTAAAAAATTGAAGTGCATATTAATTATATAAAATAACCACCTGAAGGCATCTAATTGCTAAAATAGCTACTTTAAATAACTACTTACAAAAAAGTTCATTTATTTTCGGTGCCCTAAAATCTAATAACCTCTTACAAAAAAAGTCATTCTATTTTTTGGTGCCCTAAAAGCTAATCAATTTGGATCTCAATTTCTCGCTGGACACCTATGTTCTCACTAAAATGGATTCTGATGGTGTTTTGATATCCATTAGTGTTAATTAATTATTAGCTAATTATATTTAACTATTTTTTTTCTAACTACTTAATATGTATACACAGAAATTAATGAAACTGACATTTAATTTTGTTGTTGAAACTAATGAAACTTTCATCTCTGTTGTTGAATCTAATGAAACTAACATTTTTTTATGGGAAAATTACATTTACCTACCTTGGTACGAGCTCTAACTACAGAATTGCCCTTCTTAGTTTAACAATTACAGTTAGCCCCTTAGCCCGGAAAAAGTTTGACCTTCCCGTTATTCACTTTTAAAAAAAACACGGCCAAACAAGGCCTTAACTCCAAAAAAGGAATTTATTAGACTTTGCATTTAATAATACTCATTTCCCCTTTTCTATATTTTCTCTTCGTCTTCTTCTCTCTTTCCCTCCAAACACCGTCTCGTTTTCTTCACTAAATACCTTCAATTCGACTGGAATTTCTTGTTGTAAACGCCGTATTATCGCGTGCATTGGGATATCGGAAGTGGTCGGCTTCGTAGGGAGGTCGAATTTTGCGAAACGGCCACTGTCTTGGAGGTTAGTAATTTGCTTGAAAAATGTATGCTTTTCTTTGGTATTTTTTGAGTTATTGTGTTGTAGACGTTGTTATGATGATCGTAATGTATGTATATTGTTGCGTTTTGATGAAATTCCCGTGCAAGTTCGAACTAGGATTTTAGGGTTTTTTTTTCCGGCATATTTTCACCTCTGTCCGTCTTTTTTATGAAGGTATGGCTGAGAGATTTAACATCCGGGTTCATGGTGGTGACGAGCCATTCACGTTGACAGGGGTAAACCATAAAAGGTACTCTCATAAGAAACTACTTTTTGACATAGATAAGTTTGTGTTATCTAAGCTTGAGTTGCCGAAAGATCACTCTCTGTTTTTCACTTTGATGGCTGAGGTTGATAATGGTGCTGCATCCATAGAAATTGTGAGTGATAATGATGTTAGTGATATGTTTGCTAGAAATATGTCGAATAGGGAAGTAGAACTTTACTTTACTCCTCATTATGCTGAAACACTTGCTACGATTGAAACACCTAAGGGAAAAGGTAAGGGTAAACACATTGCTGATGATATTGATCCTCCTTTTGAAGTTCCCTTAACTAGTGCACCTGTTAGGAGAAGAATTTTTAGACCAAGGTCCACAAAACCTCCTCCACCCAAAGGGCCAAAAAGATACCCTACTCCTGCTGATGAAGTCATTGACTTGACTGAAGATCATGTTGCTGAACCAGAACCAAAATCACCACCTTCAAACAGTGAACCAGAACCAAAAACTCCACCCCCAAACAATGAACCAGAACCAAAAACTCCACCTCCAAACAATGAACCAGAGCCAAAAACTCCACCTCCAAACAATGAACCAGAGCCAAACATTCCAAACCATCCAACACCAAACAGTGCATACATTCCCAAGTTTGATACTCCTGATAAGAACCCTAATCCTACTGGTTTGAATATGAACATTGATTGGGAAGAATGTTTGAATGTTATTATGAATATGAATGCATTTAAGGACTTAGTGAATGAGACTGATGCTGAAACTGGCCCTAGTGGAACTGGTGTGGTGAATGAGAATCCTGATGAAACTGGTAGAACTGATGTGGTGAATGATGATGAAACTGGTCCTAAACAAATTGAGATTGATGATACTAATGAGGTGAATCAGGAGGTTGAGAAAGGTGATGATGAAGTGGTTGTTGAGGAATGGGAGAGCTCTGATTCTGATGAAAGTTACTATGGAGATATGCTTGAAAGTGAATCTGATGGGGGAGATGTTATGGAGGCAGATGTGCCTGAACAAGTGCTGCAGGGCAGTGATGATGAGAGGTTTGTTGACTGGGAAGATAATGAGCCAGAGATTGAGAATGTGCATGAGAGGGAAGATATAGAGATAGGGTTTAAGCCTTGTGAGGGGTCTGATACTGATGAAGACTATGTACCAGAAGAAGAAGAGCACACTGAAGGTGGTGAAGGTGGTCATGATCAGACTCAAGGTGATGATCAGGGAATCAAGGTATGTATCTAAGTTGGTTATTTATGTTGTAATTAAGTTTGTTCTTAATTTATGTGGTAATTGTTGTAGTTAATGAAGATGATAATGTGCCGGTGGTGTATCCAAGTGATGGAGAGACTGAATATGCTCCACAAGGGACCTGGATTGGTGATGAATTTGAAGAAAACTATGAAGCTGAGGACAAGGAATTTGAGGTTGGCCAAACATTTGGCTCTGTTAAGGAACTGAGGAAAAGGATGAAAAATTATGTCTTCAAGATTGGCTTTACAATGGTGAGACAGAAGAATGAGCATGATAGATACACAGTGTTCTGTGCAGCAAGGGATAAGGTATGGTTTCAATTTTGTGATATTGTAAGTACTTGCCTGTTTTACACTTCAGTTTACTTCCATTGTAATGTTAATTTTTTCAATTGTAGGGCTGTCCATGGAGGCTTCATGCTAGTGTCATGGAGGATGGAGAATCAGTAATGATCAAGACATACAGGGGGCCCCATAGGTGCATAAGAAAATTAGACCCAAAAATGGCAGATACTAATTGGCTTTGTGAGATGATTGTTCAAGAGCTCAAGGACCAGAGATGATGCTGAGAAATATGTCACTCCCAATCACACAACTGCAGCTTATGTGAGGACATATGACATGACAATATATCCCATTGATGACTATAGATTCTGGCCTAGTAACCTAACACAAGATGAGTGCTCACCACCCTTTATAGAGAAGAAAGTTGGCAGGCCACAGGTGGTAAGGATCCGACATCCATCAGAAGGAGGCTATCAATCCAAAGTTCCACCTAACAAGCAAAGGAGACCTCCAAGGTGTAGCTTATGCAGAACTGCAGGTCATAACAAGAACAAATGTCCAACACTTGTAAGTACTAGCTACATCCTAAAAGTTACATTTTTTTGTAGTTTTGGATAACAATATGCTAACATTCAAGTACTTTGTTGCAGCAAAGGACACAAGCTGGAACTCCAAGAGATGTTCCACATCAGGATGAGCCAAGGACACAATCTGAAGCTCTAAGAGATGTTCCACATCAAGATGAGCCAAGGACAGAAGTTGAAGCTCCACAAGAAGTCCCCATTGTACCTGAAAATCGTACTCCACAACACCAAGGCACAACTGTAAGTATTAACTTGATTTTTGTTTAATTTTTGTATGATTCTTGTGTGATATTTGACTGGATTGTTGACTGGTTTGGTAGGATTTTACTAGCACAAATGGGAGAAATGTTAGGCAGAGGACTGACCATGGTGAGGCTTCAACCAGCACTGGAACTGGAAGAGGAGGTAGAGCAGGCAGTGGTAGGGGTGGAAGAGGCAGCAGAGGTGGAGGTGGAAGAGGCAGAACTGGAAGAGGCAGGGGCGGAAGAGGCAGGGGAGCAGGGAGAAATGGCAACATGAGAAATTGGTTTGGTTCAGAATGAATTGAGATGTTGATTGTCTTTTTGGGTTCAATTGTCAAGTGAAACCTTTAACTCAGACTTAGTTTAACTTTGAATTGTCTTTTTGGGATCAGTTCTTGTGAAGTTAATTCCACAAGCTGACTATTATCATTTTGGGTTTCAATTTACTGTTTAATGTTAGGATTATTGAATATCATGGGTATGTAAGTTTCAGATATTGAACTTGTTTAATGAATTGCTTATTCTGCCTAGTGCATTTTATTACATGAATGCTTTGCAAATTTGCAAGAGTAGGTACATAGCAAGTAGTACAAGGTTAACACAAACTAGTAGCCTAATTCTATGGTACTTGTCTTCTCTATTATTCCTTCTAATTTCAGCTCTACTCTGCCTAGCATGATGCACTTGATCTTCTCTAGGTTGATGTACTTGTGTTGTGGCATGGCCTTCTGTGACTTGTGCCATGGCTTCTTGTTGTTGTTGATGTGTTGGATGAACATACTCCCATATAACTGTGGGATGAATCACTTCTCCCCACCTTTGTGCTCGATTTTGTTCCTCAGCCCATTCAGACCAACCATGTGTCGGACACCCCCAATAAAACCTCCCATCATTCCCCACAGATAGAGTCGTACGCTTTCGACATCTTGTAGCCTTGCAAACTGGACGAAGAACATTCATTTTCTTATCAGGGACTAAGATATACAAGTATATAGCTAATGAAAGAAGGTAAGAGTACATAAAATTGAGTTAGAAGGGGTTTAAATAGGCAAAATTTTGAATTCCAACGGCTAGTAAGAGGTTCCCAACGGCTAGTATTTTTTTTTCATTTAACTACCTCCTTGCAACAATTCAATTACAAATAGGCCCCCATGTGAGTCGCACGTGACAAACCAAAGCTGTTTGGCTCAGGCGAGAAACTGAGAATCCGGCAGGGCTAAAATTGTCATTTCCAGCTCTTAGTGCGCAAAAAGTCAAGTTCGTGGGTCTACTTGTAATTTATTTTCACTAACAGGGGGCTACATGTAATTGTTAAACTAAGAAGGTAAAATCTGTAATAAAAAAAACTAACAAGGGGTGTAGATGTAAATTGCCCTTTTTTTATTGTTCGCTTGTGATGCTGAAATAAATGAATTTAGCATTCGTGTTGCTGAAACTAGCATTTTTGTGGCTCAAACTAACACTTATGATGCTTAAACTAGCAATTATGATGCTTAAACTAATGAAGCTAGCATTTAGTTGTTGAAACTAGCATTTGTGTTGTTGAAACTAATGATACTATCATTTGTGTTGTTGAAACTAGCACTTATGATGCTGAAACTAATAAAATAACATTTTTGTTGTTGAAACTAATGAAATTAACATTTATGATGTTGAAACTAGCATTAATAGTTAGTTTCAACTAGTTTCGACCAGTTTATGAAATTAGTTTCTGAAACTAGCTTTTGGTCTGAAATTAGCTTCTGAAATTAACTTTTATGTGTTGAAACTAATTTGAAACTATATTTTTTCAGTTGAAATAATGATTATATTTTTATAATTATAGTTTTCATAATTTTTAATTTATTTAGTTTAGTATAAATAATTTTTGAAGTTACTTTAATCATTTTATAAAATTAACAACTAGTTTTAAAGGTTAATTTCAGAAAAAATATAAATTAACAGTAAGTTTCAAATTGTTTCAGTCATTTTTAGCTAGTTTCATCCATTTTTAGCTAGTTTCAGTGGCTGAAACTAGCTTCCGGATGTCAAATTTGCTATTAAATCAAATTGAGCAAGATTTTGAGGTCCGAAAGCTTAGTAAGTAGCAAATATTTGGTAACTAATGTTTTAAAGTGGCTTTATTTGCAATTAGTTACTTTTTATTTATATGTATTTTTCCCTTCCTTTAATCCTTGTTCATTATTTAAGTATGACATCTACTGACTTAATGCCGCAGGAAAACATGTGCGAATCTACCAATATCTAATAAGTCACTAGTCCAAAAAACTGTCCATCGTTAAAAGTTTCAAAGATTGTTTTTAGAAACTTGCTAGTAAGAAATACTGCTTTGGAAGACTACTGCAACTGCTTTGGACCGATGGAGAAAATCCAAAGATTTTAGCCAAAAGAGTACAAAATCCAGATTGGAGAATTTTGAACAGGGTTCACGGTTGATTCTTCAGTTTCAAGCAGGTGGAAAAATTTATATTCGCACAAATTCGAAACAAATTCAGATATGCTGGAAAGGTTCACAAGATACTAGTACAATCTAACAAACATGTGCAATAGACTACTAGTGTCCGGTGGACATTGTTTCCAGCATAATCTCCAGACTCCAATGAAATATAGTATAAGACTATAAAGTCTAAGGAACTCCTCTGTAGTATCATGCAATTAAGAAAGATAAATTAGCACACAGACAGCATCCTTTCTCTACTAGACACAGCAATAACTAAGATTCAGCTAATGCTAGGAACAGAGTGCACAACATTTGCTAGAAAACACTATAGCTGGATACGCGTCGAGTTCCAATCCATCCTCCCGAGTAATTCCCAACTAGTACCTGTCATGACGTCTGCACAAAATAAAAACAAGTGTTGGATTATAATGTTTGAACGCTGATCAATCATCAGAGATTGAATTTGAATGTTTCAAGTCTGCTCAATCTGATGGAACTTTTGATAGGTTCACTAAGACAAACATCTGGGTGCAATTTGGTTCAGATATTTAATTTCAACACAGCTTAAACAGTTGAGATGGGTATAGAGTTCAATACCAAGCATATAAGACTTTCCATGCATGTATATCATCTATGTTCCACCAGTTTTATGACATTTATAGAATGTGATGTTCTTGTGTGTGTGTGCCAAATCTGAATTGTGCAGCAGCGAGAAAAGGTAGACTACTTCACAGTTAGGTGATTATAGATTATTT
The DNA here is from genome assembly GCA_028274465.1 of Plantago ovata. Taxonomy (NCBI): domain Eukaryota; kingdom Viridiplantae; phylum Streptophyta; class Magnoliopsida; order Lamiales; family Plantaginaceae; genus Plantago; species Plantago ovata. Next base: position 99,733,150 of record CM051458.1, on the reverse strand, counting down.
TTCTTGTGTTATTTGGTCAATTTTATTTAGGTTAAAATTGTCCCTGCGAGGGAGGCAAGGGACGCACATAGCTCAACTACGTCACGACACTTATACATAAGGGAGCAAACAAGAACAGGAACAATAATGTTGAGGTATGAGAGTAAATGTAAACCTGTGACGATCATAATCCCTTGAACGTTCTCTCGATCGGGAACGAGATCTCCTGCGACTCCTAGAGTCATAGCTGCGAGAACGTTCTGCATCTCTTTCACGATCATAGCGCCTATCACGATCTCTGCTCCGACGATCATAATCCCTGCCACGCTCACGACTAACACTTCTATCAAGGTCACGGCTAGATTCTCTCTCACGTTCTTTGCTTCTCCGATCTCTTGAACTGAATCAAAACATATCTTTGATTACTCCGTCCATAAAGAAAAACCAGAGTAAGCAGGTATATTATGCAGCAAAAAATAGTCAGCTCAACCTTCTCTCTTCAAGGGCTTTACGTTTTAGCTCTTTCTCCTCCTGGAACAATCAAAGAGAATCTCAAATGTATTTGGCACTGTCAAACTCCAACTAGATGGTACTAAAAATGATATCAGGACAGGCTAAATGCACCCAGGCATACAGAAGGACTGATCTACTAGAATGAGAAAAATCACGGGTCACAATATTAAATGAAATCTCTAGAGAAGAAACTCAATGGCAATAGCAAAACCAGAGTCAAGTTATGCAAAGTGTCGCTTAAGATAATGGAGGAATAAATGATGGTTCACTTAAGACCAAAGAAACAAACTGCCACGAGGATACAAGACTGACTATAAGCACCATAAACCTAAAAAAGTAGGGATTCTTTGACAGTTTAAGGGGAAAAGCATTCTATCAAGAATCACATGTGCAGTTCTACTAAGAAAATAAAACAAATTCATCCATGTTTCATTGCCAGAAGAAAGATAAGCACAAGAAGAATTTTGAACTCAATAATAAGAAAGAGCATACAGAGAATATAGTCAGACCTGAAGCTCAGCCAACTTTTCCCGAATTTGCATATAACCTTGGTGAAGCTTTCCTCCAAAATGGTCAGCCAAACGGCGATCACTGAAAACAAAAGAAAAAACGTTGCATGTCATGAGAACCAGACTGCCCGTAAATTAGTGGGTTGTAATCTAACAGCTAAAGATTTTCTAGCTAAGATAGCATTAATGACAAGCATTAAAAAAAGTAAACATAATAATAATAAAAAACGCACATTCTTTAGCAGCAAAAGTTATCCTCGTAAAACTGGACCGATAAGCCTGCTGGCAAGGTATAGCCGCAAAAGTCAAGACGAAGTACCGGGAACCCTTAGTACTACTTTTGTGATCATAACAATAGGAAGTATACTAATAAATGGAGAACGTTAAAGAAAAATAGAAGATACCTATCATAAACGCTCAAGAATGCTCCACAAATGTCACAAACACGGAGCTTTTGGTCGGTCTGCAAAAAGGAAACTACAGTATCAGAACCAGAGACAATAAATATTTCCCTGTACACATTTTTAAGAGACCGATACCAAATTGAAGACTGGTAATTTTCAACAAATAAAATGTCCTATGTTACACTTCGTCAGTTTCCTCAATTGAAATCTTGCTTAAATATGAATTGATTCACACAAATAGAAGGTTATACGAGCACATGAGAGACTTACAATGCGCACATCAGCAGCCGTGTACTTCGAAGGATCCTGCTTAGTTTCTTGCCGTACTGGCAACGGAAGCAACTGAAAGAAGAAAGAAACCAAATTCAAGAAGCCAACAAAGAAAATGAAAACACACCTAGCAGTAAAGAAATGGAAAATGTTAAATATTGCAGACTGAAAAAAAAAAAACATTATGCCAAGACAGGTGAGTATACTATAATCAACATATATAATGATGTGGATGGTAACCTTCTTTAGCGCTTCAGCCTCTTCTAATGCTTTTTCTGCTTCATCTATCATACCTTGTTCACCTGAACACATGCACCAACAAGCACCAACTTAGGACAGTCGTTACTCAACCTTCAAAAACACTCACAACATAATACAGAGGGCAAGAATCACAAGTTAGCTTTTATAGCAATATTCAACTCCAAATGATGATTACAATTTGAAAGGAAGCACAACAAAGTGTATAGACTAGACAGCATTTCAAGCTCTGTGAACTAAAAATCATATGCATGTGCATCTGATATGAAGCTTTGCTATTTTCAAAATTAAAGAAAGCAAAAAGTAAAGGAAAGAAGAGATTGCCTTTTACATAAGGAAGTCAGAAACAAAAGACCGGAAGAGACAAACATATTGTAACAATATTGATGTGAAATGACAAGGAAGAAGAGGTTTATATCTTCAAGAGTCGAGACAAATTTATCAATTATGAGACGCTGATGCTTTTACAATTTTTAAGAAAGAAATAGAACTAATTAGAAGCCCCAAAACGCTCTAAGATGATATCAAAACAAATGCCATGCATAATTCTTTATCAGTCAACACGAGTATCTCTTTGATTGCATGTAACATCCTTACCGAGCTCCTCAGATTTCTTTAGCTTCTCATTGATCAGTTCTTGTATGTGAGGGTTAGGAACAGCTGCAGGTAAGGTAGCCGATGGAGGGGCATTTGTCAAGGGCTGGGGCAAAGCTGCACGATCCTTATTGAAAGCCTCCAGAAGCAGCATTGACTGCCAGTAAAGATCAAATCAATATCCTTCAACGTTCCTTTTTTTTTTAATCACTACAGTAAAGTTTTAAGAGCATTCCAAACCTGCTTATCTGCTCTTTGGGTTCTTAGTTCTTCTATCTCTTCCAGGGTTTTAATCTTCGAGTCTATCTTGCCTTCCAGATCTATACAAGCAGAAAATATAGCAATCTGATTAGATGAATATTACACCTTGATCTTTAGGCATCTTTCCGTCAATCTCAGCTTAGGTCGTCTTTTTTTTTTTTTTTTGGAAATGTAATAAGAAAGCTTAGGTTGTCAAAATTATTGTTTATCTAGATCACACTATCACAGTGAACAACCGTGAGCACGACTTGGATCTAGATCAGCAAAAGCGGAAGCATGAGCTCTAAAATTAGAAAGGGGCGACAAAGATCGGGGGCATAAAGTAATTAATGGAGTTTAAAGTTTTAATACGCTTCATAAATTATAATTTCAAGCGAAAATTTAATGGAAAATATGATTTCTACAACAAGCACATCATATCACATACTAAAATTATGCTAAAAAATAGAAACTTATCAACAAACCCTAGAGAAGTCTGACTAAAACTAAAAAAACATTAATTTTTATACTAACTTTATGATTACTTAGAGATGTAAATCATGCAGAACATCATCATTCACCCATCACAAAGATGAAGAAAAACATGAAATAGCATATAAGTAAGTACTTTTTTACTCGAGCATCTCAAGACAGCACCATTCTCCATGAAAGTAATTAGCATTTTAAAGCAAAAAAAAAAAACAAAAAAACAAAAAACAAAAAATAAATAAATAATAAAAAGAGCCTCAAGATCTGAATCATCTGATAGCTGTTGCAAGTCACAACATGAAGTTGGAAAGGAGTGGAACGTAAGGAGGTGTAACTTGGGATGATTAAACAAAACAGAGAGAGTCAGTGTATATTCTCTGGACCAACATCATGAGGTTACACTATAATCAGAATATAAACCACAACTCAAGCATGCTTCTCTTTCATTCAAGAAAAAATAAAAACTGAACTTCTTCAGTTTCAGATGTAAAAATAAGTAAGCCTTGATAAGTTAAATGCTTACCAAATTGATCAACTTCTTTTAGTTTCTCCTTTATTTGCTTTGACATCTCCATGATCTCAGGCGTCTGCAATTCCCGAATAGTTACGAAACCCACTATATCAGGAATGATGAAAGGCATAGTAAGAAATAATACTGAATTACAAAAGTCTACCTGCGTCACTTCTGACACAGAGATTCCGATGGCTGCTTTAGCATCTTCGTCATTCAGTCTCTTCAAAGCTCTTCCAATTTTACGATCACACTCAACTATAAGTCTGTCTATGCTGTCCTCTAAGTCTCTGTCATAATTATCAACACCTTTTGCTTTTGCTTCTTTATACCTGATCAAGAATTAAGGCAACAGACAAACATCGTTCTGCAGTAGTATAGCACAAGGTATCGCAAGTCGGAACAATCTAAGTTCAAGAGTTCATCACATAAAAACATTAACAAATAGTTCCCACACAAGTGCACTGAAGTGGAGGTTCAACTTTTAGGCATGAACATTATTATCACATCAAGTAGCAGGGCAACCACGGCAGCATCAAAAAAAGAAAAAAGCTCCCCCAAAACAAGAAATCTTCCTGCCTCTTAAAATGAATAGCAATCGTATACCCTAGGCCATCTAATAAGAACAAATTAACCTTTTCAGGATTCCACGTACTCAATTATAGGAACCAAGTAGATACACATTTCATCTTTGCCAGAAGAGAAAAACAATAAAAATAACACAAAATAGGATACTCTTTCCTCAGCTGCAACGAATGCACCTTAGGGCAATGTCCCAAGTCCATTTTCTGCACCAAACAAGAACAGGAAACAAATAAAAAGTTATTCAACCTCAATTGACAATGATAGATATATAAAAACACATTTGTCACATTTACATTGCCCATTCATATAGAATTCACAACGCCACCTACATTAAACAAATATAAAAAACAACACTTGATTTATTCATTCTCATACTTATTTTATCATCTCTCATAATTTATCCATTATAGTATATATCTATTATTCTACCCACACTCTTAACAGTAAATTATAAGTTCCATTGATCTTTGATCCAAATTCAACTAATCAGCTAGTTAAAACAAAGTACAATCAATTGACAATGATATATATATAAGAACACATTTGCCACATTTACATTGGCCATTCAGTCATATAGAATTTACAACGCCGCATTCATTAAACAAATTTAAACCAACACCTGACTTATTCATTCTCTCTTAATTTATGGATTACAGTATTATTTATTCTTCTCACACTCCAACAGTAAATTACAGGTTCCATTGATTTCTAATGTAAGCTTTAACTAATCAGCTAGTTAAAACAAAGTACAAATCAACAATTCAGCTTAAATCACTCGGTAAAACAGTAGAATTGGAAAACGATAGAGAATTGAAAAGTTAAACAAGCTAGATGTGAAGGCGAGGGTTTGAGAGCATACGGTTAGCTGGAAAAGCTCGTGAGGGCAAAGGCCAGCGAGGAATAGGCGGCAGACGTCACGATCGAAGTAATTTCGAGTGACTTCCTGAGTTTCGCCGTCGCGATTGGCGCCCATGAGTATGTCCAGCTGCTTCCTCAGCGCGTCCATCGTTGTCACCTCCGATTAGGTTAGGGTCTGCAATTTGGTTTGTTTCTCTACTGACTGGTGAGTGAATGAGAGAAGGCAAATGTTTTAAAAGGTCTTTTTTTTCCTTTTCTTCTTAATGGATATTTGCACCTAAGGTGCTTACGTTATAATTTATATTTAATTTCCAACCATTCAAAAGGTGGAATAAGAAATTAATTGCCTACGCAGAAGTAATTTCATACTACAGTACACCTTAACATATTCTAGCCGCGTGTGTTTTCACGCGCGGATGGATTTCTCTTGGTTAATTTATTTTCTAAATTTATATATTGTATTAAATGAATATGAGATTATGAAGTAATTTAGCAAGAATAAAAAACCCTAGAAAAATAAAAAAATGAAAAGACAATTTAGTTTTTGTACATTTTCGTAATAGATTTATACTCTTCTTCTACTCAGTTGTCTAGACTTTCCTCCCCGTCCATTTTTTTAACCGTTGATCTCCCATCTTTTGCTCCTTATCCAACAACAAACTTGAGCGGATTTGTGTACACTTAGAAAAAATCATAGAAAACCATCTCGAGATGGTATTGTGCGGATAATATAAATCAAATTATCAAACTTATTTGTTGGGGTGGTGGGGGAACAAATTTTTGCCTAAAATCTATTTCGAGATGTGTTTTGGTCCTTTATGTTGACGATTTATTAAATATTAGGGACGTGTGCGTAACATATACTGGAATATGAGTCCACTGGACTGGATTACCATCTGTGTCGTAGGTTGTCATGCCGGTTATTCAGGTATATAAAATAAAAAATAAAGCATGTTAATCTCGTTTCATTTCCGTAACCTAAAAATTCAAATATGTAATATTTGTTCCATTTCGGTAAATATTTTAAATGTGAAAAATGAAAGGAAATAGAATAGCAAAGCTGAAAAACAAATATAGAAACTATAGAGATCGATTGGAGAATGAAATTTATGGCTGTAAAAATTTATCCAATTAAATCCCTCTCTGTTCTTCCCTGACTCTTTCCCCCTTCCGAGCTGAAACTAACCAAACTCCGATTACAATTGAAGTTGATAAATAGAGAAAGAAAGGAAAGAGAAGCATCTAATTTTCTGAATAACCATGGCAGTTGCTGCTGTGGCTGCTTCTGCTCCATTTCTTGGCCACAAATTGGTTCATGCTACTGTAAATTGCTCGCACTTTCATTTTCTATTCAAGTACTCGTATCAGTACGATTCTCTAATTTTGACAGTTGTGTGTAATTTAGCTGCTAACTGTGGGTGATTTTGTTCCTGGAGCTCATAATGAATAGATTTTCTGTTTTGCAACACATGATTTTCTAGATGTTATATATGAGACTTGATTAGGTACAAGATTAAAGATTCTGGAATGTGATTCAAGAAGGATGATCCATGTTTAGTTTCTAAATTTTGAATTAAACTAGTATAGTAGTATCTTGTATGACTGCATTAGGCAGTTGATGTAGCTCTCTCTGCTATCATTGCACTTAAGAATCGAATCGCCATGCTTTAGTAGAATTCGTGCTTGCTTCATTTTAGAACACTAAGTTGATGATTTTGTCATTACAGAGAACTGGACCATTTAAAAGGTGCCCACCTAATACATTTTCTGGGTGTAGCATAAGAGCCCTATTCTGGGGGCAGAAGAAGGCTGCGGAGCCTGTGAAAGCTGAGTTAGCTCTGGGAAATTTCAGTTTGACGGAATTTGGAACACAGGTTGGTGCTTTGTTATCCTTATGTTGATTCTGGTGTCGAATTAGTAATGTCATGTAGCTATGTTTATTTTATTTCGTTTTAATCCGTTTCAGGTGGATTCTACTGGTGCGGAAAACTCCAAAACAGTATCGGTTTCAGTAATTTCTTCGATCTCAGAGGTTGCATCTCATGAGTGGGATGCTTGCACTCTTGATGTCGCAGGTTCAGAGTTTAATCCATTTCTTATGCATGGGTTTCTCTCAAGCCTGGAGGAGACAGGCTGTGCAGTGAAGGTGAGATATTTCAGCTTGTTCATTATTGGCTAATAAACTTGTTAAGCTGTTAGTAATGAGAGACTCAACATAAATATGAACATCTCCTAACTTGAGCAATGATCTCTAAAACATAATTGTTCTATCAAATGCATGCTCTTGTAATTTTATAAACAATCCAATTTGGAGGTACATGTCGTACTGTCTTACTGGAAAACGCATACAATCTTGTCATGGGTATAATGTATCTAAGCCTCATGCATAACCTAACACAAGGCAGTTAGATGTCCTCTCCCCCACCACCACAACCCCATTCTGGGTTCCTATCCGTTACGTATACTTCCAGGATCTGGATATTTGTGAAATGTGATATGTAGTTCTCTAGGTGCCTCACATGAGCTAGAGAGTTATAAATATTAACTATCCATGCCATTTTAGGATCTTTTTGCAAGTATGCAGTTTCTGCCACTACTGGAGTCTCACTGTCATTAACTTTGTAGGAATATATATTAGTGTTTATCAAGTAAAAAAATGCCAAGAGAATGTCTCACCTGTATAAAGGATGCTAAGGCTATGAGAATGGGGAATTTCTTTGTTATTCTTCAAAAGATTCTTCTTTATTTCCTCCAGGAAACAGGATGGGCTCCGCAGCATATTGTTGCACGAGACGACTGTGATAATGTGTTAGGAGTGGTTCCTCTCTATCTGAAAAGGTTTGTTCTATACTTCAGCAATTTAATAAAATCATGAGTATTATTTAAGAAGACACAAACAATACGCTTGTCCCTGAATATTCATGGAAGACAATTCTTATGTATTTGTGCTTGGTGATCCTTCTATTGAATTTGTGCAGCCATTCTTATGGTGAGTATGTGTTCGATCATTCATGGGCAGATGCCTATTACACCTATGGAGCAAGATATTATCCGAAATTGCAGTGCAGTGTGCCATTTACCCCAGTTACTGGCCCCAGGATTTTAGTGCGTGATACCAAATACAAAGATCAGGTCTTTGATATTTTAGTCTCTGCATTAATGGCAATGGCAATTGAGGTACTGACACTGCTCTTAACATTCCTTCTCACAACTTGCCCATTTGAAAATAAATTCATGAAATATCTAAAGTGTGTACAAGTGCTTCGATCTTATGAGTTTCATTTTTATTGTCATTATTATTGTTTTGGTTCTCTTCTTGAGGGCTTGAGGCACAAGATTATGGACATGAATAACTTTCCTATGTCTTTCTTGTACTGTGGATGAGATCAAGACGCTTATACCTATTGTTGTGAACCATTTCTTCCATATAAAATTTGATAATGCACAAACATTAGCTAATATAGTGTAGAAGGTCATTATTCAAATTTAGTGGTTTCACACTATTCTCATATACTGGGATCATATAGTACCAAAATATGGTTGACCTGCCACCATCCAGCAAAATCACCTGTGGTCTATATCAAAGCCATAATTGCATCTCTCCACTTATCAGACCTAGTATATGATGGAATTACTTCCTACATATATGTGGATTTGTAGTTATATGTAGATATTGCCTACTTGACTTTCCAGTTCATGAAATTAACAGTAGCACATCTTTATATTTCCAGTTTCAGGTGTCATCACTGCACATCACTTTCCCCACTGCGGAGGAGTGGGAGAAATTAAAGACAAAAGGTTTTCTGCAGAGAATTGGGATGCAGTATCACTGGCAAAATCGTAATTATGGAAGGCAGGTGATTTGATTACTTTTGCTCACTGAAATCCATTAAAATTTGGTATTATCAAATAGCAGGATAGTTGTTCTTTATGTTGAACCTTAAGAATCATATTAAATGTTGAAACATAATTTCTTAGCCACTTTCAAGTCACTTTCTGAAATTGATAATGATGCTGTTGTTTTCCCCCCATGTGGAGGGTTTATTTAGTTCTCACATACAAGCTTCATTTGCTTATGTTGTTTTTTACTTTTGTTATTATGCCTTCTAATGTGAGGGATTTTGTTTTTTTCCCCCCTCGGGTGGAGAGCCCATTGTCCATGAAATAATTTAACTGTAGGATTTTTGGCATCTTCACATAACATAGAGCAAGTAATTCATCAAAGAACTATCTATTGAGCTGAAAAGGGGGAAGGTTGTGTGAGGCAAGATAATTTTTGGGGCTAATGAAGCACTTAGAAGCTATAGTTTCATATGACAAATTGTCCTGAAATGTTATTCAAATTATTACTAACTGGCGAAGTAACTAATGGAAAGAAGATGATGGGATTTGAATTTTGAACTATCATGCTTAACTTCATAACAATGTTAAATGCATGAAATCTATTTTTCCACTCACCTGAAAATCTTATAATGCTTAACAGTTGTGTCTTCATTACACTATTAAGATATACGTTTGATTTTAGAGAACCATGGGGTGCCTCCTAAACATGCCAACATTGTGGAGGCATGATCTCGTTGTGTAAAAGCTGAGCAGACTTGAGATAATATTGAGTATTCTTTCCCTTTGTGTTTGAAAGACGCATCCTGTCTAAGCTCCAACAAGACAGAATCACCCAACACTGAGCTTGTTAGCAACTTGATCCAACCCCTGATCTCAATTATGACATTTTATAAAAAGGCAGTAGAAGAAAAGATAATTTAATAATGACAATGTCTCGTATTGAAGTGTACTTCAGAATTGTTTTCAGAAAGGTCTTCTAACACCAATGCAATTCATTATGCACAGCTTCGATGATTTTTTGATGGATTTGAAACAAAGTAAAAGGAAGAAGATTCGTCAGGAGCGCAAGAAGGTACTGTTTGGCTCAACTCTCTCTCCCTCTCTGAGCTCTCACAAAGAGTTTTAAAAAAAAATAGTACTTAATTGTGCACTTTACGTCTTTAAGTTTGCTTTGATCACAACCCACCTGCAAGTGTGGCACTTGACATTTTGTGCAAAACAGATTCTTCATAATCGTCTGGCCAAAATGATCAATATGTATTGCTGGGTGCCTTTTATTTTTCCTTTTTGTTGTTGTTGTGTGTTCTTCTTTTCCTTAGCAGGGAGGGGATGATTATTATATAACTTAGTGTCCATCACAACGTTCTGTTATTTAAATGTTGAGGTAATTTACCTTGTTTCACGAGAAACCAGCTACTAATGTGTACTGATCATCTTTCAGATTTCTGCCCAAAATTTGACAATGAAACGTCTAAGAGGATATGAAATTAAGGTTTGTGTTCGTCATTTGCGCCCTTTTTTCAGTTGTGTATATGACAATGATGCTGCCCAGCATACTTCTATGGTGAAAATTTACCTATAATCTACCAAATATTCATTTTATAAGACTTTTGGTTTGCCTATTTATGCTGGCAGGCTAAGCACTGGGATACATTTTACAAATTCTACAGGAATACGACAGACAACAAGTTAAGCCTATACATCTAAATTCAAGTCCCGTTGATTATTTTAATGAATGAAATGTTAGTATTATACCTTTTGAATATTTACATACTAGAATATATCTACTGATTTTGTCAATCACCACTGATGTGTCTTTAGGTGGGGTACTGCTTATCTAACCAGGGATTTCTTCCATCACATGGCATCAAAGATGGGTGATCAGGTGCTACTTATTGCTGCAGAGGAAGAGGGTGAACTCGTTGCTGGAGCCCTTAATCTTATTGGGGAAACACATTATATGGACGGTTATGGGGTTGCCTCCCTCATTCGTATTACCCTAGCCTACATTTTGAAGCTTGCTATTATCAGGTTTTCCCTTTCAGTACTTACAGTAGTTTTATCCCTTAGGGACCATTCGGTAAACTAGGTTTAGTCATTCATTTTTATCTAGCAAGCTAGATTAGTATGTTTCATCGTTGGATTGAGAAATGTGTGATTTTTGTTTTGCATAATTTTATCTTGATACTGCAATATCCATGTTTCTGTGTATACTTGTGGACATAAATACATACATATGACAGTAAATTTCTGTAAAGTACACCACATACATGGAAGATATATAATGTGGCTCGAAATGTTGGTTCATGTGTAAATTTCAGATTGTTTGGTAAATGACTACTTCTTGAACTCTTGTGCTGATCTGACAGGCAATCGAAGCAGCAATTGAGCATAATCTGGACAGGGTAGAGGCTGGAGCCCAAGGTGAGCACAAAATTCAGAGGGGATATCTTCCAGTTACAACCTACAGCTGCCATTATATTGTTGATGCAGACTTTAGGAATGTCATATCAAATTTCTTGGAACGAGAAAAAGCTCAGGTATCTATCTATTATCTTGTTCTCCTAATTGTTGTTCATTCTAATGGTTTCTGCAGTTATGCATTCAAGTTTCTATGCGCTAATTGTTGTTCATTTAACTTTTTTACAGCTTGAACATGTTATGAAGGTACTACAAGAATCTGGTCCTTTCAAAGAAAATAATATCCTGGAGTGATAGCTGAAGGAGCAGTGAGTTTATTCTCCGGTAAGATACAATCATACAACTGCGACTTCTTATAGCTTCCTACATTGGCTTAGAAGATGTTCCTGCTGTACATAGAATCTGCAGATTGATGCTGGATTGGTGGAATGGGCGATGTTGTATATTGTAGTTAGGGGCCTAGGGGGTAGGAGAAACCCTTCTGTAGATAATGCCATACAATGTTACTGAGTGTTCACTGTAAGTTGAAAAACATGATAGAACCTGATTTCAGCCACTATGTTGCTCCATCAAGGACACATACAACTAGATCTATTCTGCAATTTGCATCTTTTGTCAACATCATGTACTGATATTACAGCCGAATTACTTACTAACTCTGTATGTCTACAATTCTGTTCATTTACAAGAGAGTTAATTAAGCATCCAACTTTACTGAGGTTTTATTTATCCCACCAACAGTTTACTGAAAATGTGAGAAGTGTCTTCTTCCATTAACGGAAAAAATATGTTGATAACAATATCCGACAAAAAAAAAAGAAAAAAAAAACAAAAAGTTTGTGTATTTATATCATCTTAAGACTGTAGCAAACTGGCAACTATGCAGATGAGCTCTGTTTCATCCATGAAAAAGCATATAGATCAGTCATCTGAATAAAACATTTGCAAGAGTTCACAGTAGTTGCTAGTTTGTGCTCATTCCTTTGATAATGTGAAATATTTATACATGAATATCAGAAGCGGCGCCTCATATCTTGCACAGTTAGCATGAATGTGGCGAGTATAATGTCATATACCTCCTCCAGATAGCATCAGAACACATGCTTACTTGTGCTTAAACTGTGGATAGAGCCCCAAAACGTGCTCTGGCATGAAGTCATGTCTTGTCAAGATCCCAACGATTGGTGGCCGCTGCAAGTAATGAAACAGAACACAATTCAAGTTAGAACTTCCCAAAAGTAAGATATATCTTATCTAGACTGTCTGAGCTATGTGCAATACACGTAAACGTTGTTGTTTAGATTCATCCACATGCATGAAAACATGCCTGTGAATGTAAAATTATAGCAATTCTTTTCCAGTGTAGGTGAAATTTCCGGTTCTGAGTCTGATTTTCACTAACAGATCATCAGGTCAGAACTAGTGAAGTACTAACAGTAACAGTGATTGCATTTATTTTCGAAAGAAAGGGAATAAAGAGTTTATGCTCTTACCCCAGGTGTCTTTGGAACAACGCATAAATGCCTGAGGCCAAGCTCACGGAAGAGGAGAGCAGCTTTGGCGAGAGACATTGTCTCTATCACTGTGTATGGGGATGCATTAGTAATCGGATGGAGATCAACATACATCTCCATTTCCTCATCAGTAAGAACCAAATCTTCCAGTTTAAGCCCCTTCCCGAGTCCTGCTTTAGCAAAATCGAACGCGTGAAACTTTTTCAGAAGTTGTGAACCTGACTGAACTCTGTTCTTCGTAAACGTCTTTCCATTCAGCAAGGTAAGTAGATGAGACCTCAGAACCAGCCCACACAGTTCTGGTGCCTCTGAGAATGGAGGCTCATCGATTACAGGAAATGCATTGTGCCGAGTAAAGTTTAGTACGTGATATATATTGCCAACTTTCTCAACCCCAGAGAACGTCATTAAAGGACCGGAACAAACATCTCCAGCTACCAAGTGTTTCATGTAGGGTGCAGCATGGGCTTCCAAGAACGGCAAACCTTTCATCTCTACGATCTGGTCATACACACCCTTGTTGAAGCAATCGGCCACGGTTTTGGAAATGAGAAGAACTAGCATCACCAGAGGGAGCATCAATAGATTGTTTGTTAGTTCCAACAGTATGACACAAAGTGAAACAGTCATTCTCATGGTTCCGCCAAGAAACGAAGCTGCTCCAAGAAGACCAAAGAGACCGACATCTAGGCCTGATATTGAACCCAAGACTGCACCGACTATGCGGCCATATGAGGCTCCAGCAAGTATGACAGGAATAAACAGCCCAGAAGGGACAGCTATTCCGTAAGTGATGATACCGAGGGAGTATATGGCAACAAAGAAGGTGAGTAGTGTTGTGATCCGAAATTCATCTCTGTTTCCAGAGCTAAAAAGGTTGCGAATGGCATCATCATTGGGGTTGAGGAAAAGAGAGGCAAGATCATTGTAATGTCCTGGCGGACACTGGAAGCTTTTGTAGTTTCCTGCACGATCCTCAGTGGGGCAGGGTTCGGTCAAGCCAGGGGGGCATGGGGTGCACCGCACTAACCAAGGAAGGCCATAGGCGCAGCACGAAGTTAGAATGGAAATACCAATGACAAGCATGAGTTTGAAAGCAGGTCCTTTCCTGCAGACAAATGGAGGAGTAAGCAAAAGGAGGAGGAACAATTAAAGAGATGTTATTATTACCAAATAAAACAAAGGTCGATGGCTTACTCGTTTATGTGGGCGTATGTTCTCAGAACCTTGTCGATAAAGTAATTGTAAAGGCTGCCAAGAAGGCCTCCAAGAACTCCGATTAGTATAACAGCAAGTATATCTGGGGTGTTAAGTGATGGGGTTGCGGAGTTTACATCAAACATGATCAAACCACCTTGCCCGAATAACCCACATCTGCCAGTGCGACAAAATTGAATGGAAGTTCTCAAGACAACTGCTACAACCGCTGTCGTGAAAAAGGTCCTCCATAGAAGAGCGCTTCGCCACCTGAAAAGCAGTCATCAAGGTGACAGAATTTCAGACATGGAATTATAAATATATACCTTTCTAACAAATAAATGAGGTTCAAAAGTCCATATACGTAAAGCAAGACGGGACAGTCAAGGTGGGGAGGAAAGGTACCATGAGGCTGCTTCTTCGAGTGCAAAAAGAACACCACCAACAGGAGCGCGGAAAGCAGCAGCCACACCAGCAGCCGCTCCACAAGTAATCATATCTCTTCTATCTCTATCGTTTTTAAAGAATCTGAGCCACTTCCAAGTTAAATGATACTTGCGCGAGCCTCCTTGTCCGAGTAAGTTGGCTATGCAGGCACCAGTATGTACCATTGGTCCTTCCTTACCAACAACAAGTCCAGCAGCAACTCCGAATATAGAACCAAGAATCTAAAAGAGTAAGAAGTAACTGTGAATGTCTGAAATTGATTATTGAAACCTGATATTGTAGCTTTTCTGAAGTAGAATCACTGAAAATTATTCTGTTTTAAAGTACAGCGCGTAAAGCATGAGATTAAGGATTACGAACCTTGACGAATAAGGTACTTGGGGCCAAAATGGAATGAGAATCAACACCATTAAGATATGCTTTCACCTCAGGTATGCCAGAACCAGCAGCTGCAGGGGCAACGTATGCACACAGAGCTGCTGCAGCAACTGCCAGCGTCACATTGAAACCAACATATGCGAGAAAGGATTGTAAATACCTGCATTGGTTCAAAATCAGAACACATCACTCTTATTTCCAAATTTAAGAATCAAGAAGCAACCAATTTTAACAATCATGCAGCAACAGTGTATTCAACAGTCAGACATGAATTGCTTACCTTCCTTGAAACATTAGCCTGCTTACAATCAGAAGCTTGGTACCAGCAATGTTTTCAACCGCAAGGTTGTTACAGAAGCCAACAATGCCAGTGAGTAATCCAATTAGAAGTGCGAGTGTCCACTTGAGGAAAATATACTGAATAATCTGAGATTTCTTCCTAGACCTCCAATCCTGCTTAATGAGTTCATTCTCAATAATCCTGCAGCATAAACGAACCAAATCATTTAGTGATTGGACAATGCAACTCAAAAACACTACAAGTTACCATTAAACAAGACAGACATAATTAAGATGCAGATGCTATATAATCCTTCTCCATTCCTCAGAATATGTAGGATTACAATCACATAACAAACACTACAAGTAGCCATTGAAAAAGTGTGTTTCCAAAGTCATTAAAATAAAAAATAAAAAACATAAAATATTCCCTAATAGCAGAGCGTGTTTCCAACCAAAGTCATTAAAATACAAAAAAAAAAAAGCTCGAACAAAAGCAAAACTTTAATTGAGAAGAAGAAAAAGGAAGGAAGAAAAATCATTACTCGTAATCAAGGCTTTCAATAGGGCTAACTTTGGCACCAACAAGGGCAAGCTGAGAAGTTGTGTTGGTCCTGCTCCGGTTATGCAACAATGGCTCCGCCGCTGTATGACAGGAACCACTTCTTCCCAGAAACTCATCTCCTCCATCGTTTTCTATATCCACCACAACATTCCGACTCTCTTGATGATCCATAATAATAATTATGTGTTTCTTTACTCAATCAACCTGATATCTTTTATCATCAACGATTATATATATTAAGGTTAATTAATATACATTCATTCGTTCAATTTAAAAAAAAAAAAAAGTATTTCTTGGAGAAGATATGCTCATATAAATACAGAGAGAGGAAAGAGATTTAAGGATAATGAAGGTTACCTCAATTAAGAAGGTATCATATACACATACATAGCATAGAATCAATGGCGTTGTCCGTGGAAAATATTAATACTAGCTAGCTATTATAATACGTGCCTTTTCCTTTACTTAACTTTTAACTACTTTTAGGCTGAAATTCGTTGCGTCATCGATTACCGCAATTTATTCTACGTTTATTTATATTTCTCTTCGGATTAATAATTAGAGTCTTTGTTTCCTTATCAACAACCAACATCCATGTTAATTCTACTGCAACTGCAACTCAAACAACTTTCGAGTTTCTTTTTTTTTTTTTTTTAAATAAATCAAGCCGGAGTTTCTATCCTTCGAGTGTGCCGGTGAACCTATGTAATTTTTTTTATTTTTTTGAGAAATAAGAAAGGTTATATTAATAACCAAAGAGCCAAACGCTCAGCTAGAGTACACAGAAAGCCAGCAGCAATTCAAAAAGAAAATAGACGCAGAACCAGGGTACTGAAAGAAAAAAGAAACACATAGTACTGACAACGAAAAAATGAAAAGTGCAAAAAAAAAGCAACTTGCTGGGCTTCAATTTTTACTAATATTGTTTTTTAATCCTAATGCTTTTACTCGTACAATTTCAATTTGTTCTGTGTCACTTTTAAAGTACAACGTGTACAATTTTAACTCTAATTAGCATGATTTTCTTCCTTTAATAGTCTTGATAATATTTCTTTTTGTAAATTGTTGTTATTATATAAATAAATGTTTAACACACTTTTTAAAAATCTTAAAATGGAATGGATATATAATTGAGATTTTAATACTTGACCCTATAAACATGTTAAGTGAATGTACAATATAACCAATAATTTTGATTTGAAAAGCTACCGGCAACTAAGCAATTTCAAACAGATTTATCAGTATATCACCATTGAGGCTCGCTAGCTTTTTTTTTTTTTCCGCATTTGTAAACTATTTGCTAGCTAGCTTTGGGAGAGGGTTACACTAGATTCTAAAATACCCTATTTTACTATATTTCACTGAAAAGATAAGATTGACAAGAATCCACTAGTACTTTTTACAACTATAATCATGAAATGGAATAAATAATTGAACGAATCCAAGACATTTGTTTGTTAACAATTTGCAAAGAAATTTTATATAACATCAAATTATTCTCAAGGTACGAGTGTACGCATTACCTAAGATATGCATATAGGATAGATTAATATTGACTTGTAGTATTAATTAAGACATTTATTTAATTGGTGTCTTTAATTATCTTGTTTTGCAGATTAAGGTGTCATTTCATGTGCTTAGCCCGTCAAAATTGATAGTAACACGTGATGGATTTCCTTTAACGTGAAGCTACAAAATTTCCTTATAACTGTTATGTGACTTATGTTTTATGATCAACAAAAGTACAATAATAACAGTAACATCACACATGAAAAGATCTTAGTATATGGAGAGTCATAGACTCATAAAGCTAAGGTTGATATTGATCTTTTTTGCATGAGAATGAGATGAGACTAAAAAGCACATAAAGTGTAGATTTCCCGTGAATTCAACTGGAGATTGATCTCCCATTTTCCCCTTTCCCCCCTTTGTGGACCAGAGTCCATTCGTAGAAGACATGTACAGTGTTTAGCTTTCATTTTAGAAGACATTTTTAGAGTGGGGGTTTAAAAACATAAATAGGAAATTCTTTTAGAAGTGAGAGAAAAAATTGTGTTTGGTTTTATTTAGAGAATTGAGTAGGATATAGAGTAGGGTAATCATCCGAAAATCACTGCAACGAAAGTTTTTGTGTCGTGGTTTTTGAATCAACACCTACCAAAACATAGATCGTCGCACGAGGAGTCCAACAACGGTCTCCAAATCAAAATCGGAATGGAAATGACCAAAAAACGCTGGACAACGACGCTAGACGGAGGAAATGGCCAAAAATGCAAAAACGTTTTGGGCCAGCTTTGAAATTGGGTGGCTTAAAACAAAATCCAAAGCTGGCTTATGTTTTCAAAATGGGCAACCTAAAAACGAGATGAAATCCTATGTTCTCCGTATTTTCTAAATTAAAAAAATTTAAAGAATGACCTTTGTATACCTAAATCTGATCTTAATTTAATATAATAAATTTGGAGTCAAAATATTTTTTTTTCCAATATGAAAATAATAGAGACTTAGACAAATGAACAATGTCTAATTTAGATACATCAGAGTGGTTATGTCTAACGATTATTGCACTTATGCTTCTAACGATTGCTTATACTATGGTCATTCTTCCGTCCATGAGTAGTTACATCAATATGTTGGTGGTAAAGACAACTTGATTCATATACAGATATGACGAAGCTATATTACGAATATGGCGATAAGATTGCTTTACACCGTTTATGCATGCTTATTGATTGTTTTTACGCAAAATTTATTCGAGCAGGTGAACCTTATTATCTTTTATCATACCGCTGTGTTTTAAATTATGAAAAACCAACTAAACGTAATTGTAGGTTTAGATTTAGGTTGATGCTTGGTGAGCGCCCTTTATCCCTTTTCCCATGAAGAAATTAATTGATGTTGTGTGATGCCCGTCGAGTGATTGGTGATCATTATTGACTGCCTAGAACTATTCCTTAGGAGTGCATGAACCAAAGTTTTACTATGACTTAGCTAGAAATCCTATTGCTTCAAAAGTTTAACAAGTTTAAACAGATTAAAATGTTATTCATACAAACAAGACGTATCGTATCATTTTTAGGAATTATAAGAATTCTAGAGTTAATCATACTCGACTCTGAATTAATTATGAGATATAATGAGTGATGTGTACAAGTGAGGACAAAAAACATGTATTGATCCGTGAGGTCAAGATATCATCTCTGAGTACAGTTCATAAGTATTTGTGCTCTCGTACTAATCTTCGGTCATTAGCCACCAAGACAACATTATCCTTGGAAAATAAATTGAAATAGAAAAAAAGAAAAAAGGAAAGAAATGAAAGTCAATATTACAAGAAGAAAACAGAATAGTTGGTCAAAATCAAAAGAGTTTCAACAACAACGTCAAGCTGCTACCAACTCATTATTATCTTCAAGCATTCGATCGAAAATAGACGATGTGATGATTAAATCAAAGACGATTTTTATTCCATCGTAGCTTCCAATTTCCATCACAATCCCCATAAATAGGAACATCAAGCACGATTTATACTTATTCATATCATACGTCTATCTTTCTTGTGTTTTTGGTTGGACCACTTATTGTTCTCAATTTTTGTTCTTTCTCCTTTGGCTAATTAGTAATTTGTCCCCAGGTCAAGTCAAAATATTTCATTCAAGTATGTTACTTTTGTCGTAAATAAACTAGGAACTATAAACAACATCTGAGAAAAAAAATAAAAAACTTAAATTCAAATATTTGTAATTACTATACAATTTTAATAATTCCTCCACTCCATTAATACAAATTTCCCACTTTCTTTTATTTTTTCATTATATTACAAACTTCCTAACATAAAAATGAAAAAGAAATTCACCCCATTTAATTCTTTATTATTTTATTTTTCCTCCTTTATCACTACTTTATTATTGTGTATAATCTTATACTTTATTATATCCAATTTCAATCAAATACCCATAGAAATTAACCTTTTTAATATTATTTTTTAAATTACCATTTTTTACCATCTAAAATAGTGGTATGAAATGGATAAATTATATATTTTTTTAATAGAATATGATTTTAGTAATATTTATAATTTGATAGACATCACGATCCTATCATGACCTATATATAAAAGAATCAAAAAATTAAACCCACCCGTCACGAAAACACCAAACCAAATGGTTCTTGGCACGATCGCAATCGATCCCAACAACACAACCCACCTGACCCTATTTCCCCCAAACCCACCTTCACATCACCAACTCTCAATCTCATGCACTATCACAACTCTTCTTATATGATTCTTGCTGCTGTTTCAATTCAATCATTCTTTTCTTTTATGACCTGGGTTTTTGATTTTCCGGGATTCGATTCTTTTCTTGATTCTCATTCTCTGTTTTCTTGATTTCACCACCTCCCAACAATCCATGGCGAGGCTGAGGGACAAGGAAGATTTGAATTCACATGGATTTGTTTCTGTTTCCGTCTCGGACTCATCTATCAGCCTCTTCAGACTCATGTCGTATCTCATCATTTTTGTAGTGGGCGTAGTTATAGGGCTAGCTTCAAGTTCAAACATGGATCGTTACTTTTCTTTCGAGAGTGATCAGTCCAATTTGAGGTACAGATTTGTGGACACCCTACGGACTAGTGCTGAATTTGGGAATGTGGATTGTGACAAGGGGACTTGTTCCTCTTTGAATCATGGCATGGATGATGGAGAGCTGCTCTGGAGGGCCTCAATGGTGCCGGAGAAGGAGTTCCCTTTTACCAGGGTGCCCAGGGTGGCGTTTATGTTCTTGTCAAGAGGGGCCTTGCCTATGTTGCCATTGTGGGAGAGGTTCTTTATGGGCCAGGATGTGGACAGGTTTTCGATTTATTGCCATATTCCCAATTATCATCTCAATGTCACCAATTCTTCTGTCTTCTATGGCCGCCAGATCCCTAGCAAGGTATAATTTTTCGTCCAAATAGTTTTTCATTTTGATCAAATTTTGAGCTGTGTGCATGTTTTGGTCCTGGTGCTGGTTTTGATAGTGATGTTTGGTACTGTATAAATGCTACATTTTGGTTGTTTGTGATTTTTTCTGTGGTAAGATTTCGGAGTTTAAATGTGATTTATACTTTTCTTGGTAATTTTGTGTTGTTAGTTGTTACATCTGCGACTGGATTGTGTTTCCGAAAAAAAAACTGTAAAAATGCTACATTTTGGTTATTTGTGGTAAGATTTCGGGGTTTAAATGTGAATTAGGCCTGTCATGGTAATTTTGTGTTGTTACATCTGCGCCTGGATTCTGTTTCCGGTTTATTTGGATAGGCATTAGCTACAATTGGTTTACATGATGATTAGGAAGACGGGGATACGTTGTTCTAATTTTAGGTTCTTCGTGTTAGTTAACCATTTTTTGGCCATTTGCACATTTTCCAACAGGCGTGATGTTGAGATTGCACGTGTTGTTTAGGTTAGTTGACTATTTTGCAACAGACACGGTGTTGGTTGTAATGCCCTTGGTGATTGGTGAATATGTTATTATATATGGTTCATGGTTGAAGCAGTATTTTGAAAGCTAGAAATGTGTATGCCAGCTCTTATGCGGATTGTCGGGTTTACTTTTTCTACCTGCCAGGATGTGATTTTTTAGTTCTGTGATTTAGAATTTGTCCAAGTACTTGCATCACCGTGGTATTCAGGAGTCTCCTGAAGGAATGACTATACATTCACGGATTGGATATTAATGAATCTGATTCAAGAAATGGTGGATTAGATCTATTTGATCCATAGGATTTATGAATTTGAAAAATCTGTTAGTTTATTGCTTGTGCGACGGGGGCTTTCCTTTTCTTTTGAAAGAGTTCTAAACTGTATTTGGCTTACTGCATCATCTTAGGATTTTACATTAGCAGAGATGGTTGAAAAAAAAAAGAAGCAGCTTTTGATTTGCCAGCTTAGTGCTCCAAACTCATTAGTCATGGTTTGGGCGTTGACAAGTTTTTGCATACTTAATTACTCTCATAGTACTTCTTTTAGCATGTTATGATCATGACCAAATTCTCTCCTTCACATATTTGCAGCCTGTTTCATGGGGTTCAGTGTCACTAGTCGATGCAGAGAAGCGGCTTCTAGCAAATGCCCTCCTTGACTTCTCAAACGAGAGATTTGTTCTTCTATCAGAGAGCTGCATCCCAATTTACAACTTTCCAACCGTCTATAAGTACCTCACTGGCTCTAAACATAGTTTTGTGGAATCCTATGATGATGCTTCACGTTATGGCCGGGGTCGCTACAGCAGGCGAATGCTACCCACTATCAAACTTCGAGATTGGAGAAAAGGGTCTCAGTGGTTTGAACTTCAAAGAGCTTTAGCTATCAAGATTATTGCAGATACCAAGTACTACACTCTCTTCAGGAAGTACTGTCATCCTTCTTGTTATCCGGACGAGCATTACCTCCCAACTTATCTTCACATGTTCCATGGTTCGTTGAACGCTAACCGCACTGTAACTTACGTTAGCTGGCCGCAACTGGGTCCACACCCGGCAAACTTCAGTGCTGGCAATATAACAGAGAGTTTCATACAGTCACTTAGAGTTAACGGGACATGTTCTTACAATTCAGAGGTAACGACAATTTGTAAACTTTTTGCCAGAAAGTTTGACCCCAGTGCTTTGGAGCCTCTGCTGAATCTTAGCTCGAAAGTTATGGAATATTGAAAATCTAGAATCTTTAGAGACGAGGATGATGACCGTACTTCCTTTGCAACTAGTAGTCGTGGTAGTCTGATAAAAACTCGACTTCTAACAGTTTTGTTTACTGCAGTTGAAATGTATAGCAACATTTAGTTTTTTTGGCCTCCTGAAAGATGTTGAATAACCAACCAGCTTCTGATGACATTCTTTTCGTGAATTGACTTTACAAGATTGAGATTAGACTATCTTTTGGCTTGGTGTCATTTCAGTTTTTTTTTTTTTTTTTTTTTCAGTCTCATCTAGTTTTAGTTGATTGAGAAATTTGTATCTTCTTGAAAATCTGGTGATTCAGGTTTAATTGATGATCATGAATTCATGACTCATTTTGAGATTGAATTGCCAAAGAATAGATCACTGAATACATAATCTCAACAACTTAAATGATATACATCTCTGTATCAGTGCTAAGAATTTTTGCCTTGTAAACTGCTCTGTATCTGTGTTCTTTAGTTATGTACGTTGGTGAGGTGTCTTAAGGGTGGCCTAGTAAGATTAGTTGGTGTTCTTCGACTCGGATTGTTCGAAGGGATCAACCCAACAGTTATCCTCTTCAACTGCCTTGTCCCATCTCTTCCTGAAGATCTTCATTTCATCTGAGGATCGGGTGCGAATCTGCATATTGCATATGCAAGCAAACCTTAGAAACAGGGTGTAGATGATGGAACTAAAACCTTGCACACCATGTCACTACATTTTCTGGTACTTGTGTGACTACAATGTTTATAATTTTCTGACTGGATTCTAAGTTTGTAACTTTTAACGTACCGCAACTCTCTTATCAAAGCTTGGCACAGTCGAAATATACTGCAGATAGAAAAAAAATTCCTTTGTGAAATCGTACAAGAGAAACGGTACATCAAACGTGTCTAGTTTAGATCTAGAGATCATACAGAAGGTGGTGGTGGACTGTTTGGAGTTGAAGCTTGACTGGAATCTCCAGTAGTACTAGTCTGCATTTTCATACACTTCAGTGATTGTACAAGTAAAAAACCAGACATCCTGTTCTGTGATTATGAGTATGATAAGATGTCGAATGATGTATGCATACCTTCTTCTTTTCTCGTCGGCCACCAAGGCTAGGTACTCCGAGATGAGAAATGTACTCCTCATCGACCACACCAACTTTAACAGTCCGATCACCCTGTAATGACAGATGATAAGCAAATGAAGAAAATAAATCGTTCTGTACAGGGAGAATTGAGTTCGAGACCTGCCTGAGCACAGTAGCCGAGCTTCATATCAAATCCCCAACCGTGGATCAAATCGTTCTGTACAGGCAGAAACAGAAATATGTAATCTTTTGGGATAATTTGGATGACAAATTGTGACAAGTACAGATAATCAAAGAGTTGCATATCTGAGCATACCTGCATCATATACCAAACACAACGCCACGCTGCTCTTGAGAACACTGGAGCCATGATTTCCACGAAACTGAATGAATGAGATAAAGTAGAACGAAATTTTCACACCAACAAGTTGAAGAGCAAGCAAATGCACAAGCGGAGAGAGGTCGTATACTTACCCTGTACATGGCGGAGCTGTGCTATTGGCAAAGCACTGTTGACCTCTGAAGTTGTAGTATCTCCTGTTCATGGCAAAAGCAAGTGAAAAGTATAATCACGTCACAATAGTATTCACATATGACATGTATATATCATAGATATTAGGATTCAGGACACCGTCTTTCTCTGACATCTGACCTGTGGACTCGTAATGAGTTCCTCCGTATAGTAATGCGATGATGTACCTCTGATGTACTAGCATCAAGTCCAGGCTGTGAAATTTCAAGACCTTCCTCCCTGATGATAGATAGATATCTGCAAAACAATTTAGCATGCATAAAGTTAAGGTCATTATCAGGAAAGGACTAAAACATAGTTTCTTGATGAGATGCAAATATCATGTACCTTCTTGGACTAAAATGTTCCACTCCAAGATCCTCATCCCATAGAAAAATGTACTCATATTCCACAACTATATCCGGATGGAGAAAACGTTTAGCAAACCACCTAAGCCATCAATAGAAAGTTCTTAGAGCATATGTTGATTTTCTTAAAAAATAGTGAGGTGTAGCATGTAGATATATATCATTGAAAAGTGCGGTGAGCTCAGGGACAATACAGTTTGGTTTGGTTCACGGCAGAGACATGAATGACTTTGCGGTTCCACTCTAAATCATCCCACTCATTCACCACACCATCATAATGAAAAAGCATTACATCAAAATCATCTGCAAGAAACTGAGACAAATCCAAATTTAGAAAAATGGGGGAAAACACACCAAACATATCCCACAGGTACCTACAAATAATACCTTCTCAACTACTGGATATACCAAACTTTTTTGCTTTATTCCAACTGCCATTGCCAGCAGAACTCTCGTTTTATTCGATTTAACCTGGTTCAAAAACTTCATGCTTTAAATATAAAAGTAGCACATCATTATAATTAAAGAGGATATTACAAGGATAATAGAAACAAACATAAGATGTCCAGCATCATTTGACAAGAAAGTTTTGTAAGAATGCTGTGTAGTCATATGACTCCACATATATAATCATATATAGGGAGATGTTACGTATCAATCGAAAATTGCAGAGTTACGTACATTGTTTGACACAGGCCCCCACAAAGGTTGCATATCCAAGTTCGAAGTCTTGGCAATAATTCCTCGAGGCAAAACATGACTACCATTAGGCATGCAATTTTCCGTGCCAATTGCTGATAATACCTGTAAATGCAGGTAAATGCAGATTATACATCAAACATTATTATCAGGTAGTATCTCATAATCATATAAATTGATGAATACCCATTTAGAGGAATGTGATCAAGTACAATTGAAATCTTTATATGCATAGAGAGGTGTCATTAATGAGATTTGAAGCTTCAGTTTGCTGTCTCAAACTTAATGAAGAACTATCATATTCATAGTAGTTTTAACAGCTCCGGTTGCTGTTAACTTAGCCTAAGCACGTACGAACGTGACTTTTATGGAATGCTTGCAAAGTTGTACAGGAACAGAAAATAAAGCGCATAAGTACGTACAACATACAACAGAAAGAGTGAAAGTGTGTCATGTAGGACATACCAAGGCATTGTTATTCCATAAAGATGCACTCCCCACAAAGTAAACGGCACAAACGACCAGTAACATGGTAGCAGTCCAACTGTAGAGAAACACTCTCCTTTTACGACCTGATAGTACATAAATCTGAAAAGAAGCATGACGAATGATAATTAGCTAGATGTTCTTGAAATACAAATAAGCAATATACAGATAAACTAAAGAAGCCAGCATCGAAAAGAAAAAGTTTACTGGAATCGATGATGAGTTGTTGCTGAATGAAGAAACTCTAGGCAACCACCTCATATTCTTATCTTGCAAGTGCTTCAAATATCCAGCATTAATGCCTCATCACCTCAAAGTATTTATACACGTATATAAGCTAATAATTAGATAAGAGACAGATAGCTTGTATCATTGTATGTATGGTTTTGTACATGAGTATAAGGAATGAAGAGCAGAGAATCTGTCATAGAATGTTTCTTGTGTGCCCAAGCCCAATGATGGAGTAGTGTACAATATTAGACAGAACATGCAGACCGACCGTTCATGCGCTGACTTTTTAGCTGGAATATAACCAAATCGTGTTAGGAAGTGATTAAGGTTTTGATTGTCATGCATGGGAGTGTATTAGTATTTTAATTTATGGTCTACCCTTCAACTATTATCATAAGCAAGGGATTTATTATTATTTTTCTTTTTTAAAGAGAAACATCACATGTATTATGGGTAGAAAGTACTTATACATTTATGTTGACAAGTTTAGTTTGGAGCACAAATCATGACATTATTTTTTAGTTTAATGATTTGTGTTGTTACAGATGATGATTTACTCAATTCACAACCAAATAGACTCTCTCTCTTATATAACTCTACTTTAGTACTAGTAAACCAGTAAATCATATGGACGTACATATTGTGTCCAATATTATTATGTAACAACAAAACTGAAGATGGTGGGGTTCTTTCCAAATGAATAACCCCTCCCATCTTCACTAAATGATCCGCTCATTGCCATTGCCATCTCGTCGAGTGTGTATTAATTTCGTTATCCAGAACAATCTCTTAAAGAATGATTAACAAATTTCGTCACTGATGGCCAATTGTCTCACCCGTAAAGAGCTCGAAAAACTACTTCCGAGTCAATATCGACTTCAATTTGTTCATACCTTTGTCCCAAGCAAGACTCAGTCCTCCTTCCCGAAGTGCTAGCAACTCATGTTAATAGAAACATCCCGTAGCTTCTTTGAAAAAGCCAAACTGATAGTTTAGTGTAGCTAATTTGGTGTATATAGTAAGAGTTTAATATGCGGCTTAGTGTGCTCCTAAGTATCATTTTCCAGCTTTGCTACTCTTCTTTCCTTCCTCACAACTCACAATTTCATCTTCTTCCCACCACAATTGTGTAAATCCCCGTCTCTTTTCATGCTACTTTTAAGTCCTCTCTGTCATTTCTTTTCACACACAAGAATTTTCATTATTCTTTCTATTTTACCGATTGGCCAACAATTTTCCAACTCTTCAATCGCCGACTTGAACTCACATAAATCCTAATCATAAGGATAGATTCGTGATGAACAAAATAATGTGTAATAACTAA
The DNA here is from genome assembly GCA_028274465.1 of Plantago ovata. Taxonomy (NCBI): domain Eukaryota; kingdom Viridiplantae; phylum Streptophyta; class Magnoliopsida; order Lamiales; family Plantaginaceae; genus Plantago; species Plantago ovata. Next base: position 99,705,894 of record CM051458.1, on the reverse strand, counting down.
CGATAATTTTGATATATACAAGGCAGGTATTTATGATAAGTTTGATTAGTAATATATTTTTAAACCCTAAACCCTGAACAACGAATGACCCTATTTTTAATTTTGTTGCGTACATAAAAGTATAAAGGAAAAAAAAAAAAAAAAAAAAATAGAAAAGGTAAATGGTAAATTTGAGACTTGGGTTATTGAGAGTAATCGCGTTACGAAAAAGCGACATATATGGATAGAGAAAGACACGATATTCACGGCGCCATATAGTATCGTGCGCCGCTTTCATTACACACCTGCGCAATTTAGGGTTCCTTCCTTCTTCCTCGCTTCTTCATCCGATCACTGATCCTCAATCCTCTGCAATTAACGTGCAATTAGATACACACAGACCTTGAATACACACCGACACTTGTACTCTCCTCAATGTGCGATTCATTACCTGCAGATTGATTGGTCCCTTGATTGACGGAATCTGAGCTTCGTCATGTGAACACTGTGAGTGATCTAAACCTGCTCTTCAATATTTCATCAGCTCTTTAGATTTTGATGCTTTTGAATGCTATTAGTCCTGAATTCCATGTTTTAGCTGTTCTAGTTGGTTACTCGCATTGTTTTCATTTCTAGTACTGTAGTTTCCTTGTTTAGCTGTGGTTTGAGCTTGCACTTTGACGCTTAGTCTGATTCAGTAGCTCGGTGTTGACTATTTTTTGCCTGCATTGATTTTTAGCAGTGTAATTTACAGGTTTAAGATTTGGTCGAATTTAGCATTGATTGTGAACATATTTTGGGCCCTATCATGTCTGAAGATGCTACACGGATGATGCTAATGTACGATGATCCTTTGGATCAGAGATCTTTGTCATTTGATGATATGAGCAGCGCGGAGGAGTCACAGGATGAGACGAGATTATGCTTAGAAACCACAAGTTATATTGTGCCGTTTATTGGCCAGCGTTTTCCCACTCATGACGCTGCTTATGAATTCTATGCTGAATTTGCTAAGCGTTGTGGGTTTTCAATCCGGAGACACAGGACCGAGGGTAAAGATGGTGTTGGGAAAGGTCTCACTAGGCGTTACTTTGTCTGTCATCGTGCTGGAAATACGCCTACAAAAGCATCGGGTGTAAATAAACCCCAACGGAACAGGAAATCTTCGCGGTGTGGATGTCAAGCTTATATGCGTATAAGTAAATCTTCTGTATTAGGATTACCAGAGTGGCGGATTACAGGCTTCGGGAACCACCATAATCATGAACTTTTGGAGCCAAGTCAAGTGCGTTTTCTTCCTGCGTACCGAAGCATATCAGAACCGGACAGGGAAAGACTTTTCATGTTTGCCAAGTCTGAGATTACTGTGCAACAGATGATGAGGCTATTGGAACTGGAAAAGAACTTGGAACCGGGGTCTCTACCTTTCACTGAGAAAGATGTTAGGAATCTACTTCAGACTTTTAGAAAAGTAGACTCGGAGGATGATAGTATAGATTTCCTGAGAATGTGCAGGAGTATTAAGGATAAGGATCCAAACTTCAAGTTTGAGTTTACGCTTGATTCTAATGGCAGGTTGGAAAATATAGCTTGGTCGTATGCCTCATCTATCGAGTCTTATGAGATTTTTGGTGATGCAGTGGTCTTTGATACAACTCACCGGTTGACTGCTTTTGACATGCCTCTTGGAATATGGGTAGGGATAAACAATTACGGGATGCCCTGCTTCTTTGGTTGCGTGTTTCTTCGAGAGGAAAATCTAAGGTCATATTGCTGGGCATTGAAGGTAAAAAGTGATAACAGTGCAGCATATATATAGTTAACCTGCAGAATATTTTTTTACCATGCCACTAACTATGGGTTGCTGAATGTCAGAAATAATTCTAATTGACATTTTAAGTTAGCAAAAATACTTTCTGCTGGGTTCTACACTTTGGCAGTTTTGCTTTTACTCTAAAACATGAAATTAAGTGAAGCACTTGTTTGCCTTGCCTTGCTATTTGTCACGGACTCTGAGTAATAATCAAGTGTTTGCTTGCTTTGGTGTTCATAGTAGTTTCTATAGGAACTTTAGCCTATTCTCAGATATTCTACTATCATCAACATCTGACTAACACTGTTTTAGTGCATCAGTTCATGTGTCTGCTGATTAACTGCTGGCTTTTGATTTTTACTTGAAGGCTTTCCTTGGATTCGTAAATGGTAGAGCTCCACAGACAATATTGACTGACCAGAACACGTACCTCAAAGAAGCAATAGCAATGGAGATGCCAACCAGCAAAAATGCTCTTTGCATATGGCTTATTGTGTCGAAATTCCCATCATGGTTCAATGCTATTCTAGGAGAACGCTACAATGAGTGGAAGGCTGAGTTCTACCGACTGTATAATCTGGAAACAATTGAGGATTTTGAATTGGGTTGGAGAGATATGCTAAATTCTTTTAATTTGCATACAAACCGGCACATTGCTAGTTTGTATGCCTTAAGAAATCTTTGGGCATTGCCATACTTGAGAAGTCATTTTTTCGCTGAAATTACCACAACTCCTGCACTGTCAAAGTCAATTAATGGTTTCATTCAGCGGTTTCTAAGTGCTCAGTCCAGGCTTGCACATTTTGTGGAACAGGTAAGATAAATTATGCAGCAGCATTGTACTTGAGGCCTTTGTTAAATTTATGTTCTCATATTCTGATACACAAGTTTAATCAACTTATAACAATGTTGTGATGAAATTGGTAACTTTGCAATCCTTTGTTGGCAAAATTCTGGGAATTTATTTTGCGAACGCAAACACATTAATCATTAATGCACACAATTATGTATGTTCTGATAAAGAAATTCCTATATATATGTCTACATGCATATACCCGCATTCTTACATTTCTATATGTTTGCATCTCGGTTATGTGTTGCCGTGTCTGTGATCTTTTGCCAATTTTACACTTTTACCACAAACCTTTATTATGAATAATAAGAGATTGATTATTTATCTATACTGAAGCAGTCATATTAGGGAAATTTGGTCAAAGAAAATTTGCTGATGGTCTTGTGGATCAGTTTAAGAATTTGGTATATATGTAAAAAGTTGATCATTGACCCGTGTTAAAATCTTTAGGGGTTCCAAACTATCCTTTGTAATACAGCTGTGAAATGTCGTGTGCTTCTTATTCATCAGTTTCATTGCACGAAGAAAATGTACGTATAATACACTATCAGCTATTGTAGTCAACACTTCTTGTGCTTGCAGCAAATTAGGCCAAGAGGGTTTTTAGCATTGCAGTTGGGTGTTTGTGATTTATGTTGAATAAAATTATTTTTGTTGAGTTTCAAATACTGTTTTCTGATTTTAGGGAATTTGATTGTGATACTGTTTGATTTTGTGTCCTGAATTAGTTCAGGGTTGGGTGCTAAAAATAGTTAAATACAATATGGATTGAAATTTATCAATGAATCACAAATACACATGCATAAAGATAATCTGTGGTATGCTTTTAAAGAATAGTTGGCTATATTCGTTCTTCTTATATCTTTACTTATGGGTTTCAATCAGGTAGCAGTTGCAGTGGATTTTAAGGATCAAGCTGGAGAACAACAGATAATGCAGCAGAACATACAAAACATAAGCCTGAAAACCGGTGCCCCCATGGAATCTCACGCGGCCTCAATTCTCACCCCATTTGCATTCCTTAAGCTCCAAGAACAGTTTGTTATGGCTGCTCATTACGCGTCATACCAGATGGAAGACTATCATCTTGTTAGACACCACACAAAAGTTGATGGAGGTCGAAAGGTTTATTGGGCCCCACGTGAAGGTATTATTAGTTGTAGCTGCCGCCACTTTGAGTTCTCCGGAATCCTCTGCAGGCATGCTCTCCGAGTTCTTTCAACTGTAAATTGCTTCCAAATCCCAGAAGATTACTTGCTTCTCAGGTGGCGCCGGATCAGCTTGCCATCCAACAAGCATATCCGGGCATCTCAAAATGATCGTACAGCAAGGATTCAGCTGTTGCAGAGTATGGTGTCGACTTTGATAACTGAATCCGCAAAATCTGATGAGCGGTTAGACTGGGCAACCGAGCAAGTTTCTATTCTTCTGGCTCAGATTAGAGAACAACCCATCTCTACGGTTGGTATGAGAGAGCAGTCTTCCATACACCGTGTGTAAAGACACAATTGACTTCACCATGGAGGAGCAAAGCTGCCATTAGTGGAACATCTGTACAGAAAAATGGAGAAAGTGCAATACAAAGGATTTGACTTTTGAGATGTAACATCTGACTTCTGAGTTGTATTTTTTGTCTCAAATGTTGTTCTAAACTCTAGTTATTTTGGTGAGTAGAAAAGCAAACTAAATTTGGGTTAATCTTTTCCGCCCAAAACTTGCTGCAGAGATGTGAATGGAAGGATTGACAATTCTCTCTCTTATATTGCTCTCGTATTTGATTCTCATTTCTTACAGCATGTAAAATATGGCAGTGTGCAAGATTGAGTAAATTTCTTTATTGGCAATTCAAACTTCAGACGCTTATTGTGTACTAGTACAAGTTTTTATGCCCAAAATTCTGAAAGGAAAATTAAAAATGAAAAACACTCCGCGCCAGGTAGGGGTCGAACCTACGACTTTCTGCTTAGGAAACAGACGCTCTATCCACTGAGCTACAGGCGCTTGTTGGATTCCAGTGGTTAGTATTTTTTATAAAATACTTTAATTACGTCAGACGCACTTGTTTTCATTTACCTTCTTCCTGGACTCCAAAGTCCAAAAGCCTCCCAATTGCAACCTAATTTATTTAGTCTCGTTTCAATTGCAGCTGCCTGGAGTGTGGTCGTGGAACAGTTGCAAGCTCTTCTTTCATTTCAAAGGTACTAACCAATTTCTTGTTGCCTTTTCTTTTCCGTCTTATATCGGACATTGGATTGGATTCATGGACTTGCGTTTTATCTTTCAATTGTTATTTTACAGAATCAATATCTCATTCTCAGCTGATCTGGACTGGTTTTGAACCATGTATGTAGATGTGAAACTTTATGGTTGCTTCAATTGCACTTGGTTTTTGTTGTTTGTTCTCTGTATTTACTGAGTTTACATATGGTCTTGTGATCTTGTTTGTGTGGGCTTATTGCTATTATCACATAAAAAACACGTCTATTTGATGCTGTCTCATCATCTGGGTGAACCTTTTATCTTGTTGGCATTCGTGCTCAATTACAGAATGGGAGAATCCTGGCAGAGAAGTGGCTATCTTGACAAGGCTTAGACTTTAGAAGGTTAAACAAGGTCCATTTTAGTTGGGGATCCTAGATATTAAATTGTTTCTTTGCTTATAGACGAAGTTAGAGTTGGTTATGAAATGCTAAGAGAGGAGAATAGATACAGAAATTTCGATCAATATGTAGGTTTTCCAATACATAGAGAGATTCCAAGTGTCACTTCTTTTTCTACCTTGGATCGTATATTTAGTTTGGGGACTTTTAAAGGAATGCTAGATCTTGAGTTCTTTGTCATGAGCACGAGTAACATAATTATCTCATTTGTAATTGCTTGCAGAAGTGAACTGTTGCAACTGATGAGTGGTTCTTCCGCATCTAGTGGCGCACGGGCTGCCTTTTCCTATTGTGTTCAGCAGGTGCGGAACTATGACTATCACCACTATCTTTGTCTTCTTGAACTTCCACCAAACATGCGTAAATCCGCGTTTGCACTCCGGGCATTCAATGTTGAAACGGCCAGAGCTGTAGATGTTGCTTCTGATCCGAGAATTGGCCTCATGCGACTATTATGGTGGCAAGAAACCATTGACAAGATATTTTCGAACAAATTAATTGAGCATCCAGTAGCCCTAGCACTCTCTTCCGTTATATCTGAGCATAAAGTCAGCAAGAGTTGGTTAAAGCGATCGGTTGAGGCTCGGATTAATGATGCGAAAAGAGAGATTACTGATATTCCGAAATCTGTACAAGAATTAGAGAAGTATGCTGAAGATACAGTGTCAACAATTTTATACTCAACACTTCAGGCAGGTGGCATTAACTCTACCACAGCGGATCATGCTGTCTCACATATAGGCAAGGCAAGTGGACTTCTGTTGCTTCTCAAGTCACTGCCTTACCATGCTAACCGGAAGCGCCATTTTCCGTATATACCAATTGAAGTGGCTGAAAAACATGGGCTGCTGATAAATCATAATGGACAACATGAAATCCGGATGGATTCTCGTGAGGGACTGAGCAATGCAGTTTTTGATATTGCTTCTGTTGCTAATGCACATCTGCAGAAAGCACGTCAGTTAGCTGGAACAGTGCCTCCTGAGGCTCTTCCAGTGCTTCTCCCAGCTGTGCCTACACAGGTTGTCCTTGACACACTGAGTCGTGTTCAGTTTGATGTGTTTGATCCAAGATTAACGCGAGGTATTCTTGGAATTCCTCCATTGTGGTTCCAGTTAAAGCTGAAGTGGTATTCATGGAGAGGAAAATATTAAAGTCTTGTTGGAGAAGGCTAACATTTTGAGGTTCTGGCAGTGCTTTTCAATTTGTGATTTGACTTTATTACAGAATGGTGTTCAATGTGATATCGACATCTATACTTACTGTACTTGCCTACTTGGCGGATCATTTGTATCAACAGAAGAGCTACCCAAATAAGCAGCAAACTCGTCTGAATGATGTAGTAGCTGTTTAGAATGCATGACACACTGTCATGCATTGGTTCAGATAACCAGGAATAATCGAGTTATATACCAATGTCATGTTGCAGACGTACTCCACTAGACGTCACCAACACGAAGTAATTAATGAAACCTTGTTGCTGGTATAAATTAGCAGATTATTGTTCCTCTTTGTCAAGAGTTTGAATTCGTTCTAGGGACTAAGTACTTATTTCTGTGGTTCTTATTTATACTTTAGGTTTTCATTTTACATTCTGTTGAGCAGGAATTAGTGCGTCTATTGGCATGGTTCTTTTCTGTTGAAATTTGGAGAAATAAATAAGTGGGTTGCTGCTACTTGCTACTGATTTAGTGTCATTTACCAATTGAATTTAATTTTAATGTACTGATCTAAACGATAGACTCTATAAGGTGAACTTTCAAATAAAATGAATCCCATTCCTCTGCTTACTCTTGCCCTTTCTGGCTCCATATTCACTTGTCTGTTACATTATGAATAATATTAAACAAATTAAACACCTTGTAATCTTCATCTTGCTGTCCATTTTTAAATATCTTGCCTCCTATGTGTTCGATTCGGTTCTGTTCTGTTCATCAGCAACACAAACAAAATGTCAAAAACAACACAATGAGCAAATACCAAAGCTGTAAAATTAAATTATTCCTCAAGTATTGAACAACATTACTATATTGTACAGCTTTATTAGGAACAATATTAATTTTACAGCTTTGGTATTGAACAAAATTATTCCTCAAGTATTGAACAAAATTAAATTATTGTACTCTATATAATGATGATCGATCACTTCTTGCTTAATTTTACTAACTAAATCTTTCAAAGAATTTGATTAATAATTTAATACATAACTAATTCAACGATGAATAGTGATAATAATCCCATTCCTCTTCTCACTCCCTACAAATTTGGAGATTTTCATCTCAAGCACAGGTTATTTTACTTTGGATCATGCCTTATTCTACTGTTTGAACTGTTGTTATTATACTGCTTCTGATTTTTGTTATAATAATGTATTAATGTTGAAGTAACTTGATGATGAACAGAATTGTCATGGCTCCATTATCAAGAAACAGATCATATAACCACATTCCGCAGCCACATGCTGCTGTTTATTACTCTCAGCGAGCAACCAAAGGCGGTCTTTTTATTTCTGAAGGAACTGCTGTCTCTTCCACTGCTTACGGGTATGTAACGTACATTGAACTGTTTTGTGTTTTTCTTAAGTTAACAGAAATGTTTCAACAGATATAACTTACTACTTTCGTTCTGATTATGGGTATAAAAGGTTCCCAGACATGCCTGGTATATGCACCAAGGAGCAAGTCCAAGCATGGAAACCTATTGTTGATGCGGTTCATCAAAAGGGCGCCTTCTTTTTCCTGCAGATTTTACATGTCGGTCGTCTTTCTGTTTCTGGTACGAAAAATCTTTAGCTCCATTGCATTCCATTTACAATTTGAAAGTAGGCTATGAATCATGAGTAACCTTATTGAAATATATTTTCTTTACTTGTTATATATGAATTTGTTTCTAATTAGGTCCCATCTCATCAACTAGCAAGGGAGTTACGCCTGGCCATGAAGGCGTAGAATGGCATGTGCCAAGACGATTAAGCGAAGAAGAAATCCCATGTATTGTCAATGAGTTCAGGTTAGCTGCCAGAAACGCTATTGAAGCAGGTTTCGATGGGGTTGAGATACATGGAACAAACGGTGACTTAGTCGAGCAGTTTCTAAAAGACCAAGTAAATGACAGAACAGACAAGTATGGCGGAAGCTTAGAAAACCGGTGTCGCTTTGCTCTAGAAATAGTAGAAGCAGTGACTAATGAAATCGGATCAAACAGAGTTGGGATAAGACTATCACCATACAGTGATTATATGGAGTCAGTTGACTCGAATCCAGATGCACTAGGCCTTTACATGGCGAATGTGCTTAACAGGCACAATATTTTGTACCTCCATATGGTTGAATCAGGCGTAAGTGGCACTGCTGCGGTCAAAGGAACGGATGAGGAAGCTCCGAATAGGCTTCTTGCTATAAGAAAGGCGTTCAAGAATACGTTTGTTGTTGCGGGTGGATATAGCAGAAGCAAGGGTAATGCAGCTGTTGGTGATGGCTACGCAGATTTGGTTGCATTTGGTAAGTTGTTCTTGGCTAATCCGGATTTGCCAAGGCGATTTGAGCTGGATGCGGATGTTAATGCGTATGATAGCAGCACGTTTTTAACATCTGATCCTGTTGTTGGTTATACTGATTATCCTGCTCTTAAAGAATCTATGCAGTAATTATGTAAACATATCATATCATGTATGTTTTGTAATATGGTACTGTCAGGGGGTTCTGTACTGAGATTGCAATAATGCAAATCTGTAGTATGTTCATTCAATTGATAACTTTAGCTGGTAAAACATACTACTAGTTAATATATTTTCGACTTCACAGATCGAATGAATCATATCAGACTAACAAATAGAGACACTAATTAACATTCATGTCAACAATCACTACAGTAACAATCAGCATCCTTGAGATTGCAAAGGTTGAGTTTGTAGCCTAGAGGACAAACACATTCGCTGTCACTAGCACAAGGACCAGCATTCGTCACATGAGGAACCGAGATACAAAAGCATGTTCCTAGACATCTTTTAGTCTTGCAACGCCGTGGACACAAACAGTTACCCGGGCCAGTGCACTTGCCAACCACCACATCTTCCAGTTCCCCACTTAGTACCGATTTGGTGGTGGTGGTTCTGTTGATTGCGTTTGACAGGGATGAACCTGCAAAATTGTATCGAATTTATGTGTTGCTTTTCTTTGAAGTTAAAGAAGCTATGTATGAAGCAGAAAGAAGAGTACTTACTCAATACAATCAGAAGAACAACAAACAGATTGAAAGAACCCATCCACACTGATTTTTCAACAAGTGTTTGAATGGTGTTTAATTGTTTTTTTATGCAATTGATAAAGTTGCTTTTTGAGCTTATATAAGTAGAGATCATAATTATAACATATCTTATAAATAAGAATCAAACGGATATATTTTTCACATTGAAATGTGTAAGAGTCAATCTCCTTCCATCACAAATTATTTTTTTTCCTTACTAATAGTGGACGAATTTGATTAATTGATTACTACAGATTAGTTTTATACAATATCGGAGCATATTTATTCCAAGGATTTATTGCAATGCCACAATAGTAACATTCTGAGTTGGCTTGATTGTCAACCATGAACCTCTACCATTTAAGTGGGAAATAACTCAGTTTCGAAGAAACAAAAAATTGACTACAGGATAAAGTCAATATAAAAAGTAAATAAGTACCACAAAGTGACAAAGAAAAGAGCTCATGTACGAGTATCTGTTTAAAAAAAAAAAAAAAAGCATCATGTATCACACCAAATAATCAGTTTAAAAACTATATAATAAAATTAAAGGCAGTCTTTCGCAATACCAGCACTTAATAATTTAATTAGATTTTTCCGTTAAAGAAGACACAATTACACTTAACTAGAACGAAATATTATCTGGCGATAAATAATGTTCTATAGAGATCGTGTATAAAGTAATGAAACATTGGGAATTAGGAGAGATAAATGTGTAACATATCACTAACTAATTCAAAGGTAACACTTTATTTACATTATTTACATGAATTTGTATTATTGAATGATTGAACTTGGAGTTACGTAATTAATATGCGTACTATCATCCATACAAATATTATGCACTTTTGACTTATAACACAAAAGTTGGACGTAAATGTAACCCATCACAATAAGTGTGTTTAGTGTTAGTTTGAGGAAATTAGAAGTTTCAAGACGTATCTATTCTTTGATAGACTGGAAAATATAGGAAACTAAAGCTAATGAAGCAATTTGTCCAATCAATGATAATGAATGCCATTAGATAGACTAGCTTAATAATTGCCAGCGAATTTTGATCGGAATTTAAAAAGGAAAGTGTGTGCCAAATAGAAGCTGAATGGTTTACTCATTTAGGAAAATTATGATTTTTTCAACAATTTTGCTAAGATGTTTTCCTTCCCAATCTCAGGTACTGTATAAATTTTTAAAGAGTTTCTCCGTAAGTTATACAGTCTGTAATATATATACAGCTTAATTACAAGCTTCCTTCTGTAGTTCTAATTACACACATACAAATATGCCAAGAATGAATGAGCATTATCCAGCTCATTAAGCAATCATCAAGTTGAAACAAACTCTCTGGATGGTGGTGTGGCACTATGCATGCCGCACCATTGTCACGGCGCACATGATTCTTTCAGCAGGAGAATGCATCCTGTTACGCCAACATCCTTTTACATGTGAAATCGAACAAAACCTGGAAATAACTCCTGGAATCTGCTTCATCGGAAAGCTTCAGGAGACGAGCTACTTGAGAAAACCCAGCATGTTGCCTTCTCACTGACTCTTCACTTATCTCTGGTCCGGTTTCCTGCTTTGGGGTCTTCGGTTGTGTTAGGGCCCATTGCATTGCCCAGATTGCTAAAGGCCGCATGTAAGCCAGAGATCTGTAATGCCCTTTAAAGTCCCACCCCTCTGGCGTCTGAAAAGCATAGCTGTGCAGAAAAGAAAGTATTACTTCAGCAAACATGCAACAGAGAACAAAATTTAGGCCTGTCCAAAGAGGCACCACAGAATAATAATATCTTAACATACCCATGACCTTCTTCAGACCAAGCAACATTATATACACCGACAGCAGTTTTAAATGCAGTTTCAGTCATATCTTCATGAATCATGCCAGCAGCCACGGCATATGTAATTCCACTCCATATTTCTCTTGACTGCATAGCACACATATCAGGTTCCCCAGTTGGGAGCATCCCATTTGCTGCCCCCAGCCGTCCACCATTTACCTTGAGGACATTGTAATTGTAAACCTTTTCAAGTGCCATTTTCGCCTTTTCTTCATCAACAATGGGCAACAGACCACAAGCTCGAGCATACCTACAAAACATCTTTATTAGTAAACGACTAAACAGAAAACATGGGATAAAGATTTGGCTGCATGTTTTGTCATCTATTTGAATAATATATCAAACTAGATACAGGAAATACGGATGTTAGCTAGAAAACAGTAAAATAACTGATTCCTCACTCCAACAGGTAAACTGGGGAAAGGGGAAGATAACTTTGTTTGCTGGTTTTTGAAAAAAGGACGAATAACAGATGGAACTTGGAAGCATGGAAACAAAAATGCTTTAAGCCCGGGCCCCATGATTTCAAATGATGTCTTTTAACAAATCAGCTGCTTCAGCTCTCACCTGTTTTGTTTAATCCAATAGGAAGTGTACCAAAACCACCAAGCAAGCAAGAGAAGCTTTCAAGAAGCATATTTATAAGGAAATACATAGCGTACCATTGTCCAGCTAACTGATCGGCCTGGATGGATGTGCTGTAACTACCACCACTTTCATCATAATTAAAATACGAGCCATTCCATAACTTCTCGTACACTTTCTTTGCTTTCTGAAATCTAAAAAAGAAGTAATCTTCTGAACCCTTGTCTCCAACCACACCAGCAAGTGCTGAAGTAGCCTGCAGAGCTGCCACCCATAGCCCACCACAGTATGCACTTACTCCAGATACAGACCAAGTATCATAAGTCTGGTCTGGAAAGCCTTCATTTTCTATCATGCCATCACCATCTTTGTCAAACTGCTCCATGTAGGCCATCGCAACATAAACCGATGGCCATACAGCTCTAGCAAAATCTTTATTACCGGTAGCAGCCACATCTCTATAAATTTGGAGTACAAACTTTGGATTCAAATCTTTCCACCTATCAGTGTTATGAAGGTTGTAGAAATTTAATTCAAACCATGGATCATTCATTCCGATATCATGAGGAACAGCACCAAGAACTTTACGCTGAACTGATGTTCCGTCCTGTAGAAGTGTCATTTTACTAGGATCGTGCAACATTACAGCAGCTGCAAAATCTCGTTGTAAACTAAGTTCAAGTTTGGGGAACAACGTAGTTAGTGCAAATGATGCATAGAAGTGAACATCATATGTATTACACATATGATATTCAACTCCTTCCAGGTAGAGAAACTGGCCCACGTTTTCCTCTCCTTTCTGAAGGAGATTCGTTCCCAAAGCAGAAGATGTAGACACTGGAGTGTGGATCTCCTCAAGTAGTGAGGTCATTCTTTCTAATATGTTAAGTGCTGTATCATTTTGTTCATATGAACCGTTTTTTGTCACAGTATCTGAATTCGACCTATCAAGAGAAAATCTTCTCTCTCCAATACTGAGCAAGCTATGGATTGGTGGAGATCCATCTGGAATGAATAAATTGGTTGAAGTCAAATTGGCTGAATTTGATTACCTTTAGTAATATAGTACTATATATTTTGCTTCAAATACCTGTCCAAATTGTTCCTCCAGCGGTAAGGTAGTAAAGCTCATTAAAAAGGGTAGATGGGTACCTGCAGCAGATTATCTATAAGTAAATCTTTGAACTTCAGAGTCATTTCAGTATACTACTTTTCAAGGCTTACCATTCAGGAAGCGCTTTGTCTATGAGGATAGGTCTTTGCCATGCTTCAATTTCTGACTCCCATTGGTGATGACCTAGGTTTTGGCATGTCAAGGGAATAAGAAGAAAATTTAACAGAAATAGGTGCTAAACTGAAGTTCTTCAAGAAAAAATTCCCACAAAAGTAAAACACACATTTAAAAATGTTCTTCTATTATATGTGCGGCATTTTCTTAGAATTCGATAACAAAATTATAGATAGAGAGATTACCAACGATAGCATCACACGCCATTTTTGAGGCCACATTACTAGCTGCACCGTAGAATTTGGTGTACCGCCTGATAAGAATGTTCAAATAATGTCAGTTTGTAAAAAGCAGTGAAGCTTCAAAAAATCACCAGAATAGTACACAATTGAATCCTGGCCTGAGATAAGTTCTTCCACCAGGAAAATTTATTTCGGGGCAGGTCCATGTCAATGAAAATGTAACGGTTTGAACTGTTCCTGCAGGAATAGTCACAGAAGCTGCAATGGCTGCCCCAACGACGGAGCCAGGATCAGAGGGCCTTGATACTTCTTCAAAATTCAGGTGATCAAATGATCCACGCTAATAGAATATAACGATATGAAAATCTGTCAAGAATGATAATACTACGGAATAAAAACATAGGAAATGACAGAAAACATATAGATCTGAAAGAAAAATAAAATGCAACTCCTACTTCCTAGGACGAGAATAACTATCAGCATTTGTTCATGATAGATTCTCTCACTAAAATTGGCCAATCTGAACCTTCATGTTCAGCACAAAAGCAGTACTATACCAAGAACTGACAGGTGCAATTCCATCATAAACAAACAAAACAATTTGCAGCTTTAGATAATTCTTGCAAGATAGATGGACCTTGCGTTTGATAAAAAATTGGTTTGGAAAATAAACCAGTAATTTTTAAGTTTTTCACAAGCTTAATCACATCATAAGCTCAAGGTTGTACCAAATTGAAAAGCAAATTTGTCCCGCTCAAATACGATAAAAACAGTTCAACTGTCTGTTGTAAATAAGTCGCTATACAGAAATATGCAAACAAATTTCAAATTAGTGCCCATCTATCAATATGTCTATGACCTTGTGAATAAGGAAAATGATTAGAATGAATAGTTCAAAGACTAAGAACCAATGTTAAGGGAAAAAATGAATATTACCTCTTTTATTTCGTGCCACATATCTCTTGCTGTGATCCCCTCGGTGTTTCCAGATATCACAAAGTACGGGCACTCAGAGATATGAACCCCGGTTGTCTCCTCAGCCGCAATACCATAAGTTACTGGGGGATGTCCATCTGCAGTCCTGTATCAGTTTCCAAGGAGTCGTCAAGGAACTCCACCAGAAAAAAGTACATAGATACCAATTCCTTATAACCAAAAAATAATTGCCTTCATCAAGAATGGAACTTACATATGGTGCAAGAGAACTCCACGAACGTTATCCTCTGTTCTGGAAAGACAATGCAATTTCATTTTTCAGATTATATAATCAAAGGAATTAAATATTAATATTTGTGAAGTACAAAGAGAATGATTTCCTACAAATAGGGTTCCAATGGAAAAGGCAGCAGTATCTTATCAAAGAAATATTAGACAAGTAAAACTGAAATTGAAATGACAATTTCAGCTAGTGTACCTAAATTTTGAATTGAAATGGTGACCAGAAAGTCCAGAATCGCCACCAACAGAATTCTGGCATATAGATAAGAAATGTGTAAAGCAACAATCTAAAAGTTCAAAGGAAAAGTACACCCGGGAACTACTAGATTTGTCAAAGTATAGGTGCAGGTTTTTAACATTCAAAGTAGAAGAAAACTACATAAGAAAGAAAAACTTACTGCCCAAGTGAAGAGCAAAGTGACATCTGCGTTTGTTTTTCCCAGATTAGACAACTGAATAAAATCAAATCATCTTCATCAAGTCAGGTTAGTTACACAATTCATTACTCTTTAAACATGAATGTGGGTTCTGGGAAGGAAAGCTGCAAGAGAGTTTGACAAACTGCTTACAGTATAAGTAAAAACGGCCACAGGATAACTGCTCTCCTTATAGTTGTGAGGGATAAAAGGGGATATTTGACGACACACTATTTTAAGATCTGGATCAGGTTCACCTTCACACAAATAACAAATTAAACTATGAGATGAGATCAAATAATCCTGGACAAATAACTAGAAAGTACGTATCATTGGTCAGTAAACTACCTTCATACACAGTCCAAGCTCTGGGGAACAATGCATGGTATGTAGAACTGTGACCGTCCAGGTTCCAGTCCCAAGATCCTATCCCAGCATCAGAACTATCCCTGTTAACCACGTTATTCAGAGATATTACATACTTGTACTTAAAAGACATTCTATTTAGAAGATAAATGTGTCTGTTCTTTTCTAAATGATACAACAAGATTGATTAATAAATATTCTTTTCTAAATGATACAACTAGATTGTTTATAATTCCTTCTGTACTGCATAGCTCAGGTAACAAGACCATAGGATGCTAGTAACAAGAATTAAAATTGCCATTGTACATACTTCAAAATTACGGGATTTTTTGGGCATAGAACGCTCGAAACTTTTTCACCATTAGGCCTGGAAACAAAAACCTACATATGCAGTAGGATACTGAGTGTTAGCAGCTAGAGACAATAAACACATGAATACTAGAATCAGAAAAAGCTTTCAGATTCTGCTGGAACTATAGGCATATATACAAGATAGGGACCATTAGTTCACTAAACATAACACTCACTTATACTTGTGTGTGTGTGTGAGAGAGAGAGAGAGAGAGAGAGAGAGAGAGAGAGAGAGAGAAAATGTACTCTCAAGGTTCATTTGCTTAATTATCAAAGTCGTTTTCCGAATCTCGGAAGAGACATAAACTCATGCAACCATATAAGCAACTAATGGCCAGCTGGTGATGCTGAGAGCAAGCTCCAATAAGCATACCAAGTCATAAATGCATCAACTCATCATCAGCATGTTCCATAAAATGATAAAAATAATGATTTAACACTATGTACAAATGTGATAAAGTATATTTCGATTTTCGACCATCTAAAGAAGAAATCAAGAGAAACAGTCACTCTGAGATGACCAATTCCTAAAAGCAATCAATAGAGAAACTTACAGAAAACTGGTTTGCTAACACTGGTTTATCTTCACATGACCTTGGAAATAACTGCCAACGAATAAATTCACCTTTGTAACTTCTTCCAATGCTTCCTGCACTGGAAAATTATGCCCGTTCAAACATACATTATTGTTTCTCCCATTGAGAATGTGCGACCCACCAGGATATGCAAGTGTACTATATAAAGAATAAAAAAATTGCAGAGGGAGTGTGTTTTCTTGGAGTAAAATGCATAATTACATTATATTGCAAGTATAGCATATCACATCTAAGCAGAAATAAAGATTCTTTTTAAAAAAAAGAAGTAAGTGTGCTACAAACTCTCAGACTCATTCTAAAGTAAATCTCATTACATTATATTGCAAGTATAGCATATCACATCTAAGCAGAAATAAAGATTTAAAAAAAAAAAGAAAAAAAAAAGAAGTGTGCTACAAACTCTCAGACTCATTTTAAAGTAAATCTCATTACACTTCACAGACTTCTAGCAACTTAGAGGATCTACACAAAGGATCACCAGAGAGACAAAAGATGAGGAAGGACTACTTGAAAGTTTGAGAAAACTAGAGTCTATATATGATTCTTTTTTCTCCATGGGTTGATCAGAAAGCTTGTATTGTGGCTTTATAAATAGTCACTCTTAAGCACCAATAAAAAAGGTTTACGTCAAGCAACCTTTTTTAATTCGTAAGAAAAGGTTTTATTCTAATACAGGATCACAGTATGTAACTGCATTACTGCAAACACAAGTGCATTGCTACTCTCCTCTTCTGGATATGAAACATAGCAATCTAGACATACCCAATACCACCTATAGGAACCCCATGGCAAGACGTTGTATGTCGCTTGGTAAAAGGATCAACAAATACATTCTGCAAGAAGAGTGAGGGAGAGTCATGATCTTCACATCAGTGAATCTATGCAACGAAGTTTCAGCTACAATTGAAGATATTTTACCTTATACTTGTCTTTTTCCTGTTGAAGATACCGCCACAGCCTATAACCTATAGGAGCCTGCAGGATAGAAAAAATAGACAACACTTGAGAAAGAGACCATTTTCTCTGTCAAAGATCCAGTAAAGACTAACTCGAATAGAAGACATTTTAATTCCACAGATTTCAAAGTGGTCATATAGAAAGTAGGCAAAAATACCATAGAGATTATCTCTCTCAAACTTAGACCGAATTCTGAGAGAGCACTCTCCTCATTGTTGAGTTTCCGCCTCCAAGCTAGAGGTGGGGGCACCCCAGGATCAAGCAGGGCCTGTAAAAGATTATACAATGTCAAGCAAAAAGGACTAAAACAATAAACACACAAACAAACTAGTTAATTAAACCCGAAAAGTCCAATGTGTTTGACAATGTTGAAAATCAGACACTAGTTCAGCATCATTCTACGTCGATAATCAAACGAAAAGACCGCGATATGTACATACATTATGAATCACTAATGATGAAAATCAGTTAGCCAATAGCCTACCTTGTTATCATTTCCAATTGAGTCAACTTCTCCTCCATCAAAGCCATTTTCTGACATTTTCCGCCTGCAAAACCAAACAAACAGCAAATTTTCATCACCTAAAGAAAAATAAGTACTATAACTATTCCTCTCCACAAAATTAAACAATTAATCGGAAGTAAAGTAACAAAATCTCAGAAAATCGAATTACAGTGATAAAAATCAGAAAAAACCAAATGCCAAGCAATCAGATGAAACGCCGGTTTTCAAAAAGGAAGCGATTGTTGATCAATTATATAAAGTGGAAGTATATCAGGATATGCCTGGCAGTATGTGAACTGATATCAGAGCAGAGAATCTAACCGGAGAGGAAGTTGCAAGAGCGAATCGTCCAATTGGTCGGCAGCAGAAACGGTCAGCACCACTAAGGAGCAGTTGAATGATAGTTAAGATTTATTTTTATTTTTTTAAAGTAAAGAAAGCCAATTTACGAGTCAACATCCCGTGTTTTTTAGGTGTATTAAAAGTTTAAAACTTGAAAGTCCCCCAGATACCTTTTCGGCACCACAGATATTTCGCATCTTGCCCCTCAACTTCTATTCCCTTTCCTTACCTTTCTTACTTCAAACTTCAAAGCCTCCGTTTGGTTCGGTAATTTTCTCGGACAATATCGTAACTGCCACAGGGTTTTACTAGATTTTGGGCCCAAATATATCCGCTAAATTTTATCCTTTCTTCTCATGGTTTAGTCTAACGATTTCGCTGGACAATTTTGATAAGCGGTAACATCACATGCCATAGGCCCAGCGGTGGAAGTCACCTTTAAAGGGAGGATAAACAGATAATTTGTGATTTTGGATTTTCACTATAAAGTACGATTTTTTTTAAAGAATTAAATTCATCAGAGACCAAGTTTGTACAAAATAAGAGGGGAATACCCATCACTACAAGATTTCCTATCCAATTTCCTGTACTATGAAAAAGTATGATTTTCAATAGAAGGAAAATACAATTTCATCTACATACGGATAAGCATGGAAGTTTCTTTTTCTTTTCAAAGAAAGAAATATAAAGCGAATAAGCATGGAGTAAGTTTGGCGCCGTTGTCCAGATTAAAGGACATGTAAAGTAGAAAAATGGAAAAAAAAGAAACAGATTGCAATATGCCTGATATTATAACTCCAACGCTTCGATTGAGGTGTCCTTTCCATCGCAATTAGCTTTGCAGCTACAGCATGACTTCCCTCAGTGATCATCACAAGCTCTGCAGCAGAGGGAACTGCAGCTCCTTCAGAATTCTCCTGGAAAGACGGCTCCTAGTTAGCTGTTGCAGTGCATGCCATTTTCACTACAAGCCGCCATCCATATGCCTGTAGTTGACATCCTTCGCGTCCACCTCCTTATCCGCTGCTACACCGCTCGGAAAAGTCCTCTCCCATCTTAGCTATCAGCCATGGGAATATTGCTCAATGCCAAACTTTTGACGACCATCTACAAAGCATGCCACAATGGAAACATTTCACTTCTACAAGTTCATGCAAGTAGACTTGCAGCATGTTAAGAGTGTTTCTCCAGTCCAGATAAAGATTTTGACTTTGTTCTGAACACAAAGTATGTGAATTATGTTAAATCAATTATAAGTTATAACCATGAGTTCTAACATAACTGCCTTGTAGATAATAATCCTCTTATCCATAAACGTTCTCATTAACTTCAAGAACACTACACCCGCGTAGCTTCTTCAGTCCCATAGAATCCATATCCTTTCTAACTTTTGATGCATCTCCCCATCTACTTGCAGATGCATAAACACCTGAAAGAAGTGTGTGACTACTTGGATCACTAGACTCAATCTCTGAAAGCTTCTTAGCAACACGCTCGGCCAAATGAACATTATCATAATTCCTACACGCGCTAAGCAAAGCTCCGTAAAGTGGGACCATAATCTTGTTCTCTTTGTTTGGTAACTTGTTTAACATAAATTCAGCTTCATCTAACAGCCCAGCACGGCCAAGAAGGTCAATCAGACATCCATAATGTTCCAACTTCGGTTCGATCTGATAAATCTTACTCATTGAATAGAAATGACTTTTGCCTTCCTCTACTAGTCCACCGTGACTACAAGCACTTAAAACCCCGATAAACGTAATATCATCTGGTTTGATTCCAACTTCTAGCATTTCAGAAAACAATTGTAAAGCCATGGCTGGATTTCCATTCATAGCAAGGGCACATATTATTGAAGTCCATGTTGCTGTATCTTTCTGGTTCAAATGGTAAAAAATCTTTAAGGCCTTTTCCAAGCACCCACATTTTGCATACATCTCTACAAGAGCAGTACCAACCACAGCCTCCATTCTGATTCCATTTTCCTCTAAATAAGCATGAATCCACTCGCCTTGCTCTAAAGCTCCTAACTTCGCACATCCCGTAAGTAAAGCAACCAAAGTATACTTGTCTGGCTTAATTCCCTCCATTTGCATTCTCCTAAACAAATGCATTGCCTCATCCACATGGTTATATTGTACATACCCATTAATCATTGCCGTCCAAAGAATAAGATCTCTCACAGGGCTCTCTTCAAACAATGCCCGTGCTTCCTCTAGCATGCCACAACTGGCATACGCAGATATCATGCTAGTCCAACCAATCACATTCTTTTCGCGCATAGCATCAAACATTCCCCTGGCCAAATCCAAACAACCGCACTTGGCATACATATCCAGCAATGCATTTTCAATTCTCATCGTAAACCCAAGCTGCCTACTCACATATTCATGAATATCACGGCCTAGTTCCAATCTCTTCAATGCAGTACACGCAGATAACGTGCTAACAACAGTACCCTCATTAGGTTTTAGAGTGACCTCATGTTTTCTCATCCACTTATAAACATCAAGCGCATCCTCGAACCTTTCGTTCTTCACAAACCCGGAAATCATAATATTCCACGTTATCAACTCTCTCACAGGCATCTCATCAAACAATTTAAACTGACTCTCCATACACCCCAATTCGCCATACACGTTAAGAACCGAGTTGCTAACGTAACAATCATACAACACCCCGGACTTAATCACAAACCCATGAAGCTTTTTCCCCTCACCAGCCACTCTCAAACCTCCAACAGCCTTAAACACGAAAGGGTAAGTGTAATTATCCGGACACAAACCTCTCACACGCAATTCATCAAACAGGTAGAGTGCTCTCCTGAAACGACCAGCTTTCGCATGCTCCTTGATCATCACATTGTATGTAAACAAAGTAGGGCAATCTATTCGATAAAATATCTTCTCCGCGTAAGTTAAGTTGCAAGTAGCTGCGAAAGCGATGAGCTTGTGTAACACGTCGATATTTTGGTGGAGGCCATGAACGACGACATGGGCTTGGATTTTTTGAAAATGGGCCATTGATTTGCAGCTCTTTAGAAGATCTATGCATGTTTTCTTGGGCGAAGAATTTGCAGTGGTGGAGAAGTGGAGTTTTTGAATGAAATGGCGGGGAAATGACTGTAAAGATTTGTGCATGTTGATGTTCTGTTATGTTCTGCTTTATCCGAGTAATTCAAGTATTTTAAAGAGTAGTAAACCGGTTGAACCGTTCGCCTAAGCAGCAGAACTACTTGGACCGGATAAACCGGTTCAAGGCAATTGGGCTAATTCTTGAAACCCCAGACAATTGAGACAATAAAACTCAAGTGAACAGGGAGATGAATTGAACTCGGGCAATAGCAGGAGTAGGGCAAAGTGCTGCACTTCACATGTTCGTCAAAATGCGTCAATTGGGTTTCATTGAAATTTTCAATGAGTATCGTTATTGATTGATTGATGCGGCCTTATGAATCGTGTTGATCTTGGTTTTGCTGCTTTTAGTACATTCATTAAAGGACTCTTCTTGGTTAACAATGTCTTAGAGGCAGAGTTACTTTTTGATTAGAAAGTTGTAGATAAGGAATCTATGTGAACCAGATGAAGTTACAATTGGCACCGTGCTCGATGGGTTGTGCTGCCTTATGAATCGTGTTGATCTTGGTTTTGCTGCTTTTGGTACATTTGTTAAATCCGGTTTGGTACCAAATGTGAAAATGGGGAATTGTGGTTGGCCCCCTGATGATGTTACCTACAACGTCCATTGTCAAAGGTTAACTGAAACACAATGAGCTGAACGAGACAAAACCATTGCTTGATCATTACCAAGAGGATGGTGGAGATGGAATTTCTCTAGATATGATTCTAAGAACTTCCTTCAAAACTTAACTAAGCCAGTTTATAATTTTATTTTTAAAGTTTTCATCCCGAGAATGACTGCATATTTGTGGAATGGGCTACTTTCTTTTTTGGAATTTATATCACACTTTGTTCTTTGATGTGTTATGATGATTTCAAGGAGGATTACAATTGCTTTGTATTAGCATCTCTGAACTTGTCTGCACACAAGTCCTGAATCTGATCAATCTATCAAATGAAAGTTTTCAACTAACAAAGAGGCATCTGACCGTACGTATTCACCTGAGATGGCCTGAACGGAAGCAGAGGATATTCATTCATCTCGTGAATGAATCCATCCACATCTCCAAGAAAACTCAGAAAGGAATTGGGATTCTCCATCCCATATGTCTCTTCATCCTCCTCCTTCATCTTGTTCATCACAAAAGGCATGCCTGATGAATCTATGTTCTTCGTTTGCTTGGTAGCATACATGTTTGGTGCCTTTACTTCAGATGAAACATTACTCCTCTTCTTTGAACTTCGTTTTCTTTCTGCCTGTTTGCCTGTTAGCCTCTGTATAAGCTCCCTGAAATTGTCAACATCTGTAGTTATGATCTCTGGTGCAACTATATGAATTATGCGAATCTTTGGCCTTACTTTGCTGATCACGCGAGCATCATCGTGCATTGTTGGTATCATGTTCTGTCTATGATAGGGAGCCACAATCAAGAAGTTTAATGAGATTGATTTGTTATGTGATACTGTTGGTGAAGATAAGTAGGTGTCTAACAGAAGTTTAATGAGATTGATTTGAGAATGAAGTTTATCTAGTTGGAGCTAACAGAAAGTCAAGAAAAACAATGGTGTCTTTTGGGAATGAGGATCAGATCAGATGTATCATTGTCTGAGAGGTGAACAACTACTTCATGCCATATAGTTCTCTTCGATCTTTGTGCATAATCAAGCTGTGAGCTAGCCTTAAAAATTAAAATAGTAAAATACTTAAAATGAAATGTTGATGATGTTTACATGTTAGTTTACTTGTGATTTGTTTATAACTTTGTCAACTCTCAGTACGGTATGCATATTTCAGCTTACTTCCATGTGTATTAATGAAGTTGTGAGGCACTTTTTATCATACTACAGTATTTCAGAATGAAACTGACTACACGCATTTGGGCCTTTTTTAGATACTTGGGCAACTACTAGTAGTTATGAGCTTTCTGATCACCCAGAATATGCAGACAATGACGTAAATGATCCCTGGGTGCAGAGGCTTCTTCATGCTGTTGAGACTAATGTGGCATGGCTTTAACCACTTATGCCATCCAGAAACTATGCTACCTTCTTCTCCATCACTTAAATGGTTGGTACTTACTCCATTGTCCAAAGGCTTTTGAAATGAAACTTTGTGCTGCAGTTTCTCCCTCACTGTACTCAGTTTTATGTAAATGCCTGCGATTATATCTGTGAACAGAAACTTTTCTGGCAATTATTACCTCAAGTCTAGCTAATTTAGATTCTCCTTAAATATATATAGAAATGAAAGCACTTAGTTTAGAAGACACTAGATTCGCATGAATGCACTTGGTTTAGAAGACATGTAGAATGTAGCTTTGCTTTCTTCAACTTAGTAGCAGTATCTAATCACTGCGCAAGAGGGGCGCTGCTTGTCTAGCGCAATGGACTAGTGCCACTACCTGCTAGTTACTGATTTGCACGTTCCAAATGCTATAAACACTTGAAGAAAGATAATATAATAGAGAAAATATAGAACAAAATATGAATATGAAACATAGAAGTCTGTATTATTGTTCAGTCTCATCATTTCCTTACAAAAGTTATATTACACATTTCCATTACATTCGGAGTGCATATAATAACCACATGCCAAATGAGTTCACGAATCGTTAGGGAGTTAGGTGTCCCGGACCTTAGAAATTATCTGAAGAACCAAAGTATCACTAGCCCTTTTTCTTTCCGGTCCTGCTGAATCCGATGGTCCTTCTGAATCTGATGATCCTTCTGAATCCGAGGATGCTACTGAATCTATACTCTCATCAGCCACATTATTTCTCCTCAGACGAACAATGCTAGCAGGAAAAGCATGGGAAGAATAAGAAATTTCAGTGACACCTTCAGGCCTGATACCCTGAATTTCAACTTCCTCCGTAGATTTCTTCTCTATGTCGTACCACATAAGCTTATAGTTACCATAGCGCAGAAGAACCTCTGTTTTGCACTCAGAGTATGCTATCGGCATAAGAGAATCATATTTACTAGACATTTCACTTAACGACATCATCTCCACCCATTTGTTTTCGCCACCATAATCAGTAAGCATCCACACTGTATACTGACCATTACGTAGAATCAATTTTCCACCTACTGCATTCAATGCCAGCGACGCATCCTCTTTCGTGATTGATGATGGAAGCAAAAGTTTGTGATAAGTTTCCGTGCTTAGATCAAGTGCAATTATCCATCCTATATCCCCAGTACCATGATGCTTCGGAATGGCAAACCAATGCAATGCACCATTAGCAGGCACTCCACTATGATCCAGACTTAAACCATCAGGAAATTTCTCAAGCCTGCGCCAACGTTTTGAATTCACTGAGCAGATATAAGTATTTCGTTGAGTGACTTTCACGACCTTGTAATTGTTACTATCTTCATCATACCCAATTCCAGTATGAGAAACGGGCTTATACCCAGAACGCGGTAACTTAAGTGACTCTCCAGTAAAAGGATTCCAAATTACCCAAGACAAGTCTGGATCAGAAGCTGAAATCAGGATCAAGCCGTCGCATGAAGTTATCGGAACATAGTTCATGAACGGCACACTTCGGCCATGCGGATGCTGGACATTTATTGCCTTACATTTCGTAGGTCCCTTACATAAGTTATTCAGGGACAAAATGTAGAACTTTCCGGTGCGAGGAGATCGCATGATGAGCCAATCTTTGCCAATCCCACGGTGGAGGTGGAGTTTCGAGAAGCTTGGATCGTCTATAATACGACGCCATGCTTTGCAGACAGACCTGAACCGAAAGAGGGATTCCACTGGCATATAGCGAAGTATTTCTTGATACAGTTCGACTGGTATGTCGTCCGATTTCTTTGTTTTGTTGGTCATGCTGATGAACAGTTTTAAGTGCTTGGCAGGGTATAGGGAAAATTGCATTGTAAGCCTCTATTTATAGTTTTGGAAGAGTTTCCATTGAAATGATACAAACCTTTCATACTAGACGTAATGAAAAGTTGCAAGTGTAAAATTATTCGTGGAAAGCAATCAAAATTGCGCATGCACCTTTTCACCAACGTGCACGTTCGTTCTGGTAGTAAGGAATCGTTGTTTTATTTGGCAGGCCCCAGAGTAGGAATATATGTGGGATCCAAATTTTATTTTTTGGCTAGTTCTCAATCTTTCCAGGTATAAATGTGATTATACCAGGTGAAGCAATAAAATTTGCGCATTGACACAAAACAAAGTGGAATAGAGAATCCCAAATTACACCGAATAGGGCAAGTCTCTCCTCTGCAAAATTGGACTCCAGAATTCATAATCACGCCAACATCAATAATAGTTTTTCCTTGAGTACAACAAGCCATGGAGATGGGTAGAAGCACGATTGGAGCCTTGAAAGATCCAAAATAAACTAATCATAAATGTGTGTACACGACATGGTACAAGCTCATCTCAGAACCTGATTTGATTTCTCCGATTGCTATTCTAAAAATAATTCTCATTTTAAGAGCCTCCTTGTTTCCCTGGATCTGGAACATGCACCGAGCTTTGAGGAATTACTAGAAATTTCTGATAAAGGGGGTTCATGTCATCATGTACGTACCATGTCATCTCAACCCATTAGTGTCTTTTACAGAAGGATGTCGTTCATTTGCCTTTAAAGGTTTGCGCAATGGTTTGCTTTGCTATATGTAGACAGTAGAAACAATCTTGAAACTGTTAATGTCATAAATCCGATTATGGGAAATCCAATCATACTCCCGGGACTTGAAAGAAGTTACTTTGATGTATGCTTTTTCTGAAGATGTTATGTCACGTTCCTACTATAATGTGTATGTTTTTGTAGTTGAGACATTTTGATTTCTTGTTTGCTACCTTCAAGTTCTGATGGGGCTTAATGATATTTTGATGTATGCTTTTCCCAATATATTATGTCATGTTTAAACTACTAGTGAGAAAGACATATGGATATGGTAGCTGTCAATTCATTTACGATTTAAACACATGGACAATATATATGGGCATGGCATATTTGAATGCTGATATGCTTAGTTTATGATTAGTTTGATGGTAAGATCAAAGACAAAAAACCTGCCCTCAATAAAGAAGTATGTATCTTGCTTCTTAAGGTGAGCATGTTAGTATATCACTTTCAGATTCCTCACCAAATTCTTTAGATTCTCACCTGCAAAATGATTTTGCTTCATCTCAACTTTTCTTAGTTCTCATGTCATTATCAACCCAAACACAGATCCAGCAACTTATATCTTCAACTCTTATACTGCTCTTCATCATTTCTCCCCTCATCTAGAATGGCTCCGAGAAAACTGTTTTAATCTTTAACACCTTCTTACCATATACCAAAAGTCACAGACATTTCAGTTTTTTTTTCTCTGAAAATGAGAACGAAAACACGTAACCCCCTGAACCTAAAGTTTCTTCTCATTGCAGTGATATTATCCTTTTTCCTTCTCTTTATCTTGAGATCAAGTTTATCCTCTTCAGCTACTAATCCACCTTCCAACTCTGCTTCTGGTAGGAAATCCTCCAAGAAAACTTCTACAGCAGATGCGAAAGCTGCAAATTGCTCATCAACTTGTACCAAACTCCCGACATTCCTAGCCCAAACACTGATCCACTACTCAACCTCAGCAATCACTCCACAACAAACACTCAAAGAAATATCAGTCACTTCAAGAATCCTAGACAAGAAATCCCCTTGCAATTTCCTTATATTCGGTCTAGGCCAAGACAGCCTTATGTGGCACGCACTTAACCATGGAGGACACACTATCTTCCTGGAAGAGGATGATGCATGGATCAAGCAAATCAAGAAGAGGTTCCCAATGCTAGAATCTCACCACGTGAAGTATGACAGCAAGGTGAATCAAGCAAATGACTTGATGCAAGTAGGTAAAGGAACTGAATGCACTGCAGTTTCAGATCCCCAGTACTCCATGTGTCAGCTAGCTTTAAAGGGGCTGCCTAGTGAAGTTTATGAGACAGAGTGGGATCTGATCATGGTGGACGCTCCTACAGGCTATTATGCGGACGCCCCAGGTAGAATGACAGCTATATATACGGCAGGTATGATGGCAAGGAACCGTAGGGAAGGTAGTGAGACTGATGTTTTTGTGCATGATGTGAACAGAGAAGTGGAAGATAAGTTCTCAAAGGAATTCCTCTGTGAAGGGTACATGAAGAGACAAGAGGGGAGATTAAGGCACTTTGTTGTTCCAAGCCATAGGGATGACTTGAACAAACCATTTTGCCCTTAATCAAGATTAAACATGCATTTAGTCTCATAGTAGTACATTTTGTAGATGTTATATGTACTTGAGTATATTGTTTCATGTCTTTTCAATTCTTTCCCATAATATGGGGATGTTTAATATGGGATTTTCAGAACAATAAAAACAGGAAAGTTACCAACGATACGCCAAGTACAGAACAGGTAAGAACCTTTCACAGCTTTTCAACATATATATGTACTGTACTAGAATGATGGCAAATAAAATGACTCAAAACTCAGAAAAAGTGTTACTAGGTCAAATCCATATACACAAACTTTTCTGTACATGAATATTCACATGATGTATGTATACTAAACACAATAATCTAGCAAACTTTCCTCATGGACGAATTCAATTTATTTCACTCAAATGACAGTCAAAATGTTGACTAAACTCTCATGCGTAATGAGCCATGAAGAGATGGAAGCTTATGGAAATCATGGCCATTAATATGATAGTCGGCGTGGATGTTGAACTTGCTGCATTGTTTCCGGAAAGACTTGGCGTTGGTGGAGGTGAAGGAGGGGTTACCGTTCTGTTCCTAGATGTCGGAAACATAGATGAAGGTGGAGGGGCAGAGGAGTCTGTGGAGATGATGGAATCTGTGCCTGTTGATGCACAAAACAGATCATTCATGTCAAACTGATCCGGTAAATACGAAGAGACAAACTGCAGTTAAAACCGCTCAAACAAGAAAACGACTTACAGTTAGATTCTTTCCATCTCAAAACCATATCATCACGATCAAATACTATGCGATAACCAGTCATAAAATTCTCTGCAACAGAAATACTCAGCAATCAGCATCAATGGGAAAGACAAAATTGAGATGGATATTAGGGAAGCATTCGAAGATACTCACGTCCAATGATGTTTATATCCTCACTTTTAACCATACCCAAACAATATGCTAATCCTCCATCCTGCAAAACCAACACAACTTGTGCATCAGAGTTCATGCAATGTTCTCATTCGCAAAATCTCAGATATATATAATTCCATTCTTATCGTTTGCACGTGTTGCATTAGTTGTGAGATTATTGTCCTCCATAAAAAAAATTCAGTCAAGATTGTCATACAAGGCCACATAATGAACTGGAGTTTCATGCAACGATTTGCAGATACGGAATGAAATCATGTCTCACCGTTCGAGGAATCACGACTGTTGAATCAGTAATATAAAAATGATCTCCACCTCCCATAGTCAAGTTCAACTCAGGAACAGTATAAGACTGTTGAGTAGCACTGCAATTAGAGGACAAGAATCATTGAGACAAAAACTCAAACAGCTTGCAGACAAACAATTTATAAGCTCATTCATTCATTACCCTAGTGAATAGCAATAGTCGAAAACAAGATCGGTTTCTCTATAACGTGGCTCAGTAACCTGGGCATCAAACTGCGAAATCGAGCAAACAACTTTTGTTAGTTTCTTGATAAATAAACAATGGTGAACAAAACAGAAATTACAGGAAATGATGTAATTGGAACTTACAGCGTCTCCGATGATAGAGTGAACTGGATCAGTCAGGAATGTGAATGAAGTCCCAGAGTCAAATACCGCCGTGAAAGCCGCATTTGTGACATTTGTTCCGACGTCTACTTGTGTCACTGAGACATTGTAAGTTGGGCTGGAAGTGAATTTTAAAAATAAGAAAATTAGTTAGTGTCTCTTCAATTAACAACCTAGTTAATCCATCACTTTATTACCATTCATAAAAGTACTTATTATAGTCAAATTATTTTGCTCGGTCAACTAGAACCAAATCATTGAATAATCAATGTGACAGTCGCCCCAAACACACATTTAGCCAAAGTTTGTTGATAATATATAACCCTGTGAGGTTTATTCCATTATTTGTACAGAGCATAAGATAATTAAATGGCTAAATGATCAGAAGAAGGGTCAAATTAGGAGCTTACTGTCGTGTGTCAAGGTTAAATGGAGTGGATTTTTGGTCTAGGGTTCCTTTATACCCAAACTCAATCCTTCCAAGCCCACTCGGCCCGAAACACATTGACAATGAATTGGCTGCAATCAGTCCTTTGTTAGCTAAAATGCTAGGAACAGATATACTGTCCATACCAAGCCCGAGCAACCCATTGACAGCACCCCTTGTCAAGAAGTGACCGGTTTGAATTATCCCACATCTGCAATTTACACACATACTATACTTCAAAACCGAGAGGAGATAATTTGATTTTGACAACTAGCAAGATATGTTGTTGCACTCACCCTAGTGTAATGGGCGCGTTGATGAGGCTTTGTTCGGCGTCGTTTGTGCCCATATGCAATATATCATCTACCAATATCCCTGTGGTTGAGGTGTTGGCGGACAAATAAGCCTCCCGATAAGCACAAGCGTTTCGCCTTACCGCACATCCCCTTGTGGGCCCACTGCCACACATTGTGCTATTGCATGGAACTAGTGAACTTGATGAAGAGTTACTAGGGCTGTATATGCTTAGGTCAAATGGCTATTTCATCAAGGTAAAAAAAAAAAACCAATATTTAGTGATGTTAACATTTGGTAGTCAAATAAAAATGCTAATTCTCTGTCACTGTTTTCCATTATATCCACGTTTACTGGTAATATCGTACTCCCTCTATTTCGTTAGATTATTTATATTTATCTTTTAATAGTTTTTAAAAGGTTTATATAATATGTGTATTATTTAATTAATTCAATGGTATGATCAACAATAAAGTTTATTGTGAGATAAAAAGTTTTATCAAAAAGAGAAATATAAATAATTTAGTAAAACAGTTCGAAAAAGAACTGAAAAAATCTTACAAAAGATATAAATATTAATTACTGAATTATACCCTGCCAGATGAGAGGTTAAAGCTGCGGGGACAATCGGTACAATCACATGGCAACCAGAAAAGGTCGCTTCCAGTGTCAAGTGCCACAAGAAATGCTACCGGAGGCGTACCAACCGTCACTACTGAATAGTGCAAGCTGCAAAATTAGTTAATTATATTACCATTTTAATGTTTATAATTTTTCCATTATATTATGACGAGCCTATTTCCGATATCACATGATGTACTAAAAGAACTTGAAATGTCTCAGTTTTATTATAACTCAAAACACATCTTCAAACTGACATTTTAATCCATACACAAATAAATAATAAAGTACTAGATATATTCTAATTACAAAAAAATGAAGTACTAGATAGAGTTTTCGTATGATAAAAATGAAAGAGTGGACTTCGAACAAGTCATGATATACTAACTCCTATAATAAAAATTGATCAGAATAAAGACTTACAATCCAAGACGACTAAATTGGAAAGTTTGATTGCCCCCAAGGAATGTGATGATGGAAGAGTTGGGAGGCGAAGCTGGGGTTCCCCTGCCACCAGAGCCACCAGCCTGCAGGCGGCGAGCCTTAAAGAGGTGATCACGGTGGGCCATGGCATTGTAGTAATCCATCGTGCCTTTTTCCGGTAAGCCTTCAAGATTCAAGAAATCCTTTACCGTGTCGGAGTACCTGTGATGGACATCGAATCCAAAAGTCCCAAAGCATTCACCATATTTCACATTGATCAAGAAACACAAAAACACTAATGCTAACAGTTTATCTATCATCGTCATTCTTTTGCGAAATTAAAAAAGGGAAAGTAACGTTTTTCTCTTGCTTCTCACAATAAATGATGAGAATTTATGTATGTTATGATCGAGTATCTGCACTACGAGGGTATATATAGAGAAAATATTAATGAAGTTTAATAAAAATGTTACTATGTCAGAACGAATATTTGTACATTAATAAAAATGCAATTATCATCCCTTCGTTTGGGATCTGTTTGCCATAGACTCTTGTGTTTTAAATTATGTTACTGCCTCCTGGCATACAATAAACTTTTAAATATGTTTCCAGTTATATATATATGCTCCAATATACTAAGTCAATTTGTAAATTAGTTGGAGGATTAAGACGAACCTAATTTTCCTTCTTTTTTTTTTCAAGTTTCTAATCCAATTTCATTCCTTTTAATATTTTTTTCTCCCTACTCTTTTTTCCTTTTCTCTAAAAAGAATGGCCAAAATCATGGCGTTTTTCTTGTGATTTAGTTTGTTTAATAAAATGAATTGATGAGCTGACTGGTAGCTGACGTGAAATCGCCAACCATACTTATTATGGTCAAATTAAGTGAATCACCTTATAACGTGACTGATAAATAGATCACAAACACACACTCAGTTGGAAGAATGAATACATAGATGGGAAGATTATGTGTAAACCCCCCATGGTTCAGCCTCCGATAGCTTTTACATTTTTACACCCCTGCCTTAGTCAAACCTTACAAATACCCCCTTGTTAAATGTTTTTGAAGCCTTTACCCTTGATTATGTCAAAATTCATATAAAATTGTTAAAAGAGAATAATAAGAAGAAAATTATAAAAGAAATTAAAAGAGAAAAAAAAATGAAAGAAGGAGCCATTTTCGGTGACGATTTCGGTGGCGACAATCACCATAAAAGCTCCTCCATGGCCAAGTTTTAAACGCTACGCTATTGACGAAGCTAAGTAGCTTACTCCAGACCGGAGTAGTTTTGCTTGATGGGGGTGTATACATAAATACATAATTTTGCCTACATATCATGGGAAATCATGCAGGAAACGAATGATTGGAAGTTTGGAAAGCTACCAACTTCTTAGTCAGCGGTATGTTAGGGCCAATATGATTAGTAAAAGTCAACTTGATGCCAAATTAAGGAGACGACTTCATGTTTTATGGTGCTCTATCTTAAAAATGGGATTGAAAAGGAAGAAAGATCGAATTAAGAGTACAAAGAATATCTCAACTCAAGTCTAAACATTGTTATAGACAAGTACAGAACAGACGTGAGGATAAAGAGAGATTATATATGATAACTTTATTTATTTATAAAGAATAAGAAGACGACCAAGAATTAGCAAAAGACTAAGCGGCTAGTTGCATGCATCTTAGTTTACCAATTGCCCAACTTCTTCCATTTCCCTATGTAATCTTTCATCATGTATTAGGTGGGCCGCATTGGACTTGGTCATGGAGAGACTAGAGACTCATTAGTAACAATTGACCCGATATTACAAATCACTGATTAATCATTTTGTTCCATTAGATATTATGCGTTACTTTTAGTATATGTGAGATCTTGAACATATACGAATTGTGAACATAGAGTGTAATGAAATATGGTAGTAGCAAATGTTCTAGCACGGAAAGCTATTGGTCAAGTTATGGCGGCATTTGGACCCTATTTTTAGTAGATGCACTTACTAATAGTGCACACGATGGCTTGTACATAGCTTGGGCCTAACTTGCAGCACATGAGTGTTTACATGATCTGATTTAAACTGTATGAAACAACAATGACTCGTAAACAATTAAGTCCAGCTAAATTGCGTCAAGGCTTGTATCCTCAGAGTCATGGATAAAGAACCATTAAGTGATGGAAAGTTATGAAATTGATCAGTGCCATCAAACTCTTTGTTGAGATGGGACTCAAGCGGTCTGCATTGCTTCCGGGGAGTGGGATTGTCGATGGTGGGGGTGAAAGAGGAATTAGTGTTCGATTCCTGCTAGGAGTGGTGAAAGGTGGAGGAGGAGCCGCAGAGTTGTTTACCGGTGGAGCGTTAGTCGTATTGGATTTGGAATCAGAACCTGTAGAGATCGATGCATGTAAAACTGAAGCATACAGCGAAATACATTGCAGTTGAAACCAGAAGAAGAAACAATTAGGGATATACAGTCAGATTCTTTCCACCCAAAACCATCTCGATCATCGCGACTAAATACTATGCGATAGCCTGTCATAAAATTTTCTGGAACAGAGAATATATTAATCAGCATGATCAGAGTCTATCAAATTAAGACGGAGAAAAATGATGTGTTAGTCTGTTAGGTACTGTTTGGTTCTGACTAGGAAATGGAAATGTAACATTTCCTAGGAAATCCGGTTAATTGGGATGAGTAGGAAATGTAGTAGGAAATGTTATAAATTTCCATGATTGGTTCTTATTTTGAACTAGGAAATGTTATTTGAACCACAGTTCCATTTCTTTGATTGGTTCTTATGATTTCCATTTCCTAACATTGTGTTTTACCCAAAATGCCCCCAACTTATTGAGAGAGTATTGCGTTTTGGATTACAATTTTCGAATTAGGGTTCATAGGAGAAAAATCCCCAACGCCGTCTCTTTTCTTAGCAAACAAATCGCATTCGATTCCATAATTGTAGTGCATAATCATAGGGCCACAAAATACGAAACACAAATTCTAGTCGACCCTTTGCGTTTTACAACTACACATCGACAATTTCAGTCGACGAAACCTCCTTTTTTCCGGCTCCGGCGTTCGTCGGTGTACGCTTGTTTCTCGAAGCCTTTGCCATCCTTGCTGCCCAACGGAT
This sequence comes from Plantago ovata, assembly GCA_028274465.1. Lineage (NCBI taxonomy): Eukaryota > Viridiplantae > Streptophyta > Magnoliopsida > Lamiales > Plantaginaceae > Plantago > Plantago ovata. Next base: position 99,671,923 of record CM051458.1, on the reverse strand, counting down.
GTTGTTGTGCCTGAGTTTGAAATCGAACTTCTTCTGGGTACCTCTGAGAATTTCAATCTCCCTCGCCTTCAACCTTCGATTTTTTATGAGGTCATTGAAGAGAGTCTTGTAATAAGGTGGAAGACCGTCATCTGTGAATTGCTTGAATGAGCATCCGTGTGGCAGCTGTGAGATTGTTAAAAGAGTCAGATTTGGATTGACTAGAAGAAAGCTAACCGTTAGTCGTGGAAGAGCTTCGAAAATTCAAGACTTCAAGCTAAGTAACCATGGTTTTTTTTTGGACTAACCTGGAAATGGGGGCAGCGGAGGAATCGCCAGCATGGATTGTCGAGGTCTGTCCAGATGCAATCCTCAACTGTAGGTATTCCACAGTGGCAAAGCAGTTTTGCCTGTTGGTTGCTACCTTCATTGAAGGTATGAATTGCTTTCATTTTTTCTTGTCTTGGACACGAGCTTGTTTGAATATTTTATCTTCACAGTATGAATTTTTAAGTGTATACAAGTTTGGGTTGATCTAAAAAGTGTATTAGTGGTTGGGTTGCTTTTATGGCACTTGGAAATGGAGGGAAATAAGCCTATATAGTAGTATTGTGAAAATGTTATCAATTACCTGTTGGCATTTATGCCTATATAGTAGTATATTTTAGTTTCAGCATGTGTGTTTTATGTCACTTTTATCTGTTAACCATGTTCATTACGTCGAAGTTGTGAATGCTTTTCTTAGCCTTTTTTTTGTTTCCCTATGCTAGCAGGAGAAGCAGTGAGAAGGCAAGTAGAGTGAGCAACTTGGTTGATTTCATGTTCAACTCAAACTACAAATGAATGATGATGAGATGAGATGAGATGAGATGACAATATGACATAGACCTTGAGAGGGACTCCGAGTTTATTTACAATAATTTTGGCACCACGCACCAGTGTCTTATTGAATCGCCTTTTTCAAACTTTTCTATTTCCTTTTTTATTTCATGATTTATTTATTTTTTGCTAAATACTCTCTCAGTTTATTCAAAAACTTCATAGTTTGAATTTTTCGGTAAATAATTTTTTTGGTAATCCTTAGATCACAAGAGACCTAAATTGTAGCTATATTTGATTTGATTGAGTAATTTAGGTTTTGCTAGACGATTACTTTCTGGAATTATTAGTGTTCATATAAGCTATATATATAACTATATATGAATACATGATGAGAGTTGAATGATTGACAATGCTGCTGATTGTTTCTGTGGTATTTTATATTATCTGCTTGGGGTTTATTTGTGGAGCTAGGAGTACTTTCTAGCTCCCTTGTTTACGTGTTGTCTCAATGTAATTGTCGATTTTCGTACATGACTCATGAATAATAGTAACTGCAAAATCTTCTAACTACGCAAGTCATGACTTAGTAAGCTCAGAGAATTGTGAATATCTCTGCGATTTATCATCATTAGGATATTATCTGCAATATTCTTGTTGTGTGTTTTATCACTTTACCTCATTATTTGTCACGTTAAGCCGCAAAGGTATATTCTAGAGTTCTCTACTTCTCTGTCTGTACCCGCCGCTATAAAAAACAAGGCAACTGATGAAGTAAAGGTAAACTCATATACTCTAGTTATATTACTGAGAAAATTTTTTTTCAACTGTAACTTTGTTAATTTCTCAAGTAATTAGTCTCGCAAAGCTGTCCTTTTTCTGTTAATGAGCGTAACCACCGTCTACTAAGTAATAGTTACCTGCCACGTATTTCAGAAAAAAAACAGTTACAACAATATGTAGAAGATTTAACCAGATTATTCAAACACTGTCTTACTATACACGTGAGAAAGTAAATACGTACCGTGAGGGATCTTCAATGCTCCCTCCTCCCTATGAATTGCATCCGCGAGAACTTTTCCATCTGCAGCAGAGCCTTCCCAACCAGTAAGAACATAGATGAACCGCATTTTGAAATCGCACACTCCCAACATGTTTATGGATACATTCCCCTTCCTGCTCCTATACCAACAAGCACGCTTGCTTGAAGCAGTGGCATCTATGTACGTTCCATCAAGAGCATCTAGGCAACCCTGAGCATTCAATCGTAGTGACAAAGGAAATTAAATATACAAACAACCCATCAATAATATATGTAAATGTATAACAATTTAACTGATTGAGTTAAAACATTAAATAACCTTGAAGTGTTTTAGTGGTTCGGTTGTGCACTCTGCGGTTATAGGTTCCGGCTCAGCAAGGAGGATCTCGTGCAATTGAAGGACAGCCTTTAACACCTCATGAAAGTAGGTGCTTATGGTGTGACCGGACCTCATGAATGCGAACATACTAAGCCTATTCTTCAGGTGATGGCCGATAATAATAAGAAAGCTAGCGACCTTTTCTTCAATCGTAACCCACTGACTGGATTGCAAACCCGCAGAACCTGCTAGGAGAGCACACAACTGCCCGAAACAATGCCTGTCCATTCGAAGAACGTTCTTACAGTTTACATCATTCTCGTAACAAATCCTCTTGATGTACCTCCACTGTAGAGACTGCTTAGACTTCAAACTATATCTAACTGGACCACTTTCCGTACTACCTCCACGTCTTATTCGAGTTATGTAATACCACAGTAGTACCATCACCACAACGACTCTCTTAACGTAAGCCCGCCTAACTGATTCGTCACTCTCATCCATGATAACTAAACCTTAAATCCCAGTGTAAGAAAACATATCACCCATGAAAACGTAATTTACTGCTTAAACATTCTACCACTGAATTATCACACCATTGATCAATCTTCTACAAGCATATTGGTTTCAACTACCAAGCAAAAGGAAAAGCACTCAAATGTAAAAAGAAAGTGAGTAGAATTTTTAATCAATTAGATGAGGATGCGGTCTACTTTCCGATAACACACAAATGTTGCAGTAAACAACCTTATAATGCTGAAACGATTCAATAACATGGCCTTTCAACCATATGATAATATCACAAGAACTCAAATGACTTAAAGGGCGTCCAATTTATTCGTATGACATGTGGAATAAATTGATAGCTCAAGGAGCATGGGATTCTTATGGGCTGCAATTTCATCTTCTTCAGTAGCAATGCTAGTACTAGTTCACATGCTTAATTAAAAGGTACTACTACAAAGGGAATCAATAAAAAAATAAAGAAGGTAAACACATGGATATATTAATAGTGAACAAATGCAGCCACAATTTGGAATTAGAGATGCATACATCAATCAGTCAAGTAAAAGAAGAGAGACCAATAATATAACTGTATTATTCTGTTAAAAGAAGCAAACAATTAGGGTCGAGCCGAGAAGGAATAAATAATCGAATACTGGTTGATACTAACCAGAGGGAAATGGAGAGTGAAGCAACTTGGTGGATAAGAATCGATTGCCGTGATTGAAACTAAGAAGATTGGATGATGATGATATTGCTCCAAATTTCAGAAGCTGGTGGTAGTAATACACTGCTTCGAGCTTCCACTTTGAATTCTTTGTGGGCCGCCGCGGAAACCAAAAGAAAAAAGGGATGAGGCGGGTGGGAATCGATTTTAATATAACAAGTAGGTCGCCGATGAATTCCAGGGAAGGACCTTACCCGACGCCGTCGCCGTAGTCGCAGCTGCAGATGAACCCTAGATCTGTTATGTGAGATGGAAGATTATGAATTGGGGCTAGGTCGAATTGGGGGTTTTGGGGGAATCGATTGTAATTTGTTGTAAGGTAGGAGGTCAAATGTGGAAGAAGAAAATAGGAGAAACATTTCGGATTCCAATTTCCTACCCCCTCCCAGGAAATTAAACTAGGAAATGTTTCCCCAAATCCTTCGCAAAATCATTTTTTTCCATTTCCGGTTCGATGAACAGTAATTCTGGTTGAATCGGATTTCGCGAGTTTTAATTTCCATTTCCTAGTGAACCAATCAAGGAAATGTGTCCATTTTTTCACAATTCATTTCCATTTCCTAGCGAACCAAACGGGCTCTTAGAGAACCAAATCATGATTTATACTCACGCCCAATGATGTTGATATCACTATCACCACTCTTCATAACAGCCAAGCAATAAGCCAACCACCGCCCTGCAAATGAACACAAATTATTTTACATATAACACAATTCTGTATGCGAGACTGCCACTAATCTTCTAGACGAAAACTTTGCGATTATCACTGCAGTTTCTGAATCAAATATTTCTCACCGTCTGATGAATCACGATTGTGGGTGCAGTAACATAGAATTGAGATCCGCCTTCCATCGTTAAGTTCAAATCAGGGGTGAAATAAGTCTCTTGATCCGAACTAAAGAAAATGAAAAAATGTCATTCAGGCAATTAAACAATCACATACGGGGCAGAGAAAACAATAGCAGCTAAAATCGTCGGATAAGCCCAAGTATTACCCCAGTGCATAGCAATAGTCGAGATCGAGAATATTATCCGTTTGAGGTTGATAACGCGGCTCAGTAACCTGAGAAGCAAGCTGCAAAACCAACCAAAATTTACGTTTCTAAAGTTCCGTCACTCAAAAATGAGAAGAAATGAACATCAACAATATCATAAGAATATATATGATGGATCCGTAGCAAGACAGAAACTAGATTCGAAAGTGAAAGAGAGTAATACATAGATATTACCCGGTGAATGATGAATTGCTAAGGCGATCACGGTTAGAAGCAAGTTACTAAAGAGTAATATTCTCCAAGGCGGAGTTAGGATCGTCAATTACGTAGTGCGGTAAGATTGAAAGGTCTAAAATATTTATATAAATTTATATTAATAACATTTTTTATTGGTTTTAAGGTAAAAGTTAGAGGAAAATGACTACTTTAATAAAAAAAAACTTCATTGAATTGAAATTTTGAAATATAGGGTAGTGCAATATCAAAAGTCAAAACTAACATTGAAAATAGAAAAAAGAAAATTAAAAAAATAGTACTAAATTTTTATTTTATTTTATTTTGGTATTGTGGAGCACTACCCCTTATTGCCTCTGCCCCTGATCTCCCTGGTAACAATGGCCCCTGTCGCAATGTTTAATCAAAGATACACAATGGCCGCAAACCTAGAGATGAACTCACGAGTTTATTTTGACTGAAATGAAAATAATGATTGTCTTACACTGGTATTTAAAGGAATTGAAAAGCAGACCTAACTTAATGACCAAGAAATACTAATGGGCTAAGTCCGACAAAAGATTGTTATATAAAACATAAAACAAAAGAAAAGGGCCTCGGTTGCCCGGCCTAACCCTAGCCGCCGGCACCGCCTATGGGTCGGATCTCATCCACAGATACTCCTTTGTGGGCCAGGTACATGTAGGTGTCCATCAATATATGACGGAAATTCATGTAGATGAAACTTACCGCCTCTAAGAGGACAAAGTAAGCTGGGACGTTCAGGTTTGCGAATAAAGTGCCAGAGTCAAATAGTGGCGTAAAAGTGACAATCGTGACATTTATACCAACTGCTATTCCTGTAATTGTGTCGTTGTAGGTCAGGCTGGAAGAAAATGTCAGAGATGAATATAAAGGAGGAGATAACCAGAGGGAGTTGAGGTAGTGAATGAGAGATGGAGATGACCAAAAATAACAACCAATAGAATTTTTTGAAATAATAACGAAAGTATAGTGTTTGAACGATTGGTCCCTGAGGTAGTTAGTTGAAGAGAGTTGGGATGGAGAAGGTTAGAAGGAGAGGTGCAGCGTTCGACCCCTAGCGAAGTTGTAATATTTGTCGTTTAAAAAAAAAAATGATTGGTCCCTACCATTTGAACAATTAAGATCGATATCCAGGTATGAAAAGAGTTACGAAAAAATATTTAATAACACTTTTGAACTACGATGTAAGTAATTGTTCAAATCACATGAATCTACGACCGAAAGAACTCACGATTTCCGGTAGATAGCTTGATTCGTTTTGGGTCATTCACCATCGGGAAAAGAATAGGAGAACGAAAAGAAGGATTGGATGATGGAAATGAGAAGGGCATGGCTAGTGGTGGTGGAGGGAGGAATGGGTGTGTGGAGCTATCTATTTATACTTGTACTTTGGAGCTAAAATGGACAAATATTGTGTAATAAATGATAGATTTAGATTTGGTGTTGAAATATTTGTAAATGTTTTGTTTGATCTTTTTTATTTGCATCAATTTCAGTTTTGATTGTGTATTAAAAATATGTGGTTACAAATGGTGTGATATTTATCTACATTATTATAGACATGTTATAATTAATATTGTTTCGTAAATACTTATATATTAAATTTACGAAAGTTAACAAAAATACTAGTAATTAATGATGTTGATCACCCAAATTTCATAAAAAAATTACTTCACCGCCCATTTAGAATTTTTAAAACGATTGTGGTTTGATTCTTTAATTTACTTTTTTAATTTCAAGACTAATAAACCAAGTGTCTAGTGACGGCTCTCTCACACACATCACATCGATTAAGTTCAAACTACTTCCGAAAAAGCAAAAGCTAGAGAGAATGAACTAGCCGAAAAGAATATAAAATACTTCCGAAAAAGAAAATGAACAAAAGAACAGAAAAAGAGAGTGAACTTGGTCAATCTTCAGTTATGGAGTGATTAATGAATCTTCTCCTACACTCTATCTCTTATATCTGATTAATAATCTTCTCCTCCACTCTATCTATTATATCTGATTAATGATATCTTACTAAAAATATATTTAGAAGAAAACTAAGTGAAAAGGTGGTATAATGAATTAGATGAAGAGGATCATTTACTCAAACTTTAGATCTCTGGTGATATCCGAGGAAAACTCTCGAGAACAAAATAAAAAATTACTTTTTTTATGAGTAAATTAGATGAGATGATCATTTAACGTTGGATCACGTTTTGCTAAATGTCAATGGTTTTTACTTTGTTAGAGCCCTGGTAACTTTAGCAGATTGGAAGTGGAAAGAGAGATTTTTTACTCGGAAAAAGATATTAATGATTTAGTGTTGCCTTAATTTGAAAGAAGACATTGAATCTTCAATCACCTATGCAACTGAAACCTTTAATCAACTTTTTCTCTTTTTCTTGAATGTGGATGGTTATGTTATCAATAACCTCGTCATGAAGGTTTTGTTGCATCTTAAGAACTGGGGATGTCAAGTTTGTTAAATTACGAATATTTAATACTACGGAGTTGCATGTGATGAGATGGATAGACAAAATAATATTACTCTCATCACCGACCAATTAGATTCATGAAATTATGCTTCCTTCGTGAATCTACAACTCAAAAATCATAATAATAAGATATAAAAAATCTAATTTTATGCGTCCTTCATGAATCTACAACTCACAAATCATAATAATAAGATTTTTACTCATTGATTTCTGAAAAACGAAGCGTAGCTCCGTTGGTAAGCTGCTTCACCTCCAACCAATAGGTTGGGCGTTCGAGTCACCACGGAAGTAAATGGGAAACCATTATCGAAATTAAATGGGGAACCATTATTGATCCTCACTTTGCCTCTTAAAAAAAAAACTCATTGGGTTTCTATAAAAATGAGGTTGAGTTGTTGAGACTTGACCTAATATATTTAACTTAACGTTTAATATGATTTATACATGTAAGATATACATATATGCATATAATTTCTGCTGATTTATACTATCATTTACACTTCATGAGTTTAAAGTATTTTTTAATATTTTATACCTTTGACTTTAAAATATTTCCAATGTCTATGTCAAATTTATTTCATGTTATACCTTTTTAATTTCTAAATTTTAAAATAATTGATTTAAAGAAAAAATTAGTTCCAAGCGTACTTTCATACCCCATGACATATGCCTCTCCCCAACCACTAACACCTCGTCTTACGCTTTTTAAAACACTGATCCAGAACATGTTTTCGAGAGAACACCGGAAGGAGGTGGGGTTGCGGTACCACTACCGCTTGAACCACCAGCCAGGCGGCAAGCCTTGTAGATGTGGTCACGGTGGGCCATGGCAGTGTAGTAGTCCAACGTGCATTGTTCAACTTCCAGGTCCAAAAATCTGTAAAAAGTAAAAACCATTTAAAAAACAAACATAAACAATCTAAAAAAACTAAGGGAGTAAGTCTATGTTCTATTCGTCTGAAAACTCATTAATTTTAGTTTTGTTCAATTGAATATGTTCATATCCATTCAATTACGTTCTGTTTTGTTCATATATGCTAATTGGTTGCATTTTATATTAGAAATAAATTTATCTCATTTCAATTCTCATTCAGTTCTGCTCAATTCCGTTCAGTTATGTTCATACGAAAAGAACAGTTTCTAATCATATAAAAAATACGAAATGTCATTAGTCCTATATTTGATGGGGTGGGTAATAAACAATCTAACCGCAACGGAACTTCTAATCATGATGGACGGGTAAAATGGCAGGCGAAATGGATGAATTTTTTTTTATGTAGACACCTAACACTCGATACTGGTGATTTTTTTTTCCCCCTAGTTTGGAAATTAGGACTTCGGCAATCGGCACAAATTTTCCAAAAAGAGTAATGAGATCCAATTGGATTGTGATCATAGATTCAGAGCCCAACCCAAAACGATAGTAGTACTAGGCTACTAGTAGCATTGAAGAAAATCCGTTTCGAGCCCACTTTGCCAAATCCAAACGCACCAAAAGCAATCGACAGAAACACATCTACACCATTCATTTGAGCTGGCAATGAGGATTGAGCTGGCCCACAAACCCTCTGTCGCCTTGTAATTCGCAATCCGACTCTCTCATTTTCCATTTATCACAATTTATCCCCCAAAATATAAAATCTGTATCAAAACCCTTTTTCTCTTTTCCTTCTCCTCTGCAAATCTCTCTCTCACCAAGCAAAGGATCTAGCAAGGGTACCTGCTCTGCCACTTCGTCGATATGTCTCAGGTAACTCTCATCACTCTTCAATTCGATCACCTCAATTCGATTCACTCTTTATTCGTTGCTTCAATCGGTAATTCAGATATTGTTCGAGTCGACTGTGTTGACTCTGGTTTGAGCTTGATTGATTGCGGTGCTTATCCATTAACGATGATGTAAATAATATATAATTTGTTGTAATCATTGTTTTTCTCGACTGTGATTTGATTAATCTGTTATTCATCAAGCTGAAATGACACTGATGATGTTTTGTGCGTTTGGTTGTATACAGGAATCGAAGGCACCTGTTGTTCCTAAAGATGGTGAGTGAGTTTGTATCTCTGGATGTTTTATGATGCTTGCTATTTTGCGTTAGATGAACTTGTGCTGTTTTTGTAAGAGTTGTAACTGATTTTGCGGGAGATCTAGTATCTATAGTGATTCGGTTGCTGATGATTGGAATTTGAATAACAGTTCTATCAAACTTGAATTTCGTATTGTGGTTCGTCTCGTTTTTAGTGAAAAAAAAATCAGCACACCATTGATTTTCTTTGTAAGAGAAATCGGCAGTAGTCCTGTTGTTTTGGTATCTGAAATTATTTATCGCCCTGTTTATGTAATTAACTTTTACAAACTAGCCATTATGTTCACTTTCCCTGACACTAGACTCTGACTTTCTGCTTTGCAGAGGAGAAGTCAGGGGAGTCATCAACTGAACAGAGTAGAACAACTCCTGCGCCAGCTGGAGGACTGCCAGCAGGTGGACTGCCAATTGGTGGATTGCCAGATGGAATGCCAAATCCATTTGATTTTTCAGCCATGACAGGACTGCTCATGTATGCTACTTCTTCCGTTTTACTATTATTACAGTCAGAAGTTTCTTTTTACATGGTTAATGTGCAATGTGTCGTTTGATGCTTGATGAACACTTCATCTTTGTGAAGTAAAACTTATTAACAACTTTAATTTTCTCTAACCATGAAAGTTTTGAGCTTAAAAACATATTTCTGTTTTTTCCGGCAACGTTGAAACTTTATCCAAGACATGCACTGAGGTCAGATGGGATATTGTGCATCTTGCACTACCCATGAACCTCTAGACTTTACTTGAAAGTGATGCTCAAGGCATATCCTTAGTGAAGTGGTTGTTAACTGATAGGTCAATGTCATTATTCCCTCTTTGTTTATCATAATTTCTTGTTCTTTCTGACCACCTTTTCTTTTCTCTGTGTTCATTTGTGTATCTAAAGGATCCAAGCATCAAAGAATTAGCTGAGCAAATATCCAAGGATCCTTCATTCGAACAAATGGCAAAACAGCTTCAACAAACCTTCCAGGGTGCTACTGTGGCGGATGAAATGCCACAATTTGATACACAACAATACTATTCGACTATGCAACAAGTCATGCAAAATCCACAGTTTATGACTATGGCTGAGAGGCTTGGTACCGCACTTATGCAGGTAATCATGGTTGAGTTATAGTATAATATATCTTTTATTTCTGAGTCCCGTTTAGATTTGTCCATCACAATTGTTTGATTATCATTCTCTATAGGATCCTGCCATGTCCGGCATGCTTGAAAGTTTGACAAATCCAGCCAACAAAGACCAACTTGAAGAAAGAATGTCACGTGTCAAGGATGATCCAGCTTTGAAACCTATTCTAGAAGAGATTGAGACTGGCGGTCCTGCTGCAATGATGAAGTAATATCATTTTTTAGCATTCATTATTTATTTTCTCAATTTAACTCCACTTATGAAAATATCAGGTAATAGATGACTTTTAAGTAAAGGGCCTTGCTTGCTAATACGGTAGAGTTCATTTTCATTTGATGTTTACATAAAAAATTATGATGCTAACACACGAATTTTGTAAGATATTTCACATTCAAGAAATTATGTTTACGTGTTTGATCAATTTAAATAACCTGTATCCATGATATCCATCCTTTTGAAGATATATGTATGAATAAAAAAAATGTGCACCCAAGTCTATATTTGGCTGCTTACAAACTAATGATCGCAATTCATTCTGAAATTCCTTCTGCAACTAAAAAAACTATTATGCTTAGTTTGAATGTGAGACTGTATTATGTACTACTCTGTAGTGAGTGACTGGTGCTTCTTACTAGTTTTTTAACTTTTAACTTTTTTATTTTTAACAATCAGGAAATAATCTATGAAACATGAAGCACCTACTTACAGAATATAACATTTAAAATTTCACTTTACATTTCCTTCATAATAATTTTCTAAAAGCTCAGATAAATTTCCAATTGGTTTTTTCATTGGAATACAATCACGCTCTTTCTGTGTAGAGCTTAGGTGTATCATTTTTGCCATTTAAGACGAACAATTTACTCTCAGAAACTTGTTCAAAGGACATGTAATCGGTTTTGCCCGCCTGCAAGCTTATGACCGCATAATCATTAAAGTAATGAAGTCTGTTTTCTTTCTATTTTCTGCAAATCTTGATATTTTCATCTGATTCACCTCTTCTTCCTAATCTAAGAAAGTAACAACGCAAAGGTACATGGATAAATAGAATCCAGAGCTGTAAGCCTATAACAATTGGTGAGGTTGTGAAGAATTGAAACATATACTCTGGATCAGGTTCTATCAACACTTATCTAGTGGAGATGTGATGTGACAAGGTCATTGACCAGTTGTGTACTTCTATTGTAAGATGTTTTAGTTCATTAATAGTTTCCCACCATCAGTGGACTTTTTAGATGCAAGTTTTAGTGAGGAATGAGCTACTTGTTAATTTTTGTTGCTGGTGATAAATGTTGACCAAAATAAACTTTGCTTAATCAACAACGTGCTGTGACCAGGTACTGGAATGACAAAGAGATGCTCGCGAAGTTGGGTGAAGCTATGGGGTTTGCAGTTGCAGGAGAAACTGGGACTTCTGCTGGCGACGCTGCTGGTGAAGATGAAACAGAAGAAGCGAATGAAGATGAATCTGTTGTTCATCACACTGCTAGCACTGGCGATACAGATGTATGTTTCTGAGTAAACTATCCTAGTTTATGATGCCTGTGATGGTTTTACCATATCTTTTGCTGTGTGTTGGAGTCATGAAAATTATTGCCTAGACCAGGTCTATGACTTTTTCATGGACCTTGTAGTTAGAAATGATCCACATTAACAATTAAGTGTGGTCTACAATCAAGACAACCAAGTAATTTGTGTTTTGGATCATTTCTTGCCACAAGGTCTGTCCATGAAAAAGTCATGTAGACCTTGTCTAGACAATAATTTTCCAGTCATGAAATCACATTGAAATTACCTCATACTCAACATCTTGGCTTGGTACCGTAATTAGATTGTTATCTCAATGACCTTTTCCTGTGAACTTGTCACAATATTTAGTCTGTGCAAATGATTACTGACCAGGCATGGACACACCGAAAGAGAACTAGAAACTGACTAGAAAAATGTGGTGACACAAAAACAGTTTGAACTCTATGGTCTTGAACCCAATCTTACAAGTATACTAGGCTTGAAGTTAGGATTCTATCCAATGAGCTATTTTAAGTCATCAGCGTGTTTGTGATATTTGTTAAATCTGATTTTATGAAACAACAGGGCTTGAAGGCTGCTCTGGCTGCTGGTGCTGACCATGATGAAGAAGATTCTGAGGGAAGAACTGCATTGCATTTTGCATGTGGATATGGAGAGGTACTATATTGAGTTTGTTCCGACTTTCAAATATATTTTTGTGGTAGCTCTGGAGCCAATCTCTCTGTTACTTTATGGTCTTATTCTGGGCTTTTATGTTAGTTTTACTTTATATCAATGGATGGTTCGAGCTCAGCCTCCTCACCTAAGAAAGAACACTACGGGAATCTTCCTTGCCGATCTGTTGATCTCCATTAATCTTTTCTTCCCATCTTTCACCTCACTAAAGCCACTTATTTTTTGACTTTTCCTAGTTGGATCCCTTTCTGCGCATTTTACAGCCTGTTTAGTTACCCTTCTGGACGGAAATTGGGATACACCAAATACTTTTTTTGCCAACTCATAACAGCCCAATACTCATCCAGAACCCAACATAGGCCATATGTGATCATGTTCTTCAGTTTTTGAAACTCATTAAGGAGTCTAATGTAGACTATACGGTATGTGATCATATAATTCAGTATCCGAAGCTGATCCATAGGTAAACCCAATTTAGACCAGATGTAATCATTTCGCTTACTTTCTAAATGCACTTGATGATTTGTGAAAGCACAGATTTTCTTGATGTTTTTACTTTCGAGATTGAAAGCTGATTTGCCGGTTCTATTCCAGGTTACATGTGCTGAAGTTCTCTTGGGGGCTGGCGCAAAGGTCGATGCTCTGGACAAGAATAAGAACACTCCTCTGCATTATGCCGCAGGTTATGGCAGGAAGGACTGCGTGGAGCTTCTACTTAAAAATGGAGCCGCTGTGTATGCCCTTTTTCTGTGTTTGGTTCTTTCTTATAGTAGAACTCTGCTGCTTTGCACATTTTCACTGATGTTTTTTTTCCTTTCCCCGTCTATTTCAGCACCCTCCAGAACATGGATGGAAAAACACCCATCGATGTTGCTAAACTAAACAACCAAAATGATGTACTAAAGTTGCTCGAGAAGGACGCCTTCCTATAAGCTGGACGGCAACAGGTTGCATTGTACACTGGTGTGGATGGGACGTGGCATTTATTTTCAAGATCAGAAGAGTTTTGTATGCCAACTTGATGTGTTTCTCTAGTCGTATTGGTGGTGTAAGATGTTTTGAATTCTCAGGGTTAATTTTTGAAATCTTGGATATCCAGTTTGTTGCTTGTTATGCCGCTTGTACTGTAATTCAGACATAGCTGCTGTTTGTGTTCAATAATCATTCGTAGTTCCAGCCGTAGACAATAATGAGGGTGTGCATGGCTTTGTTTAATACATGCAATGGTGCGTAGTGTCCATCTTAGCTCTTCTTTCAAGCTCGTGTCACTTGCTTAATTTGGGTAGCTGGGCGTTAGGGTGACTTGGTGAGAAAAAAACTTTTACGGCTTGCCTTAGGTTGCTCCTTTCAGTTGCATGGTGATGATGGGTTGATTATTGGACGAAGATAGGTTTTTATTCCAGTAGTGAACGAGGACAATCGTCGTCTCAATACAAAGCTTCCGCAAGAGAAACTTGACAGATAAATCTAACAAACATAGGAAATGAGGAGCACAGCCGAGCAACTGTTTCATGCAGTCATGCCCCTACATCTTCGTAAAACTGTACTACCTATGTTCTCGAGGATTTGCTGCAATTCCATGGATTTCCCCAAAAACGCGCTAGTTCCGTTCTTGCCAATTCCATATATCAGCTCCATAATCAGGATTCCGTACCTTTTTCCCCAAGATAATAAGATAGAGCATACACTACACTAAAACAAAATAAACCGTTGAAATCAACAGGGCCTAAGATGCTTCGGAAATTGGAAGTTGGAAGTCAACCAATATGTACGTACTCCTACTTGATGCAATTTTTTTTTCTTTTTCCGAAGCAATATTTTATATATTTAATATTTACGTCTTCAATAAAAAAAGTCACACAACTTTGCGTCGTTGCTGGTAATCTGTCTGAACACCATTATTAACGACGCAAAGCAAATAATTAGAGTATTAAGTAATTATCCAAGTGCAAATATTCTCCCAGAATCTAATCATCGTTCACCACAGCGCCTTAGGGTTCCGTATCCTTTCCTCTGTAGCACAGCGATATCATATCTCGCAAAAGCAGATCTTCAACCCAATCTCCCAATCCAGGTAATCCGTTGATCTCAATCACAGTGTTTTCCTCATTGAATTGTCCGATTAGATACTAATTTACGCGGCAATTCGCAAACTCTGCAGCTAAAATTGGTTAGTGAATAGATATATGGGTAGAGATAGAGATGTATCTCGGTCACCGTCGTATCGGAGGAGATACTCTCCGTCGAGGTCTCCGGTGAGGAATGGTCGCCGGTCCAGAAGGGATAGAAGTCGATCTCCTTATACCAGCAGGTGATACCCATTTACTTATACCTTAGCTGCCTGCTCTTATCTTAGTTGTTAGTTGTTACTAATATATATATATCGATTGGTTGATGATGAAAAAACACTAAACTTATACTAAGAAAGTGTATATCTGGTAGAGCCTGGATGTTTCTTTGTCTGTAGATGGATATTGTTGGATACTCTATCCCATTTTGTGTCCAACTTTTGTTCATGATTGGAGAAGTTTTCCTGATTCATTGTTGAAGGGGATAGGTGTAAATTTGAATAATACTCATGTCATGTGATGGAGAGTGGGACACGAGGTGGGATATGAATGAGGATCCTTTCTGCTCCTTTTGGGAAGTGGTGAACGTGGTAGAGATTTAATTATTTATTTATTTTTGAAAATATGAATTTGATCTTTTTAAAAGAATTGAAATTGATCATGGACCTTCTGTTTCTGTACTTCCGGAGACATCAGTAAGATGTGTGTGGATTTTAGACCAGTCATTATGGGATACGGTCATTCTCATTTCAGGGATAAATTTGATATAGCTGAATTGACTTTCCCTGTGTACGCTGTAAGAACATGTAAGTGTTGGTATCAGAGGGGGAGGAATTTGGACCAACTGTACAAAGTACAAACGCGGTTGTGATAATCGATACGGAATTGGATATGTTTGTTCAGGATGGAGCTTAACACAGTGAGCTGGTTTACGTGCAATATATGAGTCTATTATGTTACTCTGCTAGGTTCAGCTTTGACAAAAGATTCTAATTTGATTGCTATTGAGTATTCACCAAAGTACTGATTAATATTGGAAGCATTATACATTCTTGAATGCTGAAGGCTGAAGCTGTTTTCTAAACTTTCCGATTCAAGGAGCTTATGCGACCACTGCATTCCTCCCCTAAAACTTATGACTTCATTTGTTGTTAAGTTGCTCATCTTATCGATTTATTTGTTTTTAGTGATCTAGCAGATGCTTATGGATTATCTGATTGGTGTCTGAGTGCCGTGTTGCTGCATATGAAAGTTTTCCGTTTCCATCAGCCCCTTGATATATTGCGTGCTTGTGGTTGTTGAGTTGATGATTTTTGTTCTTATTATTCCGTTTGTATGCATACAAGATTCGCAATGTAAATTATCACTGCTGCTGTAGTTTTATCCTGGGAGGTTTACATCACAAATATTTTAGGGTATGAGGACCTGTATTTAAAAGAAAAAAGATAAAATCATAGCACGAATGGGTTAGTTGACTGTTATGTGAGAATCTGTAAAAGAAACTGTTCACGGGAAACCGAGCAGGTGATTCGTGCCTTGATGGGTCATTTCACTACTCGATTGTGATAATAGCAGTTTGTTATGGTAAAGATGGAGCTCGAAGTTTATTCTTTGCAAATTATGAGGTAACCGTACATGCTTCTGTTATCTGGTGGTGAGTTTGGACGATAGAAAACGTGGACAGTGTAGTAGTCATTAATTTATTTTAGGGCTCAAATGATTTATTTGTTGTACAGAAGACGAAGTCCTTCATTATCTTCTCGGCGCCGCAAAAGCCGCTCCCCCATCGCAAGACGTCGTAAAAGTCGTTCGCCATCACCTAAGCGGAACAGGAGACGGAGATCAAGTACCCCATCAACTCTTAGCGTAAGCATTGCTGCTAAAGAGATTAAAGATGCAAGTGAAGAATTAAGGAAGGAAGAAGAAGAACAGAAAAGGTATGATTTTTATGCATTATGTTTTAGGGTGTGACTTACTTGATCTCTTGGTCATTTCTTTTCAATACTCTGTATCACGTGAAAATGGTCAAGATTACCTGTTACACAGAGTCTTTAAGGATGCTCTAGTATGGTCACTGTTTTACTAATAATTGGTAGTATTGTATATATATTTTAGACTGACAAAAGTTTAGATAGCTTGGCGGATGGTGTTGTACATAAGAAGCATTTTCATGCAGTAGTGGTAGCTTGCTCTGAGGTTTTGATTGAATAGAATATGTTATTCCCGAGATGGGTGATGGAATTGGAGAAATGCTTCCTGAATTCCCACAATCACCACTAACTCATTGACATGTTAAGTTGTTCACTTTGGAAATAAAATGAATTTTTCTTGAACCATCCAAAAGTGATTTTCCACTTGGTTTATGGTTGTTTCTTGTGATGCCCGGAAAGATACAATGTGATGACAAGAATCATAAGATATCCCTACTGTTAGTCTTTCTGTGACATGGAAGTGACAATTGGAGCTGCAGTAGTCTATGTGCTTGTGTAGCTTGTTATATAAAGCAGTGCATAAGATGAATATATGTGTAACCCCTGACAAATTACAAAATAGCTTCTCACTGCTTCCTTAATTCTGTCATGCCGGATCTTGTTTCATGTGGTATTGCTGTTATTTTGGCGATTTGTCAGAGTTACTGCTATTATTGATCAGTATTTAAAAAAATACTTGTAAGGTAGACGTGTGTGGATCTGTAAAATATTGTCTACTCTGTTTCTGTTGTAGCTGACACTGTAGCATATCACTTGGAAAAGTTTTGATAAATTGTCACTTTATTTTTACATTGATGTTGTTGAACTTTAACACACTGTCTGTCTTAAATCTTGTCGAGGTAATTATTTTGGGATCAGATCTGGGGATACACTTGAACATTTGTGTTGCCTGTTAGTTCCTTGTACTTCTCTGAGTACTAAAATCTTTTGGTTGCATATCTGCTGCATTCATTGATGAAAGTTTCTGGTAATTGTTTTTCTTGGTGATGGATCTTTGCTTCCTTACAATCTGCTGACCACAACATTTGCAACTGAGATATTTTGGATCAGGAATCAGTTAGAGTATGCTTTAAAGGCATAAACATGTATATGATTGTGTACCTTTTCCGAGCTGGAGGTTAGTTTGGAATTCAATTTAGCGGATGGTTGAGAATGGCATCTAAAAAGCAAATAGTTCTTTCACGGACTCTTGATTTCCTTGAGAGCTGATTTTTTGGCTTCATATTCTTTTGTAACATGCCACTGACTATTCAATATGGCTTTTCCAGGCGACAAGAGGCAGAAATTAAATTAATAGAAGAAGAAACTACAAAGAGAGTAGCAGAAGCAATTCAGAAGAAGGTTGAAGAGGGCCTGAATACCAAAGAGATCAAGCTTGAAATACAGAAGCGGCTAGAGGAAGGCAGGAGGAAACTTGTTGTTGAGGTTGCGGCTCAACTTGAAAAAGAAAAGGAAGCAGCTGTTATAGAGGCTCAGCAGAGAGAGGCAAGTATCCATGCTATTAATTCATACAGTGGGTTATTTTATATGGCTGCCTTTCATATCTTTTAGATGCTTTTTGCTGTGAGTTAATTCTTTAAAACTTTAGATGCTTTTTGCTGTGAGTTAATTCTTTAAAATTGCCAACAGGAACAAGCACGCAGAGAGAAGGGAGAGCTTGAAAGACTGTTGGAAGAAAAAAGGAGGAAGGCAGAAGAAGCACAGAGGAAAGAAGCTCTAGAACAACAAAAACGAGAGGAGGAACGGTATAGAGAACTTGTAGAGCTTCAAAGGCAGAGAGAAGAGGCTCTTCGAAGGAAAAAGCAGCAAGAAGAGGAAGAACGCGCAAAGCAGATGAAGTTATTGGGAAAGAATAAGTCGCGGCCTAAGTTGTCATTTGCCCTTAGTTTGAAATGATGTAGTAGCTCTGCTTGTTTGTTGTGCATTAGTGTACTTTTCAGATCTATTCAAGGTGCAAAAAGAAAGAACAGCCTTGAAAAATCAATTCAGACACTTGCCAAGGCAATAATATTTCCCAGCTATGGTTTGGTCCATCTGTTGCTTTACTGTTACTGAGCTTTTCAATTATGCATGGGCTTCTATCTGTTGCGTTGCATCATATGTTTCCTTATCAAGCAGATAAACTAGTTTGAGTTTCTAATTTCATGTCTGCTGCACTCGAGCATCTTATAGAAGCTTACAGCTTCTGTTGCCTTGCATCACGTGTTTCCTTGTCGAGCAGATACACTAGTTTGAATTTCTAATTTCATGCCTGTACTCGAGCATTTCATAAAGGATGGCTCTAAGCATCAACTTTGCCCGTTCACCGCTAGAATTTGAAGTTTTTGTTCAGTTGAGCTCAAACTTGTTCCTACTGTATAGTAGTGTTGTTGCTTGTGTTAAAGTGAGACGAGTGTAAAAGTGGGAACTGCTCCAGTATTATTGTTGAAGGCCCATAAGCCCAATTAGTTTTAAACGTTTTAACTGCCCAAATCGGACCAACATTGCAATATGCACATGCATCTAAGAAAAGACTTTTAGATCAGGTTGGCTCCAAGAGTCTTATTTGGGGCTTAAATCCGATTTCATTTTTTGTTACAATGGTTTGGGCTTATTAGGGACTTTTTTATGGATTCCAAATGACACATACATGCCACATGCATCACACAATTGATGAAAGAGAAAGAAAATGAAATAAAAAAATATTATTTAGGGCTTATTTGGGGGCTACAAATATGTAGCCCCCTAACATGGACTTCATTATTGGAGCTCTAATAAGCCCTTTATTGCTACTGCTCTAACTTCCTTTTTTCAAGCAAAATGTAATGGTTCTTTAAAAATAAAAATGACATTACAATTTACAATCCTAAGAAAATTCACTTAGGTGAGGTTCTAGATTTGGTATAATAACTACTTCATTCCTAGTTCCATATATACTAGCCTTTTTGGCAAGGTAATTCGCCGTAGAATTGCCTTTCCGATCGATATATGACTTCAACATAGACCTCTTCAAAATTTGATACCATTGTCATGATCTCTTGAACCAGATTTCTAGCTAGCTAAAGCCGGTACTAGAGTCTGGAACTGTTTGCCCTCGTGGCTTTTGGCTTGTATTGTATCGGAAATATCTGGAAAAATGACTCGGTTAGTTGCGAAGCCTACAGAAGAAGCATTGTACAAACTGGTCGTGATTAAATAAAATAACTACTTCATAAAAAAAATCCTAAGAAAATTCATGTCGTCTAACCAAAAAAATAAAAGACTATTGAATAGTGGAGAATGGAGGAGGCTTTACCCCTAGCCTTTTTATTTGTGTCCTTTTTAACTCTTGCTGAAAAGATACAAAATGTGTAAAATGGATTTGTACCTATAGAAAATTGTGGGGTTTCACGAAAACTGAAGAAAAATGAAAAAGATTCTTGTTCCGAAAGATGATGGTTACCCTGTAGTCCATTATCAAGTCAAAATATTGAAGCTAGTACACCTAAAATTTTGGTTTTAACGTAAAAGTCTAAAAGTCTCCAGTTACGTGCTAGCTGTGCAAATACGTACCCTACAAATTAAAAGACCATCCGTAAAATTACCACAAGAAAAAATAAGCAGGAATTATTTTTGAAAAAAAATGAGACCATTATTATTTAAATCAGGAAAATGAAATAAAAACAAATTAAGAAATGTGATGTTGATGGTAGCTAGAGTGATACGTACAATACAAACCAGGCAATGAAACCTACTGGTCGACCAAGTAAGCGAAGCTCACTGAGTTTTCTCTATAACACAATGGATTTGAAAATCAACTTCTTTTGGCATACTTATATGATATACTCATAATAGTGATGTGAGGAAACTAAAGACAAATTCCCATTCTTACTAGTCATTTTCTTTTCAATTCTCATGCATAACATAAACGAAGTATTATTCTAGTATATTTTATCTCCTATTAAGTTAAGTTCAATATAATTTATATCAGTTCATTACAAATTTACTTGGTTGTTAACCTACAAATAAATTCAGTATAATTTGTGCCAAGATCTCATTGGAATTTAATTTCATGCAATAGTTTCTTTCTATTTTTCAAAAGTCAAGTAACAGAGTGACACAACAAGACTGGTTGCAAAAAAAGCTATAGTAGAGGAGTAGTACATACATTATTTTACCGGCATATGGAAATTGACACAGTAAAACTCGAAGAAGATGAGTCTTGGAATTTGTATACTATGTAACTATGGCATTTTACTGCTACAAGTAACTGGTGAGGATGAATTGTTGAGATCTAGTTAGTGAATAACATCCTATCAAGCTTTTAAATTGACCCATGGCCAGAAGCAGGGTATGAAAAACAAACAGTTTGCCTAGAGAGAAAAATTAAACTAAATGCACACTCAACTCACTCAGCTATACTACTACTACTCTCTCAGGCTCAGGCTCAGCTATATCTTTTCTTTTCTGTCCTCATTACAAAACAACATTTTCCTCTGCCTCCACAAACTCATACATACCTATGACACTGTGCAATCACATAAAATATGGATCTAAAGTCTCTCCTATAAGCATGGGTTGGCAGCTGTGCCTGTTTCAACTAGTGCAATTTAAATTGGATTTTGCATGATTTACATCCTAATACATAATATATAATATAGGAAGGTTTACCCAATGTATATACTTGAAGGGTAGTGGTTGTGAGTTTATAACACCATTCGGCATAAATAAATGGGTTGGCAATGACAAATAATATGTTGTTTTATTTTTTTTATACGACAAATATTATAACTACTCCTATACAAACATCTTACACCACTTTATACCTCCGCACCTAAACCACCGTATACCTCCGCACCTTATGTCTTCCTCAGGGATCAAACCATGCGTCTCACCTTCACCACTCTAGCTGACTTACACTGCACCGTACCACTTTATAACTACTAAATGTTGTTTAATAGTAGGACTAATTCGTTATAAATAGATTCCTATTTGACTTTCATGTTTACATTTACTATACGAAATCTATCTATGTTTACCATGTGCATGCGCACATCTAATTAGAAGGTAATAGTTGCAGGTTTCTACATCGTTATAGATGGGTTCCTAACATTTCAAAATTTACTTGTAGTTCACTGGTAAGTTTGCAATGATCAATACTCAATAGAATGAATAACAAGCGCACATTAAAACTTATAAGCACAAAAAAACACATAGATGTAGTAGTTGTACTAAAATACTTCATTTACCGAACTTACTAATGAAAGTTACTACTACTACTAATGTAAATCTAAGGTTGTGGAATATTACTAAATCCGAAAGGAATATTGAAGATTGAGATGTTAAGTACAGTAAAGTCTATACGACCTCAAATGAATATTAAGAATAAACATTAACTAATCCTTCGTGAAAATTCAAAATGAAAAATAACAATAAAATAAAGATAGAGAGAGAAGGGAAAACATGACACAGATATCATTAAGGTATGATTGCATGTGTTAGGGACCCACACAGCGATGACTGGACGTATGTATGTATACACAGTGAACGATGTTTGTATTGTCTTCCTCAATGTTTGGGCCCCACAGACCTGCTAGGCTTATTTGTTGTTGTTGTTTGTTGTTTGAGTCATGAGAGACAGTGGAGCGTGCATTTACTTCATTCACCCTCAACCCCTTGTTGGGCCAATCTGGACCGTTGGATCATTTCTCAAAATGTTAAATCTCGTGAATCTGATTAGTTGCCCTTTGACCATGCTGCCCTCTTTTCACTGACACCCGCAGTTATTGCTTCTACCTCCCTCTTTTTTCGCTTTATTTCCATCCAGTAACAACTGTTCATATTGCATACCACACCACGTGCTCTTCCTTCACCTCTGGGTAGAAAAAAACATTGACTAATTACTTCACACTCCGGTGTAATTTAGAAGTGGAAATTTAATATGTCGTGGACAAAATATGTAGATACCGTTAAAGTCAATGGATTTTAAGCTATTGCATTTCACATTGTGAAAAGGATATGATACATTGATATTGATCAAAGATTTTGGTTTTCGGTATTTATTTTTGGAATGATGGATACGCGATATTGAAGTTGGGATGGTTTCAAATTTCAATGCTCGAGTTAAGATGAAAGACGACAACAAGTGACGAAATGCAGCTCAACCGCTCCTAGTAATCGGTTACAAATTAATGCGTTTTTTAATACACTTGCTAAGTTTGGGTAAAGAAAATTGTTTGAAATACAAATTACTAACCCAGAAATGATGAATCATGTTGAATGACCAAAGACTTGCACTCATAAAATTTATTCCGTATTACAATGGATTTTTTGAATTTTCGCTATTCTTGGCATGATCAGATAAAGATTTTACATGCTACAACTTCTCGCAATAAAACTACTACTTCATAAGCATGGACTAATATCTCTCACCAATGAGGTCTAGCTCAATTGGTTAGACTGAGGTGTCATGACACTAGAGGTCATAGGTTCAATTCTCGCCAAGTACGAAATTATTTGTAATTTATTACTAGCTTTGTAATGCTACTTGTGAAGTTGTAATGGTTCCATTATTAAAAAAATGGACTAATACCTCTCTCAAAATATCACTATGAGAATCAACCATAGACTAATATCTTTCCTTTCTCACAATATCACTATGAGCATCAAGCGTGGACTAATCTTTCCTTTCTCAATATATCACTATGAGAATCAAACATGGACTAATATCTTTCCTTTCTAAAAATATGACTATGAGAATCAAACATGGACTAATATCTTTCCTTTCTCAAAATATGAACCTTTGGCAAGCTAATTTTTCAAAACTCCTATATGCATAATAATTTTAAACTATTATAACTCTAAAGTTATTATAACCCACGAATTTGTTTTCACAAGGGTGACTGAATTGATTAAACATAAAATTAGTAATTTCTTATATTACAAATAAGTTTAGATTCAACTTTATTCAATTCAAATTATTTTTTCTTCAAACGAAGAGAACAAAGTTTAATTTAGAATCCTATACGCAACCATCTTCCATTGACCCTTCTTGAACACCTGATTAAATAATCATAATGATGGGTCCTCCACAGTCCACACAATGATTATTTTTTCTAAGATACAACCATTATACATTATGGTGTTAACACTATGTTGTTAGCAAGATGGTTCAAGTTGAATTTTGAGTATCGATTAGTAATTAGTAATCGCTAGAATTTTTGGTCTGCTTGTGATCAACGAGCATTCATAATCGAGTTCGTGCTCGGTTCGTCAAGTTATCAAATATATTAATTCCTCATGATTAATTGTTCAAAAAGTTCGATACTTGGTCACAAACACTCAACTCGTTAATTATTACTCGTGAACTTTGATCATATTTCCATGGTGATATCTATTCATACTCGAAAATGAGAAGATTGTACATGCGTTGGCTGATCTCAACTTCCATTTTGAGCTATAATCAAACTTTTTCACGAGTAGCTCATTTTGAGCTAGCTTTGACCGAACTTTTTATCATCGATCTAATTTTGATCGATCTCAATCCCAATTTGAGCTATCTCAAGCCACTCCAATGCTTCTTTGTTGGGCCAAACCCAACAATTGGCCTTATACTAACATACTAACATTCCAACAGTGTTACGGGAGTAAGAAATTAATTTGGGATTGTTTGCGTCTGGCATGCAGTTTCATAATAATAAAATAATATAGCACTTCATTTCGGAGTGTCTCATATCTTCTTGTGTTTTAGCTTTCTCTTTTTAACTTCAATAGATACTATACTACTACGATTTTAAACGGTTAGAATAAAATCTTAAATATTACATTACAGTAGATCTACAAACACATGTACTGAAATTTTGATGTTGATGTATGCATCAGATTAGTATAAAAATAAAACCTTATTCTTCTTTAACAAGTTAATAGCTACGAGAAAAATGCATCATCCCTACCAAACTAATTAACAACAATCTATAAATCTCAAAATCTTTAAATTGACTGTAACACATGCATGTGTACAAATTTGCCAAATATATCAGTTGTTAATTATTTTGAAGCCGTATGCGAGAATGTCATTGATATATAGTACGGCAAAAGCCTTAAAGTTCATGTGTTAATCAAGTATTGTGTCTTGGTAGGAGGCTGTTATAGTTAGGTTTGCTAGTTTTTGTTTGGAGATTTAGATAGGAGCAAAGCGCCAATGTAAAAAGTGTGCATCATGAGCTTGCTCTTGATTTTGGTGAGGAGTACTTCATGTGCCCATTGGAAGTTGGAACTCTGGTAAATCAAGGTTTTGGTTTTTTTTAAATATGTATTTTTTTAAAGATTATCTTTTATTAGAAATTGCATTGCGATACACGATATATCTCGGAAAGAATTGGTGCACTAGACTTACTAATTAGTTTGGCATCTCATAAAATCCAGTATTTATATACTCCTTATAAAAGATCTTAATGTCTTAATAGAAAAAAAAAAGAGAAATAGTCTTACTAATACATTCACTTTCAACCTCAAAACCAAAACACCCTAATATTCCCACACTCCTTCCATCATGTGTTACAATAATGTGCCATTTAACTTTAACTTTGACCATATATTACTCATAAATGACACCGAAAAACATTTAACAAAATTATGTTATAAAAGTGCATGAACTGTACTTTCGTAATATAATTTTATTAGATAATTTTCCGATAAGCTATAAGTAAATTGTGGTTAAAATCGATATTGATAAATCAAACGGCACATTATTATTAATGGGAGTGGGTAATTAAGTATCAAATGGTCATGTTTTTGATATTGTCTACACGCTTACTCTTTTTTTTTTTAATTCAATATTATATCAACTATATACAATAATACAATTCTCTAAAAGCAAGCAAATTAATAACAACAACTCCATTTAGATAGACTATGGTTCTATTATGTAAATCTAAAAAAAATCATTGTTGATGAGGCTTGAACTTTAAACCTCACGAATATAACAATTAACTTCAAATAGTATTACTTTTCTTATAGGAGGTAGAAAAAATTCTATTAAGTATCAACGAATTAAAGCTATTTACATCAATTTTCATTAAACTCATATGCATACATCTCAAATTTTATTAAGTAGCTACGAATTAACGCGATTTAATTTTCATAAATTTCCATTGTATTCAAAGCATGCATCCCCTGCCAACCGATGTATTCATCTGACCAAGTTTTGAATTAGTTGAATCCACAATTTAGCGGATTCGATTCACCTAATTAAATCTACATTGATGAATCTCGTTAATTTCACTCAAGTTAAAATTTTAGCTCCGCCCTGATCAGTCACCATTATATGAGCTCTCTACACCAAGGAAATTGTAGTAACAAATGCTTTGCTTTGACATTAGATTTTTTTATTTTTTATTTTTATTTTAGTTAGACATTGCTGAATTTAAGCAAGATGTTCAATAAACCCGGAAGAAGTATTAATAAAATAAAATAATGGGAAACAAAATTAAAAGAAAAATAATAAATGCGAGTATTAAGTAAAGTGTTTTTGTTCACCCACCACGGGCCCACTCCATGAATGAGTCTCCAACTCTTTCCTCCTATAAATCTGACCCAGTATTGAGCTAGGGTTTCATCACCACCATCATCATTTTCTTCCATCCTTCAGATACTATCATCAATCAATTATTCTCTTCTCTTATCTCTTTCAAAAAATTTCTTCATTCTCTATATCAAAATCATATCAGTCTCTTAAACAAGAGATATGGTGAAATTAACAACTCTTCTTCACCTCATCAGTCATCATTCAAGAATATATATATATATATATATTGAGAGATGAAGCGTATATTTGTGGGGGATGTTGGCTGGTGCGACGCAATCACGTTTTCACCTTGATAACAATCAGCTTTAATTTGATTTCTAATTCAATCGAAAACGTGAATACGTCGGACCAGGCTTCATTCCTCTCAAACACGTCTTCATCATTCTACCTGCATCATATCCTACACCAGATCTACCTCGACCTTACTCAATAGCTCCATGTCCTAGAATTAAGTGATTTTTTTTTCTTGGAGTATTAAGTAAAAATAGTTTCAAAGAGCACAAGAAATGGTGGAATATAAGTTCTTTTTTCTGAAAGGGTTGTTATATTTCTTGATTTTATGGAATGAAAAGTGAAAACCCTAAATGCGACCAGTTTAATTTGTGGCGGTGACTTTTAGGAAGTTTTTTTTTCCCTATCTTCTACAATCTACAGTATGTGTTTGTTTAATAATTGAAAGAAAATGATCTACTACTAGTAGTAGTAGTACTATATGTGGATGTGTAAACAGTTTTAAGCATAGATTCGTTTGGAGTTTTTAGTCTGATTGATAATAACATGAAATTCTGTAGTGTTTTTTTGTTTAACAGTTGTTGCAGTGAACTGGACTCTTCTCCGGCAGGCAAGGGAGGGCTAGCTAGCTACTTGAGCTACTATTACTATTCAATCTTGTTTTAGATCTCTGTTGTTGTATTTGACTTGGAACAAGTACCACAAATTTCACCTTTTCTTGTGTTTTCACCTTTTTAGTTTCCCAATGTATTGCAATCACTTATGAATGATTGAAGTCATTCAACTGATTTAAGCCTTATCTAATGCTACATTGTACTAGTAATTCTGAATTCTACACAAGGTGAATCCTGAATTCAGTTTGAATAATTCATATGTTAAAAGTTCAATGTGTATGAGTTCATAAATCTGTTTTCGCAGAGTATTTGTCATCGATTTTCTTTAATGAAGTTGATGAAAGTATTACTCCCTACAATTATAAAAGGACTTGAGTAAATAGAAACCTGGAAAAGTAGATGCTTTGAGATTTAGGGGATGAATGAACGAATAAATAAAATCTGAAAGATGCTCTTGAAAGCAAAAATCAACTAATTTCCAGATTTTGAGAAGGAGAAGCAACTTTTTCTTTGACTATTTCGAAAATTGTAGAGAATCAAAACCTGCAAGGAACTTTTAGCTTGACTAATTCGCATCGAAGTTTGTAGAGAATCAAATTTAATTAATTAAAACCCTAAAAATCAGTTCCAATAAAGTGAAGTTACTTTTCTGCACATTCTTCAAAAGAGTAACTTAATTAATTTGTGACAAGTATTCTATACTCCACTTAATACAGATGTAAACAAACTGATTATTAGGCTAACTTTTCTGCATATTCTTCAAAAATAAATAAAAATAATAATATAAAAACTGTGGAATATATTGTGGCAAGTGATCTAAAAACAGATGCAAACAAATTGATCATGCCTAGGCACATTTAAACAAGTACTACATACATTAATTAAATTAAAATTTAGAAAAAAATGCGGTCAGAATCAGAACGGGACAAAGACACAGTAACACCCACAAAACACGGGTTAGCTAACAGCTGCTGCTGATTACATCATGTGCTTAGACATTAAACCTGCAGTACGTACTACTACTAGTAGTGACTAAGTGTCAAACAATTAAAGTCAAATTTTTTTGCCGGGTTTTGTGTCAACATTAACAACTTATAAACGTACAGTGCACAATGTTTCATGACCAAATGTCATTTTTAATCTTGAAATTGGAGTATATGTATGACAAAAAGAGAATCCTATGGTTATGCATTACCAAGCTACCTCCATGTTTTTAAAGAAATCTTGTATACTCCGTATATGGTATAATCTTGAAGTACCGTAGGTTTATACAAACTTATCATCTACAGTAGTACTCTATAATTTAGTTAGATGAGTTTAGGGTGTTGGAGTTGCACAAAGGAGGTCAGGAGGGGTAGATAGGTTGTTTGAACCCCATGGAGTTACTAGGTTGATTTAAATGTATTTGGATTTATAAAGTGGTTAGTAGTGTAGCAGTAGGGGTAGGATAGTTAGATTTGATGTTTAAAAAAGCAAGAGTCTACGTGAATAGGCTGATTTGATAAATTATATATTTATATCGTAGTTTATTAAAAAAATAAGAACTTATTTAACATTCTATAGCTATAGTTAGTAAATCAACCAGTTTATCAACTAATTTAATTACTGAAGAGTTCCATTAAAATTAGTTGGATCATTTCTTTTTTTAAAGGCAAAAAACTTTATTAGATAGAGAGCATAAGAAATTAGTTGGATCATCAATTTCATATAAATTGAATAAAGTCTGGTGTAAGTTTATAACATAGTCGAAATAGTGTTCTAAACATGGCATAAAATACCCTTTATTTTCATTTTAAGTTTTGGTACTAGACTGAAGTTGATACTGGTAGTAATTATACTTGGGTTTATGGAATATTAAAAATATGATCATTTAGGAAGGTTTAAAATTGCAGTTTGATAGCATGAATTGTTGAAAAGTTGGCCCAGCTTTGATGGCAAACCAAACCCTATTGTGTGTATGCCAATAATTTGACCATTATTGCTAAATTACGGGCATAGGGTTTATAGCACTGACACAGTTTGTGACAATCATAAAGTGTGACGCAAACGATGGATGCTTATTAGACAGATTGTACAGTAACAGGACTGTTGAAAACAAAAAGTACCCTCCCTAAATCAATTACTCTAATTTATTCGTAAAGAACCAAAAATTCGTAAAATACCCTTGAAAACAATTTACTATATGGTTATCGATAGTCGTATTACTGGAATTGGTGATTATTTTGCTACCTTGTCATTAAACACATAGCCCAAAACACTATTCAAAGTTTGATCTAACTCGAGAATTTAAAGCTAGATCATACTGGCCAAATTCCTCGGTTTAAGACTTGGTAAGAAATTTAAGAGATAACCACAATCAACTCTCTACAAGAAGTTAAAACCTCTGGAATTTTAAGGCTAGAACATAGAGTCTAGTTCCTTGAATTGAGACTCGACAAGAAATTTAAAATATGATGTAGAAATTTCAAAAATTACAACACGCGCGGGCCGTGGCTAGCTCGTGGCCCATCGAAAATCTAGTAGCGTGGAGTATTTAGATACTTTAAGTTGTTAGGTTATTTAGTTATTTAGTTGGTTTAAGAGTCTGCATAGATATGGATAAGGTTGAAGTTGGATGAGATCTATTATCTTTATCTAATTACTGTAAATCCATTATATTTAGGGATTGCATGTCATCATGTGTATTTACTATTTGTCAATTATGTATTTAAAGTTCTAGTCGTGTCAGATCTGAGCTACTATATAAGGTTTACCGTAGTCATTGTTTTATTTATGTTTTTATGATTAATATACAGAAATATTCTCTGAAGTCATTTATCTGATTCTCCCTCTTTCTTATTCAACCATGAATGATCTTAGTTCTTCTGTCGTTCTTGACGACTTCCCCTTCCTTTTTTTGAGCCAAATATTGTTGGATGACGCCTAGTTAGTTCGTGCGATTTTATGACGATCAACTGCTTGACGATTTAGCATTGATGTCAAGATCCCCACACATAACCACTATCAGTCTATCACCCCTACATCGACCGAATAGAACCCTCAAGCAGTTTAAAATTAGATCACCATGTTCTAATTCCTTGAGTTGTGACTTGGCAAGAGAATTTTGGGACATCACGCTTAAACACTATCACTACAGGAAAACAGCCAAATAGAGACGGATTAATAGTGACGGGATGTGATCCGTCGCAAATAGCGACGAATCGGTGATTTTAGCGAATGATACGAATCTGACTGGTAATTAACGACGGATAATTCCATCCGTCGCTAAATTTGCAACGAATCGGTTTATCCGTCGCTAAATTTAGAGACGGATGGACTTATCCGTCGCTATATGAGTTGACCATTTTTAATTAATAGAAAAGAAAATTCATTAAATAAAATATAGCGACGGATCGGTTTATCCGTCGCTAAATTTTGGAGACGGATGGACTTGTCCGTCGCTATTTGAGTTGACCATTTTTTAATTATTTTTTAATTAATAGAAAAGAAAATTCATTAAATAAAATATAGCGACGGATAAACCCACCCGTCGCTAAAATTTTTTTTAAAAAAAAAGAAAGAAAGAGAATCTAAAGATCAGATCTAGATCTATATTCATTATATTTTCTTCTTCTTCCTCCTCTCCCCTTATTCTTCTCTTCCTCCTCTCCCATCTCTCTTCTCTTCCTCTTCCACCCGACAACCACCCACCACCACCAATTCCTCCGCCCCGCCACTTCCTCCACCCCCATACATACACCGCCACTTCCTCCTTCACGCACCCGCCCCAACACCACGACGTTCAATTCGCTCCTCCCACCTTCCACCTCCATCGACCTCCACCCGCACGGTATATACCACCACCACCACCCCTCTTTACTCGCCATTGACGGGTACCACCACCCCTCTTTACTCGACCATTGACGGGTTTGGAGCACCACCACCGGCAAGGCGGTTCTACGACGACCACCACCACCCACGGCTCTGACATTTTCTCCTTTGCCACCCCCACTAATCTCCAGGTATGAATCAGAAACCTTAAATCCTAAACCCTAATATTTAGGGCTTTTTTATTTTTTTATTTGGCAAAATTCGATTTTGATTCTGATTATAATACTTAATAATATGTATGTGTTAGGTTAAGACGATTTTGTTTGTGTCAATTCCGTTTGTTGGCTTATTTGTTTCTTTTTGTAATTTTAATATTTTTGTTTTTTCCTGTTATTGGATGGGCCTCTTAAGTTCTTTTTCTCGTAAGAAATTATATTTGCCGGGTGTTTGGTATGATGAAAGAATATTTTGTCTCTTGATTATTTTTTGTAATATAAGAAAAATGGGTGTTTGGTCTAGTGGTATGATTCTCGCTTAATGCGAGAGATCGCGAGTTCGATTCTCGCAGCACCCCTCATTGCGTTGGATTATGAAATTATATTGTAGGTGAATTATATTTTAAATTTTTTATTATATTGTAGGTGAATTATAGAAATTAAAAGAAATTAAAAAAAAATTAGAACATAGCGACGGATGGGTTTATCCGTCTCTATGTATGAATAGAGTCAGTCGTGCCAGGTGTCCAAGTACTTAGCGACGGATAGATTTATCCGTCGCTCAATTTGCGTTGACCAATTGAGAGACGGATATATATCTGTCGCTAAATTTAGCGACGCGCGACGTCCTATTTAGCGACAGAAGGCCCGTCGCTAAGCCCTGATAGCGACGAATCGGGCCTGAATAGCGACGGATGGAATCCGTCGCTATTCTCATGTTTTCTTGTAGTGTATATAACTCCACTCCAAGAATTTTAGAACTAGATCACACCCGGTCTAACTACTTGAGTTAGCACTTGGCAAGAAATTCAATGAGCGATCGCAACCGATCACTATACCATGTCGACCTACCCATAAAGTACAACTATCACAAAGACGGTCTTGGTCTTAGATACACGGAGAGTCCCTTGAGATTAAAACCAACAAGAAGAGAATATTAAGCCTCAAAACGGAACTCGAAACAATGTTCTCCATCTCCCTTAAACCGAGAGGTTCGGTTAAGACATTAAGAAATGGACAAAGTCAAGAGAACATACCCATAAATTTAAGAGTATAGTCAAAATTATGTACCGACCACTAGTAAAATGTTTCTTAGTTATACTATAATTTTACCAAGACAAACACGGTTAGTTGACTTGTACTCCAATAGCTAATAAATTGACTCATCTAAAAACTCTAATATATATACTCTCGCTCTCTCATTTTGTCAACACAAACGATGATGCTCGACTATTTCTCTAGTCGGACACTACGGAAAAGTTACCGAGAGTGGATAAAGAAGAGTGCAATTTAGTTACTGTGGTACGTAGATATTAATCCAGAATTACAGTTGGGAAAACGAATGTGGTAAAAACTGTGTGTTGTTGTTGACGTTGCATTGCAACATTTGCATGCAGTAGTAGTAATGGTCAGTGGGAGCATTAAAATCATTTTGCCATCATCACACTAGTGAGTAGTGCGAGTAGTACAACTTCTAAAGAGTGATAAATAATTATGACAACTTTATTTTCTTTCTTTCTTCTGTCACTTGGTATCGTAACCGATACACCTTAAATGGCAGCTAGCGTTTTTGGTGCGGATATATATCATCGCATTTATTTCACTCACTCAACTATATGACATACAGAGCATCTAAATTTAATGAAATGAATCGATTCAAACATTTTTTTATATTTGTTCTTTCTTTCTATCAAGAATAATACTACAAAGATTCCCTGCTTTTTTATTTAATAATCCGACATTGGTAACAGGTCAGGACTAAGTACTTGGAGTAGTAGTACTTCACGGACATTATTCACCTAAACTTGATTTATCAGAATTTTTAAAACATGTACTCATAAAATACACAATTGAGTTGATAATACTATATGTAAAATTCGTTAATTGCGATGAAAACGTACGTCCTACGACGAATTAGGGACAAAGTCTTTAATTGTAGGAGCTGGGACATGAACTTGGTCCGAATCTGCTCAGTGACCATGTACAACTCCCTTAACCATGTAGGAAAGATTCTTTTGGACCAAACGATGGGCCTGGGACGGACACATGTCTGGATGTATGTCCGGACATGATGGAGGTCTGCCACCTCTTGCCTCCCTATCTATCCGCTGACGACAGTCCGATTTCAATTCAAGAGAGCATGGAATAGCTTAGCATCCAACATAAGTCGTGTATGTCTTATACACCCTGAGGGGCGGCGTGGACATAACACAAGAAGACGACGGATTACACCCCAAGTCCCTAAGAAACGGGCCGGAAGGTTCGAAGGACGGGCGTGAATCCAAACCAAAAAGGGCCTCAAGCTACTCATGACCTCCATGAAAATCCCACACATACATAGTAGCCCGGAGCGAGGGGTTTGGACATAGGTTGGACCCATGGGCGGACACAACGCCTAAAAGCCCTAGATTCTAGAAAATTCTCTTGAAGCACATAAAAGTCTAAAATGCCCCTCAAATGTCCAAAAGAGGTTATGGGCTGGGCCATTAAATGAGAATTTGGGCTTAATTAGCTTTGTTGTCGATCTCAATCCCCACCGAGCACAGTTATGCACAAACGGTCCACAACCTTCTTTAATTAAAGTTCACATCGATTTGACATCAATGAAGAACTTATTTTTTAAGGGCAAATATTGCATTACTCCTACAAAACTGTTATACCAACATCTTAAACCACCTTATATTTTCACACGTAAAACAACATCCTAAAACCAATTTATGCCTCCGAAAAAGATCGAACCATGTATTTCTCCTTCTCCACTCCAACTCCATACCACCGTCTTCTTACGCCTCCATGAAGGACATCATATACATTGGATATGGATTGTATTTAAGGACATTGAGTCATGACTTGGACGAATTAAGGAAATTACACACGTCAAAGTCATCCACTATCACTTGGATTTTATGGAGAAATTCAATGTTTGCTGATATCATGATCATATGCACCAACCAGATACAGTCCAAGTGCGGTTCATGACCTTCTCTAAGCAAAGTTAGTTGAACCACCAAGTAATGTAGACTAGCCTTGCATTGATCAATAACATTCCAATCGCCTAAGTAGAGATTGATGATAAAACCACCACAACAGAATCTAATAAAAGCCCAGCGGCTGGGTTATACGTGGAAAAGAAAAAGGGAAAAAGAATCAATTACAGGCAAGGAAAACCTGTACAAACATAGTAACATACATGGGGTACACATAGATATATATTACATACATGCCGCAATGAAGAAGTCTTGATGATCTAAGATCTCAAGGGTGATGCCGATAGTCTATGAATGAACTTAAAAGTCCAAACAATCTCAAGTACAACTAGTAATATACACCAGTTATTCTATAATTAAAAAGGAAAAAAACATGTAAGGAAAGAAAAATTACAAAGTGAGAATCACCTAATGTATGGTGGGTACCTTGAACATGTTCGTCTATGGTTGGCGGGGAAAAACTCTTTCAAGAAAGGAAATAAAGCGTTTTGAGTAAATCTTGGGTTCGACTACAGAGATTGTCAGGGGATCAAACTTCATGGATTTACATGCATGCTCGATTTTCTTTTTCATGTTGTAGTCCTGTAATATGTCAATGATGCCAAGGTAGAGAACAACATCATACACCTCAAAAAGTTCAACATCGGTTGAGTCAGTCTCGGCCTGTACAAGTTTGCGGTTTGCTTGTGCGGGCATGTTGACACCTAATTGCACCCTTAACCTGATGACAATGCGAATAGGTGAGCACAGATTTGTTTTGAAAAAATATTGAAAACGAGAGTAAAAATGATGTCCAACGCACATTGACATGAAAATGAGAATTGAAAATTACCTTCCAGTACCAGGTAGAATAAGATCAGCTTCTTTACCACCAATCGAATAAGCTTTCAGTGTACTCCCTCGGATGTGAGGACCTGGGTCTGTGTTGACTGCACGAGGCTCATGTGTTACTAAGAGCAAACCCGTAGGTGGAATCATGAGCTCCCCTGATATGTCATCTGGAGAAAGAAAAAGTCGTGTCTTACTGAACATTATCATGAGTTGGGCCAATGGCCAAGAAAACAAATAAATGAAACGAAACTATATCAATTACCAAACATAATGTTGTCAAACTTTTTCTAAGAAGGTTACAAATTTTACATTTCTCATCATTTTTCTGCAGACAAATGGTAGCATATTTCAAGGTTCTGAATAATATTAGATGGACTTCAAATTAGATTAGTTGATCTAAAATGTTATACTGCAGGGGAACATTCAATCTAGTTAACTACAGAATAGTACAAGATTTGGGTGGAAAGTGGCATGAAGTGTAACTGTGTAAGACTATGTTAAATCAGATGAGTCATAGTCATTTTCTTCTTATAAAGTCGCACATACCATCAGCAGCTGAATTGGTATTCTCAGGCCTTGGCCGTGAACCAGAAGGTTCTAAATATGATGTTAGATGCTCTGGAGCTCTGAAATGCAGACCCAAGAGAAGGCTGTAATCGATGATTCCTTGAGATTCTAAGAATGCGCTGTCTATAGATAGTTGCCTGCAGGAAATCAATTACACACACATGTTAAGTTAACAACAGAATGTCAACAAGCTAAGCTGATGCTTAACAACTCTACAATACTTGACATCAACATAGTACTCGGAGACTCATAAATAAAAAATGGAAAACAACCACTGCATGCTAAGGTTGTCTAACATAAACATATGTAAGCCGATAAGATGGCGGATCCAGTGAACTGATCTCCCACGGTGAAATAGATATTTTCTACTCAAGGAGGAACAATACAATTCTTGACAATTGAAATCAATCATAATCATCTGTCTGTGGTATCATAAACCAATTCCTGTAAAATCCTCAGGGCTCAGACATCCAAAACAGAGTTACTATGTTTCTCGGATCAGTGTGAATGTGTGATCAAAATGTAGAAACACTGATGGATTAATACTGACCATAAAACTGTACCTACCGATTCTGAAAGAGAGTATGCAACTGATACTTAAATCATATCAAGCTTTTTAAGTTAATCCGGTAAAGCTAATGGATGAGAATACTATGATTAGCTAGAAGGTATTATTACCTAAAAAGTGCCTCGTGCAATGATCTGTCCATATGAAATTCATAGGTCAAATCCAAATCTTTCAGTGTGGTGCTGTCGTCAATCTTATCTTTATCAGTGAATCTTCCTTGGGAAGAACCCTTCAAATCATAACGACGATGTATGCGTAATTCTGTGAGGAACATATTTCCCATCACTATGAAGCGCGTCTGCAGAGAATATTACCTTAATCACAGTGCAGAAAATCTTTTCTGAAATACATGTAACGAATGAAAGCAATTGCAATAATGTACTTGGATAAGGAGACGATAAACAACCTTTTTCCCGTTCTTCAGTGCTATCCTGTGGGCTCCAAAGAACTTAGTTATAAGAGTGTTATCATACTTTTTTACATGATTATAGTAGTGTGGAAGCATCTTCAGCAACACCTACAGAATATTGAAAACAGATCCCATCAATCATTTTTAGCAGGGCAGGGCATTCGGACGCCAAAATGGAACTTCCAAGCAAAACTTGATCAACGTTCAGATGCAAGTGTAACACGATTTTACCAACAATCAGAAGATATGATCACATTAAGATAGACCACAAGTATCCTCAAGTAAATGACATATTATAAAATGACATGTAATTAATTAATTTATTTCTTTTCTTACCTTCAGCTCAGATTTTTTCAGAGTCTTAATCACAAATTTATCGTTATGAGACAGGTAGAAAAGGCTTCCACTTTTTCCCGGGGACCTAAGCTCTCTCAGACCATCATCACCACAAATAGACATCATGTAGTCAGCAGCGTTCAACTTGAATAGATCCCTCAGATTCCTGGAAAAAGGATACCACGAATACGCAATATTCAAAATTTACATACACCTTGAGGATAAAGATTGATATGCCAAAAGTACAGTTCCTCTAAAACAGCAGAAAACATCTAGCTGAATTAAGAATAAAAAAAATGAAAAATAAAATAAATAGACAGGTAACATAGGCTTCCATGTTGAAAAGCCTCTGACATGCAAACAGAGTCATATCATCCTCTCGTGGTGTGCCCATTTGGAACTTTGAAGGGGGGACACATCAACTTTAATAAAAAGGGATTATAAGATTGTTGAGAGTATACATGTCACACATAATGAAGCGATAGATACCTGAAAACCATGGGGCAATAATCTTTCCAATGGAAGTCGATTGACTTGTGACAAGGAGTCAATCTGGAACCTTTTCGAGGGAAGTACATTCTTATTCGAGCTTGTTCTCCAAAGTCGGATGATCTG
Source organism: Plantago ovata (assembly GCA_028274465.1). Lineage (NCBI taxonomy): Eukaryota > Viridiplantae > Streptophyta > Magnoliopsida > Lamiales > Plantaginaceae > Plantago > Plantago ovata. The sequence continues at coordinate 99,634,584 of CM051458.1, read as the reverse complement.
ACTTCACGCATGGGAACTGGTGTGATCTTGCCAACAGTATACCTGTCAACTTCACATAAATACTTGATTACGGTGGTACACCACTGGAGTATTAAATTCATTCACCGAAAGGATTAATCAGAAAAGGTAGACATAGAACAGACTTATTTCACGTATACCTGATACCAAGTTGCAAGCTAAGCATGAGATAATAGCTTCTTGGACCTTCAAACATGTCTGCAAACGTACTTCTTTTAACTTCATTTGCAAATTTGAGTCGCTGTTTACTCTTGGGAGGTAATTTAGATATGTTTCTAGCCTTTTCATTAACAAGAACCCCTTGCATGTATTCCCTCTCATAGGCCACAGTACTATTATCTGAAACCTCAGTTCGACTATCTAACGAGCCATGAGGTATCAAGCCCGACTTTTGACGTGACATCTGTTTAGTTAAATCACTATTGCCAGAGTCTTCGTCTAGTAAGATGGGTTTACATGATAAAGCTCCAGAACCCCAACGGAAGCTTGATGAAATCTTCCTAGACAAACCACGATCCACACTTTGTACCGCAGTTACCTCCGTTTCCAACGATGGGTTACGAGATAGCTTCTTTTTCTTCTTGACTTCTTGCCCTTCAAGATCATACTTTTTTAGATGCTTATTTCCGGCAGGATAGAACGTTCCAGGTCCATCCTTCAACCCCTTAGTCCATGTTCCAAAATAGTAACTCCCATCAGAATGCCTGTAGAAACCTGACCCATGCCTTGACCCATTCGACCAAAATCCATCAAAAAGATCCCCATTAATCCATTTCATAACTCCCCTACCACACATTACTCCACCTTTCCAATTTCCGATGTATACATTGCCGTTGCTCCATGCATACCTACCACTACCTTCTCGAATTCCTTCCCTCCAACAACCATCATAGACATCTGTATTTGGATACTGCTTTCTTCCAATCCCATGCTGGGAATTCATCTTCCAATAACCTCGATATACTGAGCCATCAGAACCAATAAGAGTTCCAAAACCATGAAGGTAGCCCCCGGAAAAATCACCCTCATATGTAATCTGTGAGGGCCAAAAGATCTTGCCTTTCCCTGTCATTTTCCCTTCATCCCAGTCACCCTCGTAAACCGTTCCGTCTGCCCACACATATTTACCTCTTCCATGTGGTATCATTAGCTTGAAATCACCACGATACACATCTCCATTTGTAAAGATCTTCTCACATCCCCTGTAAGCAACATTACAAATGGCTAAACACTTTAGTGAATCATGAATTGAAAGACAACACTTGTTCAACATTAATAAGTAATTACTTGGAAACCAATGCAGTAATAATGGTTTGCGTTATGTACCTTCCATCCGTTTCCATGACCATAATCAACTACGAATCAAATATCCTGCAGAATATTCAAGAAAAAAGCACCTTAAACACCCCCCTTTTTTATGTGACTCACTTAATAGACTAAAATGTTTCAAGTAAGCATACAGACTTCTAATTGAACAAAGAACTCAAGTAATCATGTTAACACCTTATATTCAACATTACTGCTAAATAAGCTAAGACGACGAAGAAATGAATACTTACCAATTAGTCAATTACCACAAACATTGTAGGCCTTCAAGTGGTAAAACAACAGCCTGGACTCTCACCCCGGTTATTTTGGACATGATCAGACAGACTAATTTTACCGCCACAACAGAATTCTGGAAAAATTCAATTGATCATATTCGAATCAAATAAACCTAAACTCAGTTAAGAATATGACATAACAGATTACATATAGGCTAGCAACATAAAATCAATCACAAAATTCTTAAACTGAGACCCACTCTTCTCTCATCATAACAGGCAAAATCACATTAGTTGATCGTATCATAATAATTGAAGTGAGAAACCAAAATAAAAAATAAAAAAACTGGCAGGCAAGCAAATAATCGAAACAAAGTCAACTGAACAACTGTTTTAGGCCATAAATGAATGATTGATTGGCAAAAGTAGTAATGAAGATCGCATCACGCAGCATAATTGGTTCAACAAAACTTGATTAATTAAGCTTGATGGCTCATATTTAACACCTTGATACGAGAATTTGCAGAGCAATTAGTAAGAAACACTTGCCTGAGGAAGCAGAGTCCTAAATTCGATCTCAAAAAACCCTAGGCAGAAATTCTCGAGACTTCGAAAATAGGAGAAGAGAGTTCAGATAACCGTAAAATTAAATGAAGTTAAATTCTTAAATGCAATGGATAAATTTGGGAGTAGTAAAGTATTAATTGGAAGAGCACGCAAAGCAGTGATGGAGGAGCAAAGTTAAAGACGAGATTCATACACTACATATTTATTATAAATGCGTCCACGTGGCGACATGCAGTTGTGGTCCCACACCTGGGAACCGAGATACGTTTTACACTCTCTAACTTATATTTTATTGTATCGTATTAATTATTAATTGTTTGAAAATGAAAAAGTTATGTTATTCTATTAGTGTGGCAGTTGATACTTGATACCTGACGGGGGTAACGTGCTCTTCAGTTGTACCGGATTCCTCCTCCTCTGTTCTTCTCGGTATTTTATTGCTAAGAATTTGTTCTCCTGACAAACCTATTTTAATTGAATTACACTAATTTAATTTAATGGTAGTAATTTATTTAATTTATTCGAAAAGGTTAAATAAGTTAGGCTGAATTAAACTGAATTATTTTCGGATAAAAATAATATCATACTACCTACCAGTTTACTATTTTAGAATATTGATATTTATAGTATATAATAACTTACACAGGCTCCATTTCTGTTATTTTTTCCAAAACCTTGGTCCAATACTATTTTTGGACCATTTATACATACTCACATTCAATATCAAATCAATCATGCAGTCGACATAGACTTTATCACATGGGTCTACCTTAGTCTTGTGTTGGTTTGTTTTTTTGAGCGGAGGATCAATAATGATTTTTGGTTTACCCCAATGGTAACTAAAATCTCCAACCTATTAGTTAGAGTTGAACCAATTTACCAAATGTTTGTGAATATATATGGATTATAATTTCATTGAAAGTGGATGAAAAATATTTTAATTTTTCATATTACTAAAATGAAATGAGCATGTATTTTGAAGTTCTATTTAAACACTTCATTCTAATAAATTTACCATTTTATTTTAGCAATTTTAAAAGTATTGAAATGTCCCTCTTTTTTATGAATTTAAAATATATTAAGAAATTAAAATTTTAATTTATGACTGTGATGCTAATTTCCTTTTAACATCTCATAATTCTTAATGTTGATAAATGTTTCACATTATGTTTTGTTGACAATTTTTAGGTCGTAAATTACTCCTAAGTTACATTGGTGAAAGAATTTAGAAAAATTATAATAAAATTATCCAACATTTATACTATTTTAGTATAATTTTTCTACTATTTGACATAGGACTAACTTATAATCGAAAAAAAGTCAACAAAACGACCGTACGAAGGGAATATATACTACTTTTTATAAACTTAACAAAATTATTTGATTTGCAAATTGATCCATTGATCCTCATTAAGGGTCTATTTTTCTCCTTTTTGTATTTTATTTTAAAAAAATACATCAATTCAATTCAAATTTATTTAGTTATTTTTTATGCTACAAATAAATTATGTTCACTTCAGAATTTTTGCCGCCATACATATATTTCACTAGCTATTTAGATACACGTGGACACATGACCGCAAATACCATCACTCCATAGTAAAAAGTTGAACATATTATACTCTAGAGTGTATAATTTTATATTGACACACAATAACACGTATGGACTAAACCGGGCAGTAACCAGTAGTATTCTTGCTCTAAGTTCGTATATATCTAACTTTTTCATATAAAAGACACCTTGATTCGAATCATTCAATATTTATTTAATTACTTTTATACTATAAATAAATTTAGTTCAGACCACTCCATCTATTATGTTTCATTATGTTTAAAGTTTAAACTAATACAAAAGAGTCTTAAGAATAACGAGTAGAAGTTGACAAAAATTTTCAAATTCAAATGCATTTATAAAGTAGTAGTAATATAGTACTACGATCCTGCTATGAATTGGTATCAGATTTCATCGTTTCATGATCAGCTAACAAATCATAGACAATTAGACATCATATCTTGTCTTTTTATACTAATTATATAAAATTACTATTTACCATTCTAATTTTAGGGTGTATACCGCCCCGTGTAGTATAAATAACATTATCAATTCATTTAATTAAGTAATCTTGAGGGGTTACAATTAGAAGACACCCATATATGGACCCTTTTTGGAAAAAATGTGAAATAGAACTATTGTAAAACAACACCACTTTATAACCTCAATTATTTCATTTCAATTTGGAGGTTAATTAAGCTGTAGCCCCAATAAATGTGAAGAATCTTATTGGTGATCATTGGCACTTTGGGTGTATACACTTTATAACACACATCAAACGTTTGATTGTATGTATGTTGTCTCTTTAATCGTTATGATAATGATGATTTCTCAAATTGCCTCCTACTTTATTTTTGTGAGAATGAGGTTGTGAAATTGACGTGCATTTTAGATTATTCTATACCGACGACTTTTAGAAGAAGTAGACCCCCGATCAAGAACCACAGGTTACGTACTGTACATACTTTGAGTGGTCCAAAAAAACACCATTTTTGCTTCACACAAATTTAAACTAGATTCGTACATACTTTGTTAGTAGCTAGCTAGTTCATGGAAACGTGTCATGGTAGAATCACATGACATAGATTTGCAAGATATTTTTGCCTGCATCTAGATCAACAACAAATATTCCACAATCTTGAAAGTTAAATTATTTAATCCCTCTGTCCCGTGTGTATCGTAAAACCAAAATTAGTGGATTGTGTTAAGTACGGTGTCCTTAAAAAAGACAAATATTATTTATTGTTAGGATTTATTTTATTCATTTGAATGGTTTGTTACATGTTTGGAGGATATAAATTGGTACCAAACTAATGTCATAAGGAATCAATTACAATAATTGAATTGAATCGGACTACCACTAACAATAACAGTTGAGACTTATTAAAGTTGTAACTTGTAAATTAATGTAAACTTGTAAATTTAACATGAAATATAGCAAAATAATTTATTTGTTTGCATAATATGTGTTAATTATTTATTAATCTTGTAACTATTTATTGGTTGACCACAATGCATATATACTGACATATTGGAAGATACATTGTACATAAAATAGTCAAATAGTAGACTTTGAAATAAAATAATTTTTTATCTCTTCAATGTCCAAGTAGAAGAGAAAGAAAGTTTCAGAAAATCCAACAAGATCATATAAATGGACACAACATTTCATCAACCGACGTTGCTTGACGAGCAATGAATATATCGGGCTCCAAAGGTTTCAATCCCACACGCAAAAGCCATAAGGTAAACAAAAGCGAGAAAGGGCATGGACCGTCGGACCACCAATGTTGAAGCTTATTACATTATTATTTTGTTGAAGCATTGCCGGAGAAGGTAAGGGATCGGTCTGGGTGACTTTTTAAAAAATGTTAATTACTCTAATGAATACTCGTATTAAAGAATCAAATATACATGAATAAATAATTAAAATATTACTTAATTATCCAATAAAAAATTATAAACATCAAAAGTGGAAATATAATCAAATCATATATTTAAAGATGCACAATAAGGACTTCTCCGGTAGAGACTCAAATGGACCTTTGAGTCCCATAAGGCTGTGCTGGATAGCATTATGAGGAGCAAATATTTGATTCTCACCTCAAATGTTTGAGGTGATAAGCAAAAGAGTCATCACCTATTTTTTCCTTTTTTTTTTATTTTTTCTTTCTTTCTTGTTTTATGTTTCCATTTCATTGGCTTTTCTTTGTTTTTTGTTTTTTTTATTTCGTTTACTTCTCTTTTCTTTGCTTTCTTGATTTCTTTCCTTTTTCTTCTTAATTTTATTCTTTTTAAATTTTATTTTATTCTTTTTTTTTATTTTGTATACATTTATATTATTTAGTAATTCATATCACAAATAAAAAATAATACACCATTACATAATGATAAAATTACAAATCTTACGCAAATACACCCTTGCATAATGTAATTGCGATTAATTAATAATAATGAAAATGAGATTAATAATGAAGTATTAAAAGAAATGATAAAATGAAAAATAAAAGAGAGGTTGAAGGGGAGTCACTGGAGTGTTGAGGTTTAAATTGAGTAGATTGTTGATGTGGCGGATTTAAGGCTCAAATTGAGTATCAACTGATGGAGAATGCCTAAACACAAAGACCTTTTGGATTTTATATTCTTTTTAACTTTTTGTATGGTGTATCTAGGTCGATCCGATCCGGGCATATTTATTTAAAAAAAAAAAAAAAAAAAAACAGAGATCAAAGTGAGGAATACCTATCAATGATGAATCGGGACGAATTGATATCGAAAACGTTGTCTAATTTGAAGTATCGCCGTATCGGTGCTTCCTAGAGCACAACACACCGATTATGGACCCAATTGAATAAGAAAATAAAACCCATAAAAAGTAAAATCATCATGTACAAATTAAACACATTATGGCATATTTGATCATGTACAACATAGTAGAGCGTGTTGTTGTTGGGACAATGAAGGTCGATAGTTCTTGATGATGTTAATTGCTAGCAAAGAGTCACCTTCCATAGAATTGTAATCCAGTGAATAGTGACTTTACCAACCCCATAGCAAGCTTAGTTGCTAAGAGTTCGGCTGTTTCAACATCATATGTCCCAACCAGTTTCTCTCTTTCCCAAGCCAAAACCAAAACCGGTGTAGTCCCGTATGATTCCTGCAATACCTCCATGTGTAACATGGTGTGGTACAACAACATCAAGATTCACTTTCACCCATCCTATAGGTGGAAGAGACCATGGTCCCTTGAACCGTGGCAGCCTGCATATTCGATTTCGCAACTGGTTGAAACATTTTAGACCTCAGAAAGTTCAAATAGTTGAAAACAAAGCAAAAGGTTTCCATTGGATTACATAGCCACCGTTCATGTTTCGCTTTATTTCCGTTGTACCAAATACTCCAGCAAGAGGTGACAAACATCTGAAAATCATTTGTGTCAAACCGAATGCGCACTCCATAAATCCAGTCCCGAATTGGGAAATAAATGGCACATTTAGGGATTTGACACAAAGCCCAGAGTTGTCTAGCAAAATGACAATCCGGTAGCAGATGCAAAATGGATTTGTCTTCATTTCCATAAACCACACACGGTCTACCACACACCATGCAGAGCATGAACCTTGATTTTGAGAAATATGAAAGAATGAGAGAAACACCAAATAGATACTACCTCCATCTCCATCTACTATGAGTAATTTATAATAAAATTTAAGCAAAATAAATTTGAGAAATAATTCATGTGTAATTAAATAAGTTTTTTTAGGTAAATAAAAATGAGACATGAAATGGGACACCAAAAAGTGGGATAGAAGATCCACACCCTCGTATTTGTGCCTTCCTATCAGAGTCTCATTCATTTTTACACTACAATCATCTGCCCAAGAGAAAAACACAAGAAAAAAGTATTATTGGCTTATTAATAGGAAAAAATTTATTTTGCACTGAAATCTTTTCGGTGTTTTTCAAAATGCACTTGAACATTTGTTTTATTCCAAATTGCACTGAAACCTTTCACCAAAATTTTCAACTTGCACAAACGTTTAACAGTGTTAAGTTTTCCGTTAAACCTTTTATTTTTTATTTCAAATTACACGCAAACCTTTCATTAAACTTTTCAAATTATACGAAATTGAGCCAGTAGCCCAAAGTAAAGTTTTCAGACTCTCTAGGCAAGATCGATTATAATTAATATTTGGAAGAAGCAACACATGCAACGTGACCTGAGCTGGAATTAATGTTCTACCGCGTCTAATTTTGTTTATGGTAATATAATTTTCTGATTCTTCAAAACCATTTGGGTAAGTTCAGGGGCCCCATAAACTCTTAACTAATTCTTGAAAATGTATAAAGAAGAGTACTCACTAATTCACTATACAGTTTTAACTTTTTACAATGTTACACAATTTTTATACTCTTAAAACTATTAAGAAAATCAAACAGAGTCACCTTAATTTGCTAAAAAATAAACCCATTAAAATCGACCAGAATCCCAAAGACATAGATTCAAACAACACAAAAATGACAGATACAGAGAATCCAAACCACACACATGACAAATGTATAGGAAAATTAGGTAATAGAAAATCAGCATACAAATAGGTAATGGATTTCTTTCTTTATCTTCAGTTTTTCAGCTTTAATACGGAGACACTAAGATCAAATCGCGAAAAACTAAATGAATAAGTCTCCTGTGAGATAGTCTATTTACAAAATAAAAATAGACATATGGTGTATATGGTAGATGTAGATGTAAGATGTTTTGTACTTTTGTACAAATAAAAATACGCTATGTTAAGGTTAACTACATACATCATACGTGTATATACTTGGTAACTTGCACGTTGTTGGTAATTTATTTATCACTAAACTCGATTTAAAATTTAAAAATCTTGAGGATTACAATTTCACACACCCTCACAGACAATAACGCAAACATCTACTGGGGGTTATCTTCTTCCCTGTTTCAATTCACTCTCCAATGGAGGTATCATCAGTTTTCATCAACACTTACCAACCACTACTTGCCTTCCCTTCAACACCAACTATAAAAAATCCTCACCAAACTTACACCACCACATCGGCTGCACTACCGTCGCAGCAAACCGTCTCTACTACTCCCGTAAACATTGAAAAAGCTCGAAGCGACTCGGCCACTCTTTCTAAGCATCTCTCTGGTCCACAGCAAGCAAGACAGTCTGCAATTCTCGACATTCAACAATCCTCTGACCTGCCGTCTGCTCTTATAAGGTTTGATTACGCACCACAACTACTGTGGAATTTGTTTACAGTTTCACTGAGTTTGTTTATTGGCTAACAAGTGTAATTCATTAAGTGTTATGATGCTTTTATTGCATATGAATATTAGATTTTACTTGTTATTTACCACAAATTTCTAGGTTGCGTTTTAGTTAGTTGGTGATCGTCTTATCGAGTGAAACACATGTGTATATATATATTGTAGAATGGAGTCTTCATGATGCCTAACCAATGAGATGTGTATGCCTCTTTTACAACACTGAAGGAAGAAATGCATAATTTGGTTTTGTTTATAGGTCAGGAGAAATCTTGAAAGCACAAGACCTGAATGTGGTGTTGCGTCATTTTGGAAATCTGCGCAGATGGAAGGATGTCTCAGAGGTTTGGTTTTGTAAAATTTTATTCCTTCTTTTGTCACAAGTTGGTTATATTGCTCATTGGTGTGAGTTGTAAGTGTGTTAGCATTATGTTTAGCTGCGTGCTAATTTGCATTGATGATGAGAGGCCTTCCTTGTATGTGTGAGTTTGAGTTGCATAAATTAGATGGGGGATACACAATGTAACAAAATAGTGAATTCCTTCATGTAGTGGAACTAGAAGATGTTAATATCATGTTATAGCGATGGAATCTTACCTGAAGAAGGAAAATGATCTCCGCACACCAGAATTGATTGTTTTCTTCTCATGTGTAATTTACTATCACAGAGTTCATTTCTAACAGCTTCCAAATGAACCTGAATGCACCAAAAACTGTTGAATCTTATTGGGACAGAAAATGGAATTTTCTACACCAGTATGTAGTTTAGGTTGAAACACTTGCTATTCAAGTTTTCTAACTCACAAGTTTGGTACCTTAATATGACTGGATTAATGTTCCCTCCTGTCACTCTACTGCTTAGACATTATCATTTGTATGAATTTTCCTACCTGATGATTTCACAATTGATGTGTTGCTATGAAGTTACAAAACTAATTAATATTAGTGGACCTTTTATCATTTCACTGTGACTGACGAGAGGCTGAACATTTGCTTAGTCTGTCGCCTTTATGTATAGGACTTTATCGTGAGTTGGAAAGGTGAATATCAAAGTAATATTAGTCATTGTCTAAGACATGGATGCTATGTTTTGCAGCTATTTGATTGGATGCGGCAGCATGGTAAGACTAATATTGCTTCTTACAGCAGTTATATGAAGTTCATTGGTACGAATTCCGCGAAGGCTCTAGAGATCTATAACAGCATTACAGATGAGGCAACAAAGAGCAACGTCTCCGTTTGTAATTCCACTCTAAATTGCTTAATAAAGAGTGGCAAGTTTGAGAGTAGCCTTAAGCTCTTTAATGAAATGAAGCGAGCTGGTTTAGTCCCTGATATCGTGACATATAGTACGGTATGTTACAGTTCACAATAATCCACTATGAGTAACTTAGAATTCTTCTGGCATTGCATGATCATATACACTACGATATTTACCCCCTTTCTTCATGTGGATTAGAATGCTTTCATATCGTGGAAGAACAATACTTGTGTAGAATGGCATGGGATTTTGAAGTGATATTGATATTTTTGCTGAAGATAGTTATCAGGATATCGGGGCATCTTTATGTCTAGTGAGCCTCATGATAAAGCTAATATTCAGCAATTTAAGATGCACTGTTTTATCATACTGCAATATCTTTATAACATAACTAGATATCAAGCACACTACAGAAATAAAAAAGAACTTCAGAGAAATGTTATAAAATTGAAAAATTAAATAAATCATGTTATCTTGAAAGTTAAAATATAGCAGTGGAAATTGTACATGACTAAGAACCTTTTCCAGTTCTAAAATATGGTATAGATTGATTGATATTCTCGTTTATTAACTTAATTTATTTTAATTATTCTCTAACCATGTACCTTAACTCCTGGCTATAACTATATACAAGAAGGAAACAGAACTTGCAAACACATACTTGCAAATTGCAATGGGAAGCCACATTCCGTGTTCGTTTCTGATTGGCCTGCTCGTGACTCATAGTCATAGACCTGTGCCAAATAAATTTTATTTTCTCGCTGGACACTTTTAAAGTGTTTTCATAGTTTATTATTATTGTCTGATACTGTATGTTTTGCATATCTAGCTACTTGTGGGATGCACCAAGGTCAAAGGGGGTTACTTTAAAGCAGCAGAACTGGTTCAGGAACTTAAGTTCAGGGGGTTGCAAATGGATGGTATAATATACGGGACACTTCTATCAGTATGTGCTTCAAACAATCGCTGTAAAGAAGCTGAAAAATATTTTGATGAGATGAAGAGTGAAGGTCATTCTCCCAATGTCTTCCACTACAGTTCTTTGCTGAATGCATATGCAGTTGATGGCAACTATAGGCAAGCAGAAGAGTTGATTAAAGAGATGAAAATGGCAGGATTAGCTTGTAATAAGGTTGGTTTTCTACTTCTTTTACTGGTAAACAATATGTCTAGTTGCACAGATGTTGGTTTGCTAACGTGCAAGTATTTTAATCTAGGTTTAAAATTCACTGAAGTGTCCAAGTTAGATAGTATAGGGAATGCACTCATTTTACTAAACTACTGATTCATATAGAGACTGAGATTTGTTCTTGAAGTTATAAGCAAAATATTATATTGAGCCCATCAGTGTAGTAAATATAGTTCTGATTGTTTCTCTATTTTTTTTTTCCCTTGATTTTCTTTTATTTTAGTGATCTTCGAAGTGTTCTGAGTTTCAACTACCAGCATCTTTTAGATGCCAATGATCTTACACAAGAAGAAACTTTCATCTTAACTCTGGGAAGGATAAGAAAAGATAGCTTTTTCTTTGTTCTTAACTTTCTCGGGGCATGTTTCAGTTTGTGTTTTGTCAATTCCAGACAGTTTTCTGGCATACGTTTTCATTGATTGTGTAATTTGGATAGGTTTATTATTTTCCTTCCTGCTCATAAGTGTGTAAGGGAAGTAACCGCAGGTCAATAGCATTCCTCCACCCTCGGGGAATAATAGAACCTCAGATGAAGTCTCCTCCTACTAAAATGATTTTGCAGTTAGAAAGAGCATTGTCATCGTAAATGTGAGATCAAGTAGCATAATTCTGTGGAATCTTTAAGTTCATTGGATGTTGAATTGTTAGCAATTCTCATGAAAGTGGAATTCATTTTCATCTCCTCTATTGGCTATGTGTCATGGTGTCAAGGTGTCAGCTTTAGCGATTTATTTCTTAAATAAATGGTTTTGAGTGACAATGAGTTGTAACAACTGATTTTCTGCATGAATTACTGAATCAGCTTAGTCCATGTCTAGTTTCTCAGACTTGCTTTATTATCATTATACTATCCTAATTAAAGTGGGTAATGGCTTAAGCCTTACATGTCATTGGTGCTTAGAGTATTACGACAATGTTATTTGGGCATAATCTGTAATTGGTAATGATTTCTTTCTCTAAGTGTCTTAACCCTGAGGTCATATTTCATATCATAATCTTCTGCAGGTTGTTCTTACAACTCTGCTGAAAGTATATGTCAAAGGAGGCATGTTTGAGAAATCAAGAGAATTACTTGATGAAATGCAGGCTCTAGGCTACACTGAGGATGAGGTAAAGACGTATCTAATTATGATATGGTTACATACTTTTTATTCATAACATTTTCTCTCACTCTTCTTGCGCCTCTTATATAATCTGTTCTGCTACTGCCATACAAAACCATGCTTGGTTGTGATTTTACTTCTGTGGGGCATACTTGGAATGATCTAGGATTGACATGTTATTGAATTAATTCTTTAATATCAACAATAGTTGACAAGATGCATAGTAAAAATTGTGCCCGCTTTTGTTCACTAACTAATAAAGGGTAACTCATGAAAATGACATGATTTTTTTTTCCTCATGAAAACTGAAGATTTCACAAGTCATAGAGTAAAGGATCAAAGAAGCTTTTATCACGTCTTGCTATTTTTAAACAAAGATATGCATTCTGCATGAATGTAACAATAATAATACTTTCGTGAAAGTAATATTGATATAATGCAACTAGAAAGATATGATGACTAACTTCAGGGACTAACAATTCGTCCGAAGTAGAGAGATGAGAATGCTTTGAATTAAAGGTTCAGCTCAAATAGCTTTTACTTGCATATATAAACCTGGAGAATGTATATGACATTTTGACTATATGTAGGCCCACATTTTTTTCTGAATTCAACTATTGTTTTCTTGAATATTGAATCCTGGAGGATGTATGTGGTCATCTATAGATATATACAGTACACATTTTCCTACTGTTGGTTCTTTTATTTTTTTCCGAGTTGGAGTTATTATGATCTGTTAACTAGAATAGTCTGAATTCCAATGCTTCACATGTGCTATCTGTTGCATGTTTCTATTTCAATATGATTTGATTCACTCAGGCACAAACACTCAAGTAATAGCTCATACTGTAACTTCATTGGTCCTAGCTAATCTTCGGTACAAGGTCCTGTCCCTATAAATTATGTTACTTCATTGCATAGTATGGGGTCAGTTAAGGCTTTCCTGTCAATTCCCTGACATTTTTGCCGACTTTGGTTTGTCATTTCTCATCTTTCTTGTCTGCAGACGCCATATTGTGTACTAATGGATGGACTTGCAAAGTCTGGGAAACTTACTGAAGCAAAAGCAGTTTTTGATGAAATGAGGCAGAAAGGAGTTAAAAATGGTATGGGCTGTGGATGTTCAAATCTTCTAAGTATTACTCTAGAACAAATCTGAATCTGTATTTTTGCTCATACAATAAACTCGGTGTCCTTTGTTAGCAAGACATTCCGTTGTTACATGCATTATATTCCAGCATTTTCTGGGCTGTATATTAAATTCATGTTAATCTTTGTGGTTTCCCTCATCGACTGATCATAAAATAGAGTTAAAATTGTTAACAGTGCGCGCACACCACCCCCCCCCCCCCCCGGAACCACCACCCACACACATTTGTAACCACAGGAGATTGTTTCTAGCATTCTTAGATGTACCCTCTTACTGCCATGCATCCCTTAGACTTCTAGCCTTTTTTTACTGTTATTTGCAAGTTACAATCTAATTCCATTACTTTCGCCATGATGTTTGTAGACGGTTACTCTTACAGCATTATGATTACAGCCCTCTGTCATAGTGCACTCATTGAAGAAGCAAAGCAACTGGCTTGTGAATTTGAGGACAAATATGACAAGTATGATGTGGTAATTTTAAATTCCATGCTCTGTGCCTACTGCAGAGCAGGGGAAATGGAGAATGTGATGAAGATGATGAAGAAAATGGATGATTCATCAATTAGTCCTGATTGGAATACATTTCACATTTTAATAAAATATTTCTGCAAGGAGAAGCTGTATTTACTTGCTTTTCGTACAATGGAGGACATGCACAGAAAAGGTCACCAGCCAGATGAGGTATGTCACTAGTACTATCATCTGAAAATGGAATATGTTATGCATGCATGTCCCCTTTCATCAAAATAATTCCCAAATTTATGCATGGATATCTTGCTTCTGGCTGAGTATCAGGCTATCAGCTGATCGTTCCTTTAGGATTGTCTCCTGGTTTTTATTGTTTGATGTGATATCATACTGCAATATTTCTGTTATTGTGAGTGGATTAATGGGGAGCTCTAAGCTGATTATTATTATTATTATTATTATTATTATTATTATTATTATTATTATTATTATTATTATAATAATTAATATCAATTAACAAAAATCAACGACAATGAAAGGTTTACAAAAAAGTAGTGGGCAACCGAGAAACAAGCTGTGCTCCCACTCCCTTAGCAATAGCAAAACTAACTCTAGAAAAAATAAAATGAGCAGCGCGCGCCCCAGGATCCTGAGCCAAAGCGAAACCCCGGATTCTAACAAGCAAATCCACAGCATCAACATCCAACTCCCCAAGGGTCGAGAAAGAGAAAGGAAGGAATCCATACCCCTTAGCCGCACACAAGTCCCGATACTTCACAGACTTGCGCTTGGCAGCATCAGCAACCGCATGTCCAGGCACAAAGTCCACCAACCCAGACCGCGTCAAGGGGGAAGACCCAGTCAGATCCACACACACATCCCGTCCCCGATCCCAAGCATAAAGGAGCAAGTCTGCAGGACGGAGGGACCTGTCACTTCCATCGCTCAAACCAATATCCACCTCCTTACCAGCAGAGATGCCAGATCGGAAACAGACATCCAAGAGAGTGTCGCGAACAAGGTTATGGCGGTGCTTGATACCCACCACCCCAGCACACGACACCGCATGATCACCAAACAAATTCCCATCAAAAACCCGAGAGCAAGCAGAGCAAGGCAAAGGCACCGGAAACAAAGTAACACCAAACCGATAACCCAGTACACACCTGTAAGTCCTCCCGTTCATAGTCTGGCCAAAACCCGAAATAGGAACAACTCGCAACCAATCAGAAGAATGGGCACCTCGCTGAGACGCCCAAAGAGCTACCTGGCGAGGAGATAAAGAGAAAACAGATTCTGCAGAAGCAGCAACCTTCGTGAAATATATATCTGCCAGTCTCTTCATAAGTCTGGGGGCAGCGATCTCACTGGGGTTGCCCAAAAGGTCAGAACCTGTGGCCTCAGTAAACAAAGACAATGCACCATCAAAAGCCGGGCCAAGGGAAGTGATACCGGAGGGACACAAGAGCTTAGCCTGCAAACCAGCAGACTGGAGGCGGGAAGCAATGAAGGCATAATGGCGAACATCCGCAGCAGCATAAACACCAAGCCCCCCAAAAGAAAAGGGTAAAGTAGCAAGCCGCCACTGCCAATCACCAAAACCGGGACCCGACGCCGTAACAATACGCTCCAAGGAGGATCTGAGAGCCCGGTCAAAAGAAAACTGGGCCGACTGAAAGAAACCAGGAGGGCA
The DNA here is from genome assembly GCA_028274465.1 of Plantago ovata. NCBI lineage: Eukaryota > Viridiplantae > Streptophyta > Magnoliopsida > Lamiales > Plantaginaceae > Plantago > Plantago ovata. The sequence goes on along the minus strand of CM051458.1, from coordinate 99,618,744 downwards.
AGTGCGCAAAGCAAAATAGAGCTTTGAAATACCAGTACAAGCGCGAAGCAACAACAACTCACATTGTGGATCATTAAGCTTTGCGACAGAGTCCATGAGCTCGATGGTCTTATTCACCCTCTTCACCACAAGCTCACTACTAAAACCAGGGCACACACTGACCGAGCCACCTAGGACTTTGACCCCTCGGAGTGGCCTGGCAATAGAAGGAGGAAAAACACCAGGAACCCTAATCCTCGGATCCTCCACCGGCCAAAAAATCTCAGTTTTGTGAACATTGAGGTGAAGACCAGAACGCGGCCCATCCTCCGAGATCATCTTTAAGACCTTGCCCACAACTAAGGTATCGCCGACAATGGTGCCATCATCTAAATACCAAGCTTGCAAGGACAAGTCAAAAGAATCCCTGATCTGACAAACTAGCGGGTGTAAAACCAAAGCAAAGAGAAGAGGACCCAAAGGATCGCCCTGCTGGACCCCCTGACCAGACCAAAGAATGTGCTCCCCATAGTACAACCTGGTCGGACTGGAATAACAGAACTCCACCCAACGGGAAAGGACAGGACAACGGCGACGAACCTCAAGCAACATAACCTCACGATCTACCATGTTGAAAGCGTTCTGAAAGTCAACTAATTTGTTATTATTATTATTATTATTATTATTATTATTATTATTATTATTTTTGAGCTTTACATGCTACTTTTCGAGCATATCATCATCCCTCTGTTATCTTCCTACACCTCGGACCAATTTGTAGTCTTTTCTTGGAACAAAGCACTCACGTTCAACATAGTCGTGCTTGGAAATTGGAAATAATTTGCCTGTTAAAATGAAGTAACTTGAAGTTATAGTATTAAGGAGTATTATTGAATTGGCTGATTAGGACATATGGAAAGTATAGAGTTGAGAAATATGACCAACAATTCCTTACTTGCTAGTTGTTTCTTATGCAGGATATTTGTGCCTCTTTGATCAAGCATCTTGGTAAAGCTGGTGCTCATTCGGAAGCATTTTCAGTTTACAATATGTTGAAATATAGCAGGAGAACAATAAATAAGACACTTCATCAGCGGGTTTTATACATTTTACTTGCTGGAGGACTTCTTAAAGATGCATATGTACTTGTCAAGGTAAAATGTATATTATGATGATCATTGTTGTTTCCACGCTCACCAGCCATACTGAAATTTGATAATTTTAAACCGACATTGTTTAGGACCATGCATCGAAAATTTCTCCACCCGCTATTAAGAAGTTTGCAGCCTCCTTCATGGGAAAAGGCAATATAAACTTATTAAATGACGTGATCAAGTGCATCCACACTTCTGGTTACAAGATTGATCAGGTAATACATAGCTTAATTTTCACCTTGTCCATCATAGATTTATAAATGAATTCTTGATTTATCCATCTCTGACATTCTCTCAGGACATATTTAAAATGTGCATTTCTCGTTACATGGAGCAACCCGAAAAGAAAGAGCTACTACTCCATTTGCTTCAGTGGATGCCTGGTCAGGGTTATGCTGTTGATCGGACAACAAAGAATTTGATCCTAGAAAACTCCGATTTGTTTGGGCGAGACCATATCTCAGAAATATTATCTAAACATTATATTGTGAATAAAGAAAATAAATCAAGTGAGGAGAAGAGGAAACAAGTTTAATGATTGGGGCTTTCTGAAAGCCGAATACATAGGGAGCAGCTACAGAATTCAGCTTCTTAAGCTGTACCATTTTGGGATCCTCTGGTGGGGGTATTCATTCTTTTCCTGGCATCGGTTGAACCAAGTTGCATATAAACTTATGGGAAGTCCTTAGATTGGAAATGCTTGGAAGGAGTGTATCTGTGTACGCAGAAAAAATCTGCTTAAGGTACAACGTAACTCTTTGAAGAAGTAAATTCTTACTAATGTTCATGAATCTCTAAGGATTCCCATTCACTTCCACTACTCAAAGGAGCTTATACTATTAATCTATTAGTATTGACATTATTCTCTTTGCCTCAGGACGTGGAACATGCCCAAGGGACTTCGACAAGGTTTACAGAAGTTGATGACACGGACTGATAATATACTAAAATGGGGAGAGTTTACTCCGTACAGGAAATCATTTACCACTTACTAGGGTGAATCTGGGTGATCGTTTGTTATGGCAAGTCGACTGCAGTTTGAAATCGGATCTTCAGTCGGGTGGTTGTAAGTTGTAACCATTTGTAACGTGTAAAAATACTTGCTTCAGACTTTCATCCTATAATATTCATCAGTTTTTAACCTCCAGAATTTTAAGAAATGGAAGCGCCACGGTTAAGCATAATTCTGATCTAGTACGAGTAATAAATAATATTAGTAAAATTAATATTAAATTGGATCACTGTTAATAAGAATACAAATGCACAATTTAATAACTCAAATGGTAATAGACTAATAGGGATGATCTCATCGACTCTAATCAGTCAGCAGTCAGCTACTGTAGTAGCAATGAGCGGTCGTTACCCGTCGCCAATTAACCCGAACCAAACCCGAATTGGATGGATCGGGATCGGAGTAATGGGCGGCGCAATGGCCTCCCGCCTCATCTCCGCCGGATACACCCTCTCGATTTACTCCCGCAACCCTTCCACCGCCGCTCACCTCCTATCCCTCGGCGCCAATCTCTCCTCCTCCCCAACCGACCTCGCCGCCACTTCCCACGTCATTTTCACGATGATCGGCCACCCTTCCGATGTCAATAGCCTCGTCCTCAACACTCTCCTCCCTGCCCTCACCCCAAACACAGTCCTCGTTGACCACACCAGCAGCCACCCTGCCCTAGCCAGGCAGATTTACCATTCTGCCCTTGAGAAAGCCTGTTATTCTATCGATGCACCCGTTTCAGGCGGTGATATAGGAGCTAGGGAGGGGAAACTAGCGATTTTCGCCGGTGGGGATAGTGAGGTGGTGGAGTGGTTGAGGCCTTTGTTTGATTTGTTAGGGCAAGTGAGGTATATGGGGAGTGCTGGGAAAGGGCAGAGTTGTAAAATTGCCAATCAGATTGCGGTTGGGGGGAGCTTGGTTGGGTTGAGTGAGGGGCTTCTGTTTGCGGAGAAGGCGGGGCTGGATAAGGGGAGGTTTATGGAGGCAGTAAGGGGTGGAGCGGCAGGGTCGATGGCGATGGAGCTGTTCGGGAGGAGGATGATCGAGAGGGATTTTAGGCCGGGTGGTTTTGCGGAGTATATGGTTAAGGATTTGGGAATGGGGGTGGATGTTGGTGAGGAGGGCGATGAGGTCGTGGTTTTGCCTGGTGCAGCGTTGTCGAAGAAGTTGTTTGAGGCGATGGTTGCCAATGGGGATGGAAGCTTGGGACGCAGGGGGTTATTACTGCGATTGAGAGGCTCAATGGTGGTTAGTTCCGTTCGTTGCTTGTAAGTTTTATGGAGTTTGCTTATTTACGCGATATGGGCTTGTTCTTGGATATGTGCTCGTTCGTCTTAAGGGCTATTGTTCAGTGTGTTTTGTTACACAAGTTAATGGAACGATTTCGAGTGATTTATTCTTGATTAGATATATCATTGCTAGATTATCAGATCATGAGAAATGAAAATGAAGAGCTTGAGTGTGATGAACAAGTTGTGCAGAGTTGATAGCATTTGAAAGATTCATGAGGTTGTTTTAAATTCAAATCTTTGATTTTTGATGATTTGGTTGTAGTGTAGTGTTTTGTTTTGAATATTTTTTAGGACCGTGATGTAGATGTGCCAGGTGCCAAGTTGAAGTTGACTCCAAGTCTCTCTGGCTAGGCTTTATTTCATCCTAGACTTAGTCTATTACACCACCAAGACACATGATAGTGGACCCCACATATGTATGTGTAATAGACTAAGTATAACATCTCATTAGTATGTGTCGCTTTATTTCTGGCTAAGGTACATACACTTGAATTCTCATAAACTAAACAGTTACATAGTACTGTATTAATTAACATCGGAACTTGAACGGATTCTGCAATTTGCAAATTTATCATTTTCAGCCTCGACAGTAACGGAACATTATTCTATATTTCTATAATTGGCATGGAAGATTTTGACATAACTAATAAGTCGTGTTTGTAAGTCATAAGGCACATGAATTGGGCGTCCTACGGCGGTAGTTACCTCATATGTGAAGGATAGATCGTCAATAACAACATAAGAATTAAAACATTCACGGCTAAACAGGACATAAAGAAAATCAGAGACGGAAAATAAATTTCGAGAAATATTCTTTATTCATCAATCAGAAGCTTAAATAAAACAATAACTATGGTGGACCTTATATAGTACCTCAGACCTAACACGACTAGAACTTTAAAGACATAATTAACCAATAAGAAATACACATGATGACATGACTAAGGTATTAAAATACTCACCGCTACTAGATCTTCAATGGGCTACCCACGCGTGTTGGTATTTCTGGAATACCTATATATGGTGCTAGTTTTAAAGAGATAACTTCATATTGCCCGTGCTAGATCGTCACTTTGCATCCGCGTCTCTCTTAAACCAATAATTACATCTAGGCTTAAAATTTAGATTTTCGTCGACCAAGAAAAAACATATAACTAATGTGTCCAAAACTTTAAGTATTAAGAATAAACTCAACTTTGTCAAAATTTCAAATAAAAAACAAATTAAAGGAATAATATTCATACAATAATAATGCATTTTGTCCATGAATTGGGCAATGCACCATTCTTCCCTATGAATCTTCGTGTCAACTATATCCAGAATAATTTAAAAAAATAACTAAAAGTAAAAAAAAAGTTCAAAACACAATTATGGGGTTACAATTTGAACTTTAAGTCATTATGTACATACATAAAATAACCATTCGTAAATAATTTCTTAACTTCTTTATTTAATTATTTAAAAAATTGTTTTGATAATTACAAATATGAAATTTTAGAGAGAACGGAATTAGTATTTACATCATCATGCAAGCAATTTTGATTATAGAGCGTGGTCCTTCGAATCGCCCATGTAGTTCTTTGGAGGCTTTCAACCTGGGAATCAGGAGTGGGCTCCGGTCACCACCCTCCCCTCGTTTTCTATAATGAGAAAATTGATACTCCATTTACTTTTGTTAAATTTTTTAAATATATTATAAAATTGAAAAAAGTAAATTTCATATTATAAAATATAAAAAGTATACTTTCTTAATATAATTTTTATTATTTTTCAATGAATTATAATTAATTTAATGTTAAATTGAACGTAAAAAACTAACAAAACCAAATGGATTGTGTATTACAGGAGTAAGTACATGCAGCAGCCGCCTGTGTTCTTGTTTGTGTTCCGTAAAAGTATCTTAAACGAACATTTCATTTATATACTCCGTAATCCGTATACAGTATTCGACTATTCCTCTTGCTCCATTAAAAACTTCTACTTCTCACTTTTTACTTTCATTATAAACTTATTAACCCATAAAATTAAATTCCAACTCTTTGGGGCCTTGAGAAATGAGAATGGTTTTTGCTTTCACTAATTCTTTTTTTTTTTTTTTAATAACACTAATTCTTTATTCCGAAATGTAAATTAAATGATGCATCCAACTGTACGTATTTTTAAAAACTGACATGGTAATTTATCATTGTCGTGGTACATATGGTATGGGTAACGGGTTCAAATTTTTCCGGTTTATTTACACCCACTTAGGCTCTATTTTCTTTATCTGGAAATTAATTATTTTAAGTTCAGTTCACTTCAGATGTATTGAGTTCAGTTTAATTCAGATTTGCTTAATAGTATTTTATACTACAAATAAGTTCATTTCAACTTCATTCAGTTCAGTGCAATTTTGTTCAGACGAAGAGAACATAGTCTTATAAACGGGACTAAATGGGTAAAAGTTGGGGAATCAAACAGGTCTCAAGTATAAAATAAATTTAATAATTAAAAAATAATTCAAATTAAAAGAAAAAAAAATCAACTCTGATCGAAGCCGTGTTGGAGCTCCACCACCACCCACCTTGGTGGAGCTCGAGCTCCCCGAGCTCCACCATTAAAACTACGAGATCAAAGCTCCTTTGAGCTCCGACTGAAGCTCAGGAAGCTCAGGTGGAGCTCAGATTTGAGCTCAACCATTAGAGCTCAGATTGTAGCTTTGGTGAAGCCAGATCTAAGAGCTCCACTATCTTATTTATTTTTTAATTATTATTATTATTATTTTTTTTAATTAAGGAGTATATGTTTTGCCAAAGTTGAAAAATGCTACTAATTCGTTTAGGTCAATGTGGGGGTTAAAGTATAATTGTTCGACACTAGTTGAAATTATTCGTATATTGTTGATTGAACATGATTCATTATGCGAATGCGTTCTCTAAGATAAAAAGTGTAATTTTTAATTCTATAAACCCATTTTTATAACTCATATTATACCCTTTAAAAATGTGTTAAATGAATAACACAATTTTATCCATTTTTATAAACGGACAAGTTCCCTAGTCCCTCTGCCCATTTTAAGACGAACAAATACCCACCTACCCAAACCAATAAAAAGTTGAAAGTTACCACCGTAGCTATTGTATTACTGTTAAAAATGTGGTTTACCTTCATTGTACAATTTGCACTCTGCACAAGATAATTTATGTCAGAATCATTTAGCTGCATTATTACACAAAATAGTACTAGGTAATGGACCTGCTGAAAGAGAGTAGGTTGTCTCGTCCTTAAATCATATATGGAACTATGGAACTAATTAACCATCACCAGGTCTATAAATACATATGGAAACTCTTTAACAAAAATACATCCATCTTTCATTTATAGATAAATTTAATTATCCAACAAGTTTAATAACCAATTTCCAGAAATGGAGTTATCTCCCCAAGTACATGACACCACCCTGTTTGAAGGAGAAGGCGGTGGCTACTACGCATGGACCGGTGCTAAGTGCCCGGAGCTTGTGCAGGCAAAGCTCGGAGCAGGGCAACTCACACTGCAGCCTCGCAGCCTTGCTCTGCCCCACTACGCCGATTGCTCTAAGATCGGTTATGTCATTCAAGGTATTTATATCCATGCATACTACTTACTTCGTCTAGGGCAAACTTTCCATTTTGTTTTATTTAGTTTTTATTATGCATATCTGACTAGAAATCAATCAATTTTACTTCATATATCGAAAAAATAATATTATAAAAATTATTTACCGAAAAGTATATAACTGTTCTAAACCCTCTTTAATAGGTACATGCACAGTTGGATGGATAATACCAAACTGTGCCAAAGAGAAAGTCTTGATCATCAACAAGGGAGATGCCATACCCGTGCCCATGGGGTCTATCTCGTGGTGGTTCAATGGTGGAGATACCGATATGTCCATCGTGTTCCTAGGCGAAACCAAGCACTCTCACACTCCCGGGTTGTTTGATTACTACTTCCTGGCCGGAGCTCTAGGCCTCCTAAAAAGTTTCTCTTCCGAATTTATAAGTAAAACCTACCAAATTGATGAGGCGGAATCCCAAACTCTAGCAAATAGCGAAACCAATGCATTGATTATCAAGGTTGATGATTCCATAAAAATGCCTGATAAATCAGATGTCGACAGAGATAACTATGTTTTTGCACTTAATGCAAGAGTGACCGGTGAGGATTATCCATCCCTACAAGAAATTGGGCTGAGTGCTGAGTTTATTGAACTCAAGCCCAATTCTGTGTCAGGCCCATTTTATACTGCAGATGGGGCTTATCAATTGGTTTATGTTGTGAAGGGCAGTGGTAATGTTGAAATAGTTGGTCTCCAAGGACAGAAAGTGTTGATTGCAAAATTGGAGCAAGGTCAGTTGGTTGTTGTGCCTAAGTTCTTCATTGCAGCATACATAGCTGATGACAAGGGAATGGAGCTCTACTCAGTCATAACATCCCCTAGGTACGTACGTACGTAAGCGAATAATTATAAGTGTTTGCAACTCGAAACGATATGTGTAACTGATCATTTGACCGTGTTTTTGGTTTCGGTTATTACAGGCCGGTTATTCAGCGTTTCAGTGGCATTCTGTCAGCTTGGAAAGCTTTGCCTTCGGTCGTCCTACAAGCAGCGCTGCACGTGAGCGAGAAAGATGCAAAGGTTCTGGAGTAAAAGTTGAACACTAATGCAGATGAACGCATCATACATTTCTCTTATTGCATATTGCAGTTTTGAATAACGTTGATCCTTAGCCTCGATCTGGATCAATTAGTTTGTTGGATTTTAAGATGTTTGGGGTAACCCTTGATGGCCGTTCACATATATAATGGATGGTCCGGTTAATCCCTTAATATCTTATAAACCATGAAGTATGTTTTAGTTTCTCCTTCCAGAGTGTTCAGCTTGTGGATTCGTTAAATGTAATAATTTGCTATGTTTGTGGTTTAGTCAAAGAGTGAGATGTAATAATTTGTTATGGTTTGCTTGCAAATTTATTTATATAGTATTTATACTAGGATTTGCATCGCACGAGTGCGAAGCGTTCTCCTTGTTATAATTTATTTGTTAATATTCACTCGGTCTTTGTTTGCATAGATAGGGTAATATACCCATACATTTATAATATTTACAATATTTTAATTGTAATGTAATCATAATTAATTAAGTTATTAAAGAGTTATTTTTGAGCAAGTATTGTACAAAACCATATGCTATAACTTTTTTATATTTTATCTATTTCGAATGTGAAGAGCTTTGAAATTAGCGTAATACTCCGTGTAATACTGTTAGAGATGTGGACCTATTTACAATAATTGTATGAGAAAAATACCTATTTGTAATGGGTGATTGTTTTTAACACTTATATGTAATTTTTCTGGACCTATTTATAATACTATATGAGAAACATACCTATTTGTAATGGGTGATTGTTTTTAACACTTACAGTATATAGTTATCCTAGCAACCGCGTCACTGACGCGGTGTGAAGCGTAATCTTGTAAAACATTATAGTTTTATTAAATAATATATTGAAATAAATGAAGTGAATATATAATCTTCACATAATTAAACTAAATATAAATGGTGTGCTATAAATGTACATAGTTTGTAGTTATGCAATTAATAGTTTTGAATTGAACTATATTAGACATACGAAAAGTATTCTTCCGATGAGTTAAGAACCATCAGATACATCTCTAGATTTTGGAAACATTCAACTTCGAAATCTACAATGCATCTTTTTCGCATGTTAATTGGTATTCTTCATCAGTTGAATATATTGTCAAGTGCTTCATATAAACATTCTAGTTTCATAATATGATATTTTTAGTTATTTTTATCGTATAATTTAAGAATAATTTAAGGTCAAAATAACCATAAAAAAGTCAATAAAATCAAGTATTACATTTATTATTGGACGGAGGAAGTATGTCTTTTTTTATAAGAACATATCATATTATCATGGTTATTTTTATAATTAAGTATAATACGTCATACAACTTTATGTTAAAAAATAAAAATTTAAGAAGAGAATAGATAAAAAAAAAAAGAAGCAATTACATCAATAAAAAGATTCGAACCCAACACCTTCAACTAAAATAATGATACAAATAATAGAGAAAAATCACGCCAACAAGATGCGAACCAAACACCTTCAATAAAAATAATGGAGAAAAATCACGCCAACAGGATTTGAACCCTACATCTTTTAATTAACTAATGACACATGTACCCACCAGATTGAAATTGGATAAGCAAGATCAACAGATTAAAATTGATTGGTAGGTTAATCAGTTGGGTAAATCAACCGACTTATTATATTATTAGTTATATATGTAATTTTTTTTTTTTTAAATAAAGGGGAAAAAATTGTTAAATTGGAGAAAAACTAGGAATTGAGATACTGAGCTACAATCTCTCCTTATTCCATTATTATTAGAGGCTAATATATATTATACTAGGAACCGCGTCACACGCTACGCGTATGAAGCATAATCTTGTAAAACATTATTGTTTTATTAAATAATATATTGAAATAAATGGAGTGAATATATAATTTTCACATAATGACTTCAAACGTAATAAAAAATAACTAATTGAGTAATTAAACTTAATATAAATTGTGTGCTATAAATGTATATAATTTTTGTAGTTATGCCATTAATAGTTTTGAATTGAACTATATTAGACATACAAAAGTATTCTTCCGATGAGTTAAGAACGTACCATCGGATACATCTCTAAACTTTGGAAACATTCAACTTCAAAATCTGCAATGCATCTTTTCGCATGTTAATTGGTATTGTTCATCAGTTGAATATATTGTCAAGTGCTTCATATAAACATTCTAGTTTCATAATATGATGTTTTAGTTATTTTTACCGTATGATTTAAGAATAATTTAAGGTCAAAATGATCATCGAAAAAGTCAACAAAATCAAGTGTTACATTTATTATTGGATGGAGGAAGTATGTCTTTTTTTTATAAGAACATATCATGGTTATATTTTAAAATTAAGTATAATACGTCATACAACTTTATGTTAAAAAATAAAAATATAAGAAGAGAATAAATAAAAAGAAAAAAATTACGTCAATAAGATTCGAACCCAACACCTTCAACTAAAATAATGATACAAATAATAGAGAAAATCACGCCAACAATATTCGAACCAAACACCTTCAATAAAAATAATAATAAAAATAATGGAGAAAAATCACGCCAACAGGATTCGAACCATACATCTTTTAATTAACTAATGACACATGTACGCACCAGATTAAAATTGGATAAGCAAGATCAACGGATTAAAATTGATTGGTAGGTCAATCAATTGATTGAATCAACAGGCTTATTATATTACTTTAATTTAATGCGGTTCATATTGTGTATAAGGATTGAAAGTTGAAATAAGTTTGGTGAAAAACTCTGCACGCAAAATACACAAGAAGTTGGAAGGTTCCTAATTTATTGAATTTTTTAAATTTTATTTGAATTCATATTTGTACTCAAATATCTCGACAAAATAATTAACGAAATGATTATATAAATAGTGAACTTTACAAATAAAGGGGGGAATATAACATAAGTAACATGCCTGAAATATTTATTTCAATACCTGAAATATTTATTTAAGGCACGATGGTAATCGGTATGTTTGTATCTAGTTTAGAGATGAGACTTTTCATATTTAAATTAATCTATTAGTTTTGTTAATTCAGAAATGAGCATATCATCCCAACCTACAAGTCCACCAACGTGTTAACATAGATGAACTAGCTTATTACCTGCTCACTTGGCTGGTGCTCGAGCCTTTTTTAGATGGGGGGGGACTACCGCGATACCCTCTAATAGAGATGATGGGCTCTATGTGTGAACCCCACATCCTGTATTAGAGTGTGTCGATGTGGTTATGCCCCTAATAGCTAATAAACGGTAGGGCAAGGGATCACTTTCATGGGAACTTTCACCATACTAGTTTGAATGGACCGTTTGTAAATGTTGCACCATAAATATGTTTTTTTCTTTTTTCTTTTTACGAAGATAAATATGGTTGGTTATGAGTGGGCTTAAACGTCAAACTTTTTCAATTGGTGTCCTAATTAATGATTTTTTGGGTTTATAGATGACGAAAATTCCTCCATTTTATTTGATTTTTTTAGATTTTATTTGAATTCATATTGTACTCAAATTATATGTCGACAAAATTATTATGAAAATAGTGAACCTTACAAATAAAGGGAGGGAATACAACATAAGTAACATGCCTGAAATATTTATTTCAGGCACGATGGTCGTTATGTTTGTATCTAGTTTAGAGATGAGCCTTTTCATATTTAAGTTAATCTATTAGTTTTGTTAATTCAAAAATGACCATATCATCCCAACCTACACATCCACCAACGTGTTAACATAGATGAACTAGCTTATTACCTGCTCACTTGGCCGCAGCTCGCGTATTTTTTAGATGCTAGGGGGTAACTACCGCGATACCCTCTAATAGAGATGGTGGACTCCATGTGTGAACCCCACATCTTGTATTAGAGGGTGTCGTTGTGGTTACGCCACTAACAACTAATAAACGGTGCTCTAGATAGGCCAAGGGAACTTTCATCGTGTACTAGTTTAAATGGACCGGACCGATTGTAAAAGTTGCACCATAAATATGGTTTTTGTTCTTTTTACGAAGATAAATATGGTTGGTTATGAGTGGACTTCAACGTCAAACTTTTTCAATTGGTGTCCTAATTAATGATTTTTTGGGTTTATAGATGACGAAAATTCCTCCATTTTATTTGAATGTTCTCATTTCTTGAATGGGCATAATTTTTAAGAGAAATAGGTATAAGTGAAGTGTTATTTGAGTAAAAAAATTATTGTGAGTGGGAGTATTATTAGAATAAAGAAGAATGATAAAAGTATAATGAGTGAGATGTATTATTGTAGTAGTAAATAATGAATAAAAATGGTGAGTGAAGTGGTAAAATTGAAAATATAATTGTATGGTGGGAGTATTGGTTACACTGAAAAAAGTGTTTAAAGTGACAATAGGGTAATTTATCATCACAAGTTATTTTGAGGTGATATTAAATTTTTTATCATCTTAATTAAATTAATTTTCAGTGATAATATATAACTTTTGTAAAATAAATCTGTTTTGAATGATAATAAACAAATTTTGTCAGTAGAAGCCAATTATTTTAGATGCATGACAAAATTATATTTTCTATCAATATAAAACAACTTAATCTTTAGGTGACCATAGTTTATTGTCAAATAAGCCCTCTTTCTAACTAATATTTTCTTTTTTTTTTGATGTAAAGCTTCTAAGGGGTCACACAATATGAAAAAACATGAATCTTTAGATGGAACGGAGAAAATATTTGTGAATGTAGATACTCGAATAGCAATTCACAGGGTCATCTAATTAACCAGATATATATTAGAAGTAACACAAAAAAGACCATTTATATTTAATATAAAAATATATCCTTTTATATGAGTACTACATGTTATTAAGTTAAATTTCTATATAATTATTACAATGTAATATTTATTTATAAAAATACAAATGTTCTCATGAATAATTCTTATGTTTATCGATCTATTTTATCTTGTGTAGACATATGCCAAAGAAACGGATACAAGTATGAATCAGATTATAAATAGTTAGGTATTACAATAATTTGGAATTAAAAAACTTCAACTTGAGCAGCTACAAGTTAGTTCCATATAGAATTAAAAAAAAAACATCAAAGGTCAAATATGAGATCTGAAAAATCTTTCGGAACGGATATGCCATACTGTTTTGTTAATATAATCGCGTTTGTTAAGGTTTTTCTTTTTTGTTAAAAAAAAAAAATACTTAGCTTTAGCTCTGTTCTTTTTATCTGAAAATTGATAAAAACAAATTCAGTTCAGTTCAGTTCAGAGTTCAGACCAGTTCAGTTCAGTTCAGATCAGTTCAGTTCAGACTTTTTCAGACGAAGAGAACAAAGCCTTATATAACACAAATTAGGTTACATGCCGAACAAAATGTCTAACATCAAATAAAATAGCATTTTTCCAACCACGCAGGGCAATCATCCCAAATAAAATGTAAATTATTATTACTACGTCTAGACTTCCCAAAAGTTATTTCACTTGCTTCTCTCGCAATTTGGTCTGCCGCTCCATTTGCTTTCCTATATACAAACTTTAGTTGCACTTCATCCATTTGTCTGCATGGATCTCGTACATCATCCATTAAAGTTTGTTGAGCCATTGAAGCTGGTTCCTGTCTATTTACACAAGATACTAATACTTGAGAATCCATTTGTATGATCAGCTTTTTAATACAAAGAGGTATATATAATTCAAGGCCTAATTTTAAAGCATAAAATTATGATGTAATGCTATCGACATTTTCAAGAAATGTAGCACTGTCCCGTATGAATTTGCCTTGGTGATTTCGTATAATACATTCGGCCCCTGTTATTCTTTTATCAATCAGACAGGTACCATCAATATTTAGTCAAAGAAAATCAGGCGGTGGAGGTTCCCAGTTGTGTGTTCTTGGGACCTTCACACCTGTTTCTGTTCTTTTTCTGTTTGATTTTAATTATTTTATCATTTTGTTAATGGGTAAAGTAGTCAGATGCGTATCAGTTTTTTTTTTTAATGCATTCTCTGTGTCACTGAAACATCCATTAGATATATTTTCTGAATACTATTGAGACCGAGCAACAAAGTTGAGGTCTAGCGAAATCTCGATCACAAATTAATTGTTCTCTGCATTGACACCGAATGCCAGTTTTACCTTTAGAACTTTTCGATGAAGATCCATTTCGTCAGGAGCTCATCATGTATTTGAAATTTCATACATTCATCCAGCATGAGATACGAAACGGAATTTCGTGTTGATAAAATAACGCCAATAGCTGAATACTACTACTACTACTAAATGCTACTATTAATTTGCTATGTGTTGTTTTTTTTTTTTTAAACGGAATTTTTTTTATTATTAATTAAAACAAAACGAGCATAAGAAATGCTCGGAACCACTACAAAGACAACAAGAACAACACCTAAAGTGGTTTAACATTGTTTTATACTTTTATTACGGCCAAAGCCTAAAATTACTTTTATTCCACATGGTGTGAACACTTATGAAGATAAATGTGGAAGAGTTTAGCAACTTTTCTTTAATATATAGGAGTATAGTAGATTAGGATGACATTTACCAAACTTTTAACAATTCACAAAACATACATCTATCTATTTCTTCTCAAGTATTTTTTTTTCCGTGTGCAATTTGTCAATTTGACAAGTCGTCTTCACTCTTCACCAAAAACGTCACGTTTCCTTTTATAAATAGAGACTCATTAGGGAGCTTATTTATTAGGCAAATACTACTGCAAACTTTGTATAACTATATATTTTCACGTGCTATATATGTATAGCTATCCAAAAACGTCACGTTTCCTTCTATAAATAGAGACTCATTAGTAGGCAAATACTACTGCAAACTTTCTTTCAATTTTTCCGAGAAGACTAAGGTTAGATATCTTTGCGAGATCGATGGAGTCGGATTTGTCTCCTCAAGTAGCTGATGCAACAATTGTGGATGCAGAAGGTGGCAGTTATCGCGCTTGGACGGGGGCTAAGTCTCCGGTGCTTGTGGAGGCGAAGCTGGGCGCCGGAATACTCACGCTGCAGCCTCGTGGCTTTGCTCTGCCTCACTACGCCGACTCCTCTAAAATTGGCTATGTCACTCAAGGTACGTACGTACGTTACGTAGGTGCAATCAATTAAGTCCAATGAAATTACCTTTATGTGATGATGATGCATTTTGATCATGAATTAAAATTTAAAAGTAGTGTTTGATGAAGAAGGTATTTAAGGAATATTTGTTCTTAAAAAAAATAAAAAATGAAGAAGGTCGAACCCAACCTTAACTTGTTCAGTTTAGATTTAGAGAATTTATTAGTAGAACTTTATGTAGATTTAGCCTCACATTCATGCGGAGACTCCACATATTAATTTTTTGAAATTAATACAATATTAAGAAAAAAAAAAAAAAAGAGACTAAAAACTTTGTATACCTATTTCATGTTGAGTTTATTATATCAAAACTTTATATAGGTACTTCATGTTAGGGTTATTATTTATATGTATATTATGTGTAATATGAAAGTGAGGTGGTTTTTGATAGATATGAATATTATACAAATTATACTTTATGTTGATTATGTGTTCTACGGTTCTACCTACTAAGCTTAAAAAGTTATATAAATTGTCATCATTGTTATAATAAATTATTAAAATTGGATACAACTAGAGTACACAAGTGGGACACTTAACTCAATATGGTTAAGAATGTCCGACGCAATTTATAAAACTTCGACAGTTCATTGAGTTTAATTTATTGTCCGCTTATAGATTTGACAATTTGTGTTGCACTATTTATTTGAAAGGAACAAGTTTGGCATGTAAAACGATGATTGATTACAAGTTTACAACAAAAACAAAAAAATGTATAGCAGCAGAATTGTACGGTACCACTTTGTGCTAAAGTCGCTAGTACTGACATGGAAATTTCAGTATATCACCATTCACCAGCTCAGAAGTATTGTATATTTCAAAATGATCCTTGGGTTCGGTTGGGACTTGGGGGTTCCAAATAGACTTTGCAAAATATATCAGAATTCAAAAAATCGGATCTGATTCGATCCGTAATTGAAAGTCTTACCCAAAATATTTTAGTTAACTATTCGAACTTTGACATGAAATTCGATTTGAATATATCCAATCCGAAATCAACACTAATCAATTTGATACGAACTCAACCGATCCGAAATCCTCCAAATTAAACCTGACCCAAACTCAGTCGAATTAAATTTGTAAGGATTTTCATCTATAACTAACTTATAATAATTCTAATTTTGAAGTTGTAATAACTTATAAATATTCATTATTATAAGAGTAATTTTGCGTTTAAATATTCAATTATCGTTGAATCCAAATGTTCCGATCCGAATTCAACTGATCTGAACGGACCCGATCCAAATGACAAAATTTTTTATTATCCGAACCGAATAAGTTTCTGATCCGATCAAAATCCAAATTCCGAACATCTTCCAACCCGGTCTAATTCTGAAATAATTTTTAGACTTATCCGAATCCGATCCTAAATATCCGTTTGGTTCCAAACTTTCAATCGTAGGGCTCGGAGGCCTCTTCTAAATGTGTGTTCTACTTGTATCACATGTTCTGGCCGTCAGATAGATGACACGTGGAAAACCAAAGCTGTTGGCATGTTGCTATCTCTGTACTCTATTTCTTGTTTTTATTCATGTAAATTGTCAAATGCAGGATCATGTTTTAATTAATTGCAAAGGAGGACAGTACTATACATCATATTTCTTTTTCATGCCAATAAACATATACCACCATGACCACCAAGTGCTATTTTGATTTGTTGCTAATTAGAGTACTCCATGTACAAATAAGTGAACCTTTTCTTTTACATGTATACAAGCATAGCTTTGAGCCTTTGACGACACAATGTACATTATGACTTATAAATGTTGATTGTGTCATTTTGTGTCGATATTCCACATAGGTACATGTACAATTGGTGTGATATCACCAAATGGTATAGAAGAAAAAGTTGTTATCGTCAACAGCGGATATGCTATACCAGTACTTATGGGAACAACTTCGTGGTGGTTCAACGGTGGAGATTCCGATATGACCATAGTATTCTTAGGCGTGACAAGCACTTCGTACACTCCGGGGATATTCAACTATTTTTTCCTCACAGGAGCCCTAGGGTTCTTGGCAGGTTTCTCATCCGAATTCATCAGCAAAATCTATCAAGTTAACATAGAAAAAGCGCAAATCCTCGCTAAGAGCCAGACAGCTGCACTAGTTCTTAAGCTTGATGACAACATACACATACCTACTAAGTCTGATGACAAAACAAAAGAATACGTGTTTGCTGTTGAAGGTAACGCGACAGGGGAGAACTTCCCTCTACTCGACAAACTTGGGATGAGTGTTAAATATGTGAAACTTGAGCCAAATTCTGTACTGGGCCCTTATTGTAGCAAAGATGGATCTTATGAAATGGTTTATGTGGTCAGAGGCAGTGGTAAAGTGGAAATGGTTGGTCTGAATGGCCAGCTAGTGTTGGATGCCACAATGGAACAAGGCCAGTTGTTTGTTGTGCCTAAGTTCTTCATTGCATCACTTATAGTAGATGAACATGGATTGGAGCTTTTTTCAGTCTCAACATCATCAAGGTATGTGCGCGTTCATCTCATCTTAGACGATATGATGCCTTTATATTAACATTTGGGACTGATATAAAGTTTTGAGATAAATTGTTTTTACACTTGACAAGTGTAAGACTGGTTTTGTTGGGTCATATAAGCAACTGAAACCGTCTTTACACATTGTTAAAGTATAAAATTGATTTTACAATATATTCTACCTGCAAACCTAATCATTCAATGTGACCACAACTCGTATGTTTTACAGGCCCATCGTTCAATTATTCAGTGGGGATCGTTCTGTTTGGAAAGCTATGCCTTCTCCAGTGCTACAAGCTGCATTGAATGTGGACTCTCAAATTGTGAAGATTCTCAATCCTAATGCGTGAGATTGAGAAGACTGCAAGATGTGATATTAATAAGAGATATATGTTCGAATAAAGAGTACAACTTCAAGTATATTTGTTTGGGAACCGAAATGATCATCACCATTTCCATTTCATTGTTTGGTTTCCAATAAAATAATGTAATCACTAGGTGATGATGTTATGTTAATTTGTATTCTAAATTGCATGTAACATGAAGTGAGGATCATATAATGTTTGTAATAGCAGAATAAAGTTATTTGCTTTTGAGTAATCTATCTCCGTCATACTAAAGGTTTCAACTTTCAAGTTTTATTTTTGTAATAATCGAACCATTACAATAGGACCAAAATCGTAAAACTGAATTGGACCGTAATTAACGGGTTTGATCGTAAACTTTTCAAGATTACGGGTCCGGCAGCCCCAGGCCAAAACCGTAAGTGTGTGCAATTACAGCTTAGTCCCTGTAGAGTGTTTTTCTTTTGCCCTTGGATACTCTAGGTCGTCTATTTTGACTGGTCATATTTGCAGTTGTTCATTCATCTGCCGTTCATTTCCCCCAATTTCACAGTCACCACCTCTTCTTCCATCTTTCTGGCAGGCCCACGGGAACGGACCATCACCTCTTCTCTTCCATATTTAAACTACTACTGTATGTGCTTCTCATTCTCTATTACTCAAGTTTGTTTAAGAAACTTAGGAGGCCAGCTGAAAAAGTAAAATTCAATTCAAATAAAAAAAAAATTTAAATTGATTTCCCCCCAAATTCAAATTTCAAACTCATATCGGCAAAACATCAAACAGGTGGTAGGTGTGCTCCATTCTCACTCATCTCCATAGACACAATCAAAATCAAGCAGCAAAGTTAGGGAACAATGTCCAGTTTCGATTTCCCAAGGCTCTCTCGGAGGGAGATCCTCGAACAACTATCACTAATTGCCACCGTCTCGGAATCCAACCTCATCCACCCCGATCCGGACTTCATCTTCAACCTCTATGCCCAAATCCTCCTCTGCATTGAGGGTCAGCAGTAAGATACGAAACCCTAAACCCTTTCATTGTGTTGCTCTAATTGGTAACCAATTATTCATTATCCAGGGAGGAGGCTGAGCAGATGGAGTTTGGGGCGCTAGAGCAGCTTGATTTCCCCGATCACCATGTACACTCGGTTCCCCGTATGAATCTATACAACAAGATTCATAAGCTAGTATCAGCCCTGGGTTGTCCCTATGCGTTTACACCCAAAGACTTGATCAAACCGGAGCCTAATCGCACTGAGATATTTCTCAGTGCCCTCCTCAATTTTAATGCTTACAGGTTTAATTCTGCCATTTCTTCGTTTTGTTTTACAACAATGTGTGTAGCTTGATTTCCAGAAGAGTAAGATTTAAATGTGGATGTGCTTGATTATGTCGTAGAGAGCAAAAATTGGAAGAATTGAAGCCACTTGAGGATGATCTGCGTATTATTGAGGAGCGCAGACAAGCTGCAGAGGCTAGAACCACCCAGGTTCTCTATACTTGATATGTGTCTTGTTGTTGTTTTTCATAATTTTTCGAGGAACTTATTTCATTGCTCTGTGTGTCTTGTTGATTTTTTTTCCCCTTCTTTTATAATGTATAACAGTTGAAGGAGGAGATCTCACATTTTGAAGAAGCAAGGGAGAGCGAGTTGCCCCTCATCGAAGAGCTAAGTTCCAATGTCAAAGAACTCAATAACTCTGTTGCAGACCTTAACAAGCATCAAGTGAAATTGAAGAGTTCACTAAAAGAGTTAAAGGACATGGAACTGGAAACGGATGCAAAGGTTAGCTCTAGATAAAATTTTGAGTTCCGCATTTTTCCTGTTCTTGCCTTATTTGAAATGCACTAGTCTACTATGGTTTCAAATCTATTTGTCTGTGTGTGTGTGTGTGTGTGTGTGTGTGTGTGTGTGTGTGTGTGCACGCGTGTGCGCGGGTGGTTTGGGTGACATGTTGAATAAGTTGTCATTAGTAGTTGGTACATTAGTAGTTTTATCTGAATAATCACTCATACTAATTATCTGCTACCAATCAGGTACAAACAGCAGAATATGAACTTGTTCAAGCTGCCCAGGAAAATGCCACTTTAAAGTCAAAGATTGTACAATCACCAGACAAGCTTCAGGTGAAGGCAATTAAATTTTATTATTCTCTAAAATCATACTTCTACATACAGATTTTGCCGATATATGGTCTCCGTTACTTCTCCTGTCCATTGTAGTGAATAACATCCCAATTGACGAAATGTTTAGTTGAAAGTCCAAAATATTTGAGTTTGAACTGGACATCAATCATAACAACTTCAGGCTGCACTGTGTTTAGATGATTCATTATCTTATTCATGCACTCCAACCATGTTATCGTAACCAATATAATCGATATTTGCTTCATATAGACTATTCCTTGCAGGCATATTAAATTACATGCTTATTAGGACTATGTATGTCAATGGTATATAACCTTTAACCTCATCAGCCACATGGTCCCCAGTGATACTGGCTTTTATGCTTGATCGATTCATACAAGGGTTCGACTCATGCCTTCGAGGCTTGCTTTGTGTGTATTTATTTTTTCCTCTACACATCATGCCCAATACCACAATCCACCAAGTTGTTTGTTTTGGGTTGCATTTAAACTTGATGCTTGTTTTCCGCTCTCATGTTTTGCTTTTGAAGTATTGATAATCATGTTATCCTATAAAAGAATTCTGTAACATGTGTATCTGTGCGGGAAAACCTTTATACTGCTATACCATTTTGGTGAAGTTCTGTTGCTGGAAGAGTATTGATGCCTGATTTACATCTTTGCCTTTCCTGCAGTCATCAGCATTCTCACATATGTTTTGTGTATGTCGATTTCCTATTTGTGCAGAAAGCATTTGAAGATAAAAAATTGGTGCACAATCAGACGAAAAATGCTGAAAGAGCAGCATACAAATCATTCCAAGATAAAACTGCCCAACTTGAGGGCTATGATAAGGTGTTAGTTGGAAATATATTACATATTGGGCATTTGTAGTCATTTATTACTTGGTTAACATTTACTGTGTTTGATCATTTCTCTTGCAATGTGAGGTATTCTTAGAAACTCTCTTAGATTCACCATTATTCTGCTCTAGTGCTAATTAGGTTTTATTTTGCTCCTCAGGCTTGCAAGAAGATGACCAAGCTCTTATCTCAGATGCAAGCTATACAGGAGCAGGTTTGTCTATGCCAAAAGCGCATGGTTCATCTTATGTGTTGAATTGTTATTACTATTTTGTTTTAAAATACTGTTACCTGCCTCACTACTTCGTATATATCTGATATGAATTTCTTGTTCCTATGCTCGCCTCTCTCTCTCTCTCTCTCTCTCTCATAATTGATGGCTGCTTCGTGTCGTCCATAGCATGACCCTTTGTATCACTGAATTCTATTAGAACATTGACTTTCAAAAGATGCCTATCCTTGTATTGCCAATTTAAAAACCAGAGCAGGATAAAAGAAAAGATGCACATTCATGGTGGTTTAACAGTAACTTGTTTTTTTTTTGCCTTTCTTTCTTTCTGAAATATGGATGGCCACCCTTGCAGGTAAATCAGGCAAAATCAGTTGATAAAGACACGAAGGCTCTGAAAAGTAAGCTCAGTGATGATGGAATTCTAGACAAGTCGCTTGAAGCCAAAATCACAGAACTTCAGGCAACAGGTTGTGTACTTATATGATTTAACTTGCCAGTGACTTGGTAATTTGCTGATCTTTACATGTATTCTATAGTGAACAAGCTAAAGGAATCAGAAAAGCAGCTGGAAAAGGAGATATCCCACAGGATTGAGGAGGCCACCAAAGAACTAAATAACGTGAAAGTAGAGGTGGGGTTAAAAAGGCAAGCCCTAGAATCAAGGCAGAAACAGGTGGAGTCTGTGGTTGCAGAGGTACAGTGAGATGTTTTTAATGGTAGTATATGTTATTGATGAGTAATTATCTGGTAATGAAACTAAATTTATGTCAATCTCCCTAGGCCGATGCAATAACTTCACAGATAAGAATTGTGAAGGAGGAAGGTGAAGTTCAAATGCAAGAATTAGAGCGCAAGTCTAAAGCAATTTCAGATGGGGTATGCTACTATCTTATTGTCTTTCAAAGTTCCAAATCATTATGATTCCTAGTGACATGAGAAGATAAAGAATGACTGTGTCATATTGACTTGCGAATTGCTATATCATTCATGGTGCATCACTCCCTTTCTCTTAAGTTCAACACAAATTTTTTGTTTTTCTATTAGAGCAGTAGAACTGTAATACTGTATATCAGGACCATAATGGAAACAAAATATCAGAAATTTATAGTTTCAAGATGAACTGGCAATCTTCGTCACTTCAGATCAAAGAGAGTACTGGATAAATCTTGCTACCACCTACATGTGTTGTCATGTTGCTGAATTACTTCCAATTATACGACGTCACACTTTTTATCTGTGCTTGTGTTTGAAAATTGAGATGATTGATTAATCAAGTGGTGTTGTCTTGCCAGTTCCATAGGTACACTAAAAGAATACTGGACACATTGGCTGCAAATTAACCTGACGACCAAGCAAGAAGATGAAGGTTCCGTTTTCTGGTACATGTAAATACGTTCAAAATTTATTTTTCAAATGGATAGCTTGCACCATATTGTAAAATTGTCTAAATTAATTACTACATGTTAAAATGTGCGTGCAGAAGCACTAATATTACCTTTAAAAGTGGAGTATTAATGGGGAAGCATTGGGGGCGGCATTGTCATATTAATGCATATTTTAAGAAGCGAGCATTGTCGATCGAGCTTATGAGTAGCGATGGTGTTACGCTTAATGATTGTAATGTGGCTCCTAAAGATTGGGAGTTTGGGCAGTCTTTTGAAGGTAAGCAGTTTGATGCTTAGTGTTTAGGATGAGGGCGAAATTTTTGGTGGAGAGAGCCTGTTGAACTTGTGTTTGTAGTGTTATATTGCCAGAATGGTAATACTATTGTATTGTAGCTTGTAGCATTTGATTGCATCTTGTATTCTTGAACAGAACCACTGCACAAGTACTATGAATCAATGAATGATGCAGAAACATTGTACTACCAGCTAATTTGATGGAAAGTGGATGTTAGTTAAATTGTTAGTTTAGTTGTTACAAATAGCTAGCTAGCTGGTTGTAGAATTTCTTTCCGTCTGATTCTTTATCGATCATTCGTATTATCAAATATCAATGCACACTCCTAAGATTGATTATGGTGATCATAAAGTCCTTTTTTTTCTCTTTCTGATTCTTAAAACGAAATTGTTTCCTAATCAAACATATTGGCTGCAACTCGAGACTTACATGTTTGAGTTCACAAGTGCATATGCCAAAGTATAGGCATAATGCAATTATGCAAGTACGTTTATTTAATTTTAAGTTGGGAAGGCATGTGGTTTTTATTTGTAGACTTTGTATTAGTTTGACAAGAAGATGAATCTGCAAAAGAAGATACTAGTAATTAAGGGGGTAATAAAATGAAAATATATTCATAGAAAATGTTGTTAGAAACATCGCCGCGGAAGAACGTAATGACTAAGGAGGTAACATAATGAGAATGGTCTTAGAAACAGAGAATGTCAAAATATAGAACGATTGAGATTACACTTTTTGCCTTTTTGGTGGGTTTAGGACTGAAGAAACAGATAACCAAACTTAGAGGACCAATTTAACAGGGTAGGCAAACGTTTAGGACCATTTTCCCTCGTAAGTTATAAAGTGATGTCCATTGTCCTGATTCCCGCCAGAAACAAATCGTGAAAGAATGAGCCGCATCAGTCTGTTAGAACCTCTCTTCCGATCACCACCCACAACACAACCCTCTCAATACGCCGCCATTTTCCAATCCTTCACCGGAAAAAGCCTCCTTAAACAAGGCCAACAGCTCCACGCCTTCATAACCCTCCGCGGCCTCCGCCCCACCGCCTTCCTCGCCGCCAAGATGGTCGCCATGTACGCCAGCTCCGGCGACATCTCCTCCGCCTCAACCGTCTTCCACTCCACCCCATACCCGACCACTCTCCTCTTCAACTCCATCATTCGCGCATTCAGCCTCTACAAAATGTCCGATGAGACCTTAACTTGCTACTCCCATATGCGTTCTTTGAATCTTCGCGGGGATAATTTCACTTATCCATTTGTGTTGAAGGCCGTTTCGCAGCTCTGCTTCGTCTGGGTTGGGAAGTGTGTTCATGGGTTGACGGTGAAAGATGGGTTGGAGTTTGATGTGTATGTTGGGACTTCGTTGGTTGATATGTATGTGAAATGTGGGGAGATTGGTGATGCACGTAAGCTGTTCGATGAAATGCCTGTTAAGGATGTCGCGTCTTGGAATATGTTGATTGCTGGGTATATGAGTAAAGGGGATGTTGATCTTGCTCGGGAGGTGTTTGATAGAATGTCTGTTAGAAATATTGTGTCTTGGACTAGTATGATTTCAGGGTATACTCAGAACGGTTTATCAGGGGAGGCCCTGCAGTTGTTTGATGAGATGTTGAAGGAAGATTCGGCAGTGAAGCCGAATTGGGTGACGGTTATGAGCGTTTTGCCGGCGTGTAATCAGTCGTCCGCGCTAGAATGGGGGAAAAAAATTCATGATTTTGCTAAAAGCGTGGATTTGGATTCTCACCCTTCGGTGCAGACAGCACTTATTGGGATGTATGCTAGGTGCGGTAGTATAGCTGATGCTCGCTATTTCTTTGATAAATAAGACCGAAGGATAGGAATTTGGTTACTTGGAATTCGATGATATCTGGGTATGCTTCTAATGGACTTGGCGTGGAGGCTGTTTCGACGTTTGAAGATATGATACGAGCTGGGATTCAGCCTGATTGCATTACATTTACAGCGTTGTTATCTGGATGTAGCCATTCAGGGCTTTTAGATATTGGGTTAAAGTACTTTGATTCAATGAGTTCAAAATATTCCGTAGAAAAGACTCATGAACACTATGCTTGTGCAGTTGACCTTTTGGGACGTGCAGGTAAATTGGTGGAGGCGTATGACATTATATCTAACATGCCAATGCAAGCTGGGGCAAGCATTTGGGGTGCTTTACTGGCAGCTGGTAGATGCCATCGCAATTTGGAGATATCAGAATTAGCTGCGAAAAAGTTATTTGTTCTTGAACCTGAGAATAGTGGGAACTATGTCTTACTCTCGAATATGTACGCTGAAGCTGGCATGTGGGAGGAAGTGAAACATTTGAGAGCTCTGTCCAAGTTACAGCGTGTGCAGAAGAATCCTGGGTGTAGTTGGATTGAAGTGAATGGAAAAGCCCATTTATTTCTTGGTGGAGATAGGAATCATGCCCAAACAAAGGAAATTTACTTGTTCCTTGAGGAACTTCCTGAAAAGATGCGAGCAGCTGGTTACGTGCCAGATACTAGCTTCGCGTTGCATGATATTAGTGACGAGGAAAAAGAACAGTCCCTAGCGACACATAGTGAGAAGTTGGCCATTGCTTTTGGGCTTCTAAATACTGAGCCTGGAACGATTCTCCGAGTTACTAAGAACTTGAGAATTTGTGGAGATTGTCACACTGTCATGAAATTCATTTCTGAGATATATGAGCGTGAGATTGTTGTGAGGGATGTGAATCGTTTTCATCACTTCTCTGGAGGATCTTGTTCTTGTGGAGATTACTGGTGAAAGACAAATGAAGGGTTGTCATTAGTCAGGGCTTTTGCACAGTTTCTCCCTGAAAGGCTGATACTACAAATATTACTAATTGATTGTATTCAATCTTGGCTCAGGACCAACTTGGATCGGAGTTGGTCTTTCTAGTAGGACGGACGGGTATGAATGTGAGAGAATTGATTAGCTAGTTGGTGCTGCAGTTAACTCCGGGAATGCTGATCCAAAGCAGGTATGTGATATGAGATTGATATTTTGTGCAGACCTTTTGAATGAGTTGTTAATTTATGTCTTTTTTTTTTGGTGATGGATTATTGCATGATTCAGTCGAAATGTGAAATATATATTGCTGATTTAGTTGTGGTTTGCATAATTGCATGTAGTAGACTAGTAGCTACCCAGCAATTTCTACATCTGTACAAAGTACCAAAAGCTTTTGACAGATAAGAACACAAAATGCTATCATAGCTGCTTCTGCATGAATCAACATATGTGTACTCAGTTCTGCAAAATTCTGCTTCATCGCCACATTACACCTTACCACGTTCCACTTTCTTCATGCAGTGGACCAATCCCTCTACAAATACCAAACTCATCTCACCAACAAACACACAGACTATCTATCTCACTAGCAAAAGTAAGTACTAATCAAAACTATGGCCAAGCTTGCTATCTTCGCTGCTCTGTTTATGGCTCTGTTTGCCTTATCCAGCGCCACCAGCTACACTACAGTAGTGACCACCGTGGTAGACAAGGAACACAAACCCTCGTGCGACCAACAGTCGATGCAGATGGAGCAGTGCCGCATGTTCATGATGCATATGATGGGCCAGGGAAGGCAAGCCGAGGTGAATCCACTTTACCCGATGCAAGCCGTTTAAAAAATTAAAAAAGATCCAACGATGCAGATGTGCTGCGGCGAGCTGAAGAGTGTGAGCAGCCCCTGCAGGTGCGAGGTGTTAAGGAAGATGATGGTGGATATGCAGAAGCAGGAACCGATGATTATGATGATGGAAAAGATGGAAGACGTGGAAAACGGCCAGGTCTCTCCCT
Source organism: Plantago ovata (assembly GCA_028274465.1). Lineage (NCBI taxonomy): Eukaryota > Viridiplantae > Streptophyta > Magnoliopsida > Lamiales > Plantaginaceae > Plantago > Plantago ovata. The sequence goes on along the minus strand of CM051458.1, from coordinate 99,591,960 downwards.
GAAATGTGCCAGATTAAGTCTCCTACTCACTGACTGCAGCATGAGAGCTGTCTTTTTCTAAATGAAACACTCAGTCGATTGTCATTTTATATATCTTGGTGTTAGAATAAGGCGTTCCATTTACCATGATCACGAATAATAATGGATAATCAGACACACAGACAATCGTGTGTGTGGACAGTGGAGATGTCTGTTCTGTATTATTTTTGTTTTGTTTGAATAATATAATTATGATGAATTTCGTTTCTATAATCTCAACCGTGTGTCTATTACGCAGAATTGGTTACTTCTTTTCTCCAAAATCTTATACTCTACCAGTAAAACATGATGAGAAACAAAAAGAAGAAAAAAAAGAAAAAAAAGAAGCACTGGGACCAAACCAACTGGTTGAAAATTCACCAAGAACAGCTAAAAGGCCTGAAAAATGTAGTCCCAAGAGTCACAAGAGACTAAGTAAACTTCAAACTTTCAACAAAAATGGCTGAAAATTTATCCATTCTTTCCTTTGTCAATGAAAAACCAAACTCCAAGCCTCCTTCAAAATCTCTGGACTTAGATAAAGACATGGAATATTTCTCCGAATCAATCGTCAGTGCCTCGACTTTCTTCGCCCTGCCCCATCCGAAATCCACACCATACAGGTCGAACTTAGGAGATCCTGATATCGAAAGAATGTTTACCCCCTCGTATTTCAATTTCACCATATCTGACAACCAATTCTCCGCGCCTTTCAACACTTCATCCTTCTTGTTAACTCTCCTAATATTCTCAGCTATTCCAGTTGCCGCGAGAACGAATCCTTGGTCTCCGACAAGGTCTTTGTGGCTGATATTCACCACTGTGTAAGACAAACAGTTTCCAAAGTAGTTAGCAGGAACAGGAGGAGTTACACGCGCCCTGATATCCACCACGAAAATGAATGCCTCTTCACGTTCTGGTTCTTCCTCCCCTGATTTCACAAAACAACTCCAAGCATAAGCAGTTGAAACCACGAACGATGAGACGTATTCCAGGCCTGGATTCTTAGACAGAACGAAATCCTTGAGCTTTTCTATATCCGCCTGATCGAGAACAAATGTTTTCCGGATGCGTTCCGTGGGCAGAGAGAACGTATCTGGCTGCAAAGGGAACGTTTTCAATGCGTTCCAAAATATGGTGTTGATTCCAAGTGGATCATTGATGTAGGATCGATCAAAGATCGGTACCAATTCGTCTTTCGACTTGATGAGCTCTTTGCCTCCTCCGAATTTACTAATCATGGCCCATGCTTTGATGAATCCTACGATTGAACTGGCATCTCCGAGGACATGCCGGTTCGAGAACCCGATGCAAACGCCCTTATTTGGGAACAACGTGACTTGCATTGCTAGAACTGGCACTATTTTGTACTCCTCATCCTCTATAACAGGTGGCAGTTTAGGTACGAAATCGTAAAACTCATCTGCATCTCGCGCGTCATAACCGGTTAGGTAGTCGAAATCTTTTGTGGATTCGGCAAGTGCTAATGGAAAAGAGTCTCCGGTCACGTACCGGAGAACTGGCTTAATGGTTGCTTCATCAGTGTTGAGAGGGCATAGTAAGTTGCCTGCCAGAGGTAGGTAGTTTTTGAGAGTGAGTGAGAGGGACTGTTTCAACTTCGGAACGACTGTGTTGATGAAATTGGATTTGGAACACGAAAATTCGTAGAAAATAAGGCGACGGATCGGGAGGAAAGTGATCCAACCGATGTCGAGGAAGGTAAGCGGAACTGTTAGCTCCGGTATGGTGGCGTTTCCTGGTGGCGTGATACGGCAGTTTTCGATCAGGGTTGCCATTTGGTGTGGTAGGAGTATTTTGTTTTGGTAGTTTTGTTCGTGTTGAGTTGATGAATGAACAAGTTGAGTGTCTGTATTTGGTTCCTATATATGGAAGAGTTGAGTTGAAATCTACATGGACTAGCACAGTGATAAAAATTCTACAACTACCAAAACCTCCGACCGGTGGAAAAGTTAGAAATTTAGTCATTATTCTCTCCCACACTCCCCTATACTCGTGGTCACACAAAGTCTCTAGGACTCCTATACACTCGTGCCCAAATTCGAATCCAAATGAAACGTAAAGTAATAAATCTGACAGCATGGTATAGATCCAAGTATCTTTGAATGTTTATCACATTAAACATTTATCACATGAAATTTACTTTGTGCATATAAATATATAATATATAATAAGCATATTGCACGTCTATTGGTTTGTAAGAATCCAATGTTGAAACGTAGGCTTTGTTTATTACTTTTTCGGTCCCATAATAAATGTTACACTTCATTTTGTTGAATTTTCGAGAGACAGTTTGACTTCGTATTAATTCCAAATTATACAATAAATATAATTAAAAATTTTATATCATGAAAATATAAACATTCTAATTTTATAATATATTATTTTTAAATTATTTTTATCATATGATTTGATAATAATTTAAGGTCAAAGGTCAAACTGACCCTAAAAAAATCAATAAAATAAAGTGTAACATTTGTTATGGAACGAAGTAAGTACAATATTACTCCACTATAATTGGTTGGGTATTTCGAAGATGACATGGGCAATGAGCTAAGAAAAGTATAGAAGAAATCAAATGTGGATTTTTTAAATTTCCCAAGCATCGTGTCTAGCCGGCAGACAAAGGCTAATGACCTCGGCGATGAACAAGGATGTGTTTGTTTGTGGTGTGAGTCGGCTACTGGTAACCGAGTACCGACAACACAGTCCACATACGAACCGGCCACGTTCATTCAAGTACTCATCAACCTCCGAATGTTATAGCGTAAATAAAATTTCGAGCAAAACACGTTAAAAATCACAAATACTTACATATATTGTACTCTCTCCATTTTATGAGTAAATGTTCACTTCTTGTGGTGTCACAATTTTTACATAAACTTGGTGTAAGTGGGATATTGTTGAGTAAAAAATAAAATAAAAGAATATTGTGAATATGATATTGTTTAAATAAAGAAGGTGACTAGTACGATGACTGAAATATTATTGTAATAAAAAATGATAAATAATGGTTAATTAGTAGAAGTACAATGGTAAAATTTGTAAATATATGATGATGATGATAAAATTTATAATATTTTTTTTATAGGAACCTTCTAACTAGACGTCCAAATATAAAAGGATTAATAGAAAGTTTTAAAATAAATTAAGGGAGTATCGGTTTACATTTATTCTGTTGTATTTTATTTACCACCTTTACTTTATCAATTATTTATTTAAAAATTTAGTAAAAAAAATTTATTTATTTAAAATGATATTCCCGCCATTCCTTGTTCCAACTTCTCTTAGTGTACATATGGAATAGACAGAAAAATGCACCTCCACACCACCATATACTGCTGGAAAAGCTTTTAGTATTCCTGGGTGCCGATCAGGTGGCGGAGGCAAGGGGGTTGAGCAGGCGCACTTGACCCCTTGGAATTCTAATTAGTAGTAAAGTAGTACTAAAAATTAATTAAATTTTATTTGGCCGAGTGGTTTGACCCAGCTGGAAGCTGTAGCAGGTCCATGTGTTCGAGTCATACAACATGATAAATTTTAATTTACTCTTTTTTGCTCCCATAGATTCATTAGTATTTTTTCCAACTCTTTTAATTCTACCCTTTCATGTTTTATCCTCCACAAATGGCCCTATCATACTTATTGCATATTAATCTCGACCCCCCTCAAATGTGCTCCTGGATTCGCCACTGCCGATCAGACAGGAATGATATCGGTTGATCATGCTTCACTCCCTCTTAATCTTTCTTGTACTTGTGTAAGTGTTATGTGTTTGATTAGGATATGTAAAGTAGATTTGAATTAAAAGATGTCTTACTTATGAAATAGGGCCAGAATTTTGTGTTCTCTATATGAACAGTAGCGAATGCAATAGGAAACATCCCTGCAAGACAAGGAAGTCGGAACCTGTTCACATATATATAGGATAGCAAAACTGTGTTAGGCATCAAGACATCTCAGCGTTGTTGCCATCCTGCGCAATTGTTGTCAATAGTTGCCTCGTAAATTTGCCTTTCAATTAATTAAGTAGCGTCAATAAACAGTATCGGTTAACGGTTCTTGAAACCCTCAAGGCTTGCTTTGATTTAATGCAATAAAGAAACTAGTAAATGATTTTGTCTCTCATAATCTATAAGTAAATCAGTTACTATGCCTCGCCTCGATTTATAAGCTTAGCAACCTCACCATACCACTGCAACTCATTGAATGACTTTGCATAAAAACCATACATAGAATCTCTAGCCGACTGCAGCGATGTCCACACTTTACTGTATGGTCACTTGGAATTCAATGATTTGTGGGTATGCTTCTAATGGGTTAATTGTTTCTAGTGGGTTAATTGTAGATTTTGTTCCCTAAGTCCTAGTTCTCTCCGGTTTGGTCCTCTAAAGCTCTTATACAGTATACGTTTCTTACGTGGATGTGGAGATGAGTTGAACGAACTTGACTTGGGTCATGATGAACTTGACTTCGACGAATTAGAGTGATTTTGGGGAAATTTTCCCAAAAATTGAAATGCCAGCCTTTTCTTATAAACCCTAAACCTAACCCGATTTGTTTTGAAATTCAATATTGATTTCTTGTTTCTTGTACGTCTTGGATGATGATATGAACAAAGTTGACGTATTGGTGATTTTTAGAACACTGGATTTGGTTTTGGCCGCATATAATTGAATTTATGAATATTTACATTTGTTTCGGTTTTGCAGGGATCCGTTTGAGGTTTGTTAAAACTTAAATGACCATCTATTAAGTCCCCCTTCTTTCCCTTTTGATGAACAAATCTCTGCTTTCCTGTAATTTACCTAATAGATTATGTTTTAGAAAACCTCTCGAAAATGTTCATATAACTCGAAAACAAATCTGAAACTTTCCAAACCCGATTTTATGCCACCAAAATCAAATATAGTGTTCTAAAAATCATCAATACATCAACGGTCAACCTCCTTTTATATCATCATCCAAGACGAGCAAGAAATAAGAAATCAAAATTGAATTTCAATTCCTCTCCACCCCCCCCCCCCCCCGTTTCTCAACACTGCCCTAATCCGATCTATGTGAGATCGAGTGACGTGGAATGTGTGCAAGAAGCTCCAAGCGTATACAAACGATTTAGGGTGTTGTTTATACGCCGAACTCTATGCTCCAAGGGACTCAGCTCGCAAAGGTCATGGAACAGAGGACTAAAATCGCAGAGGACTTGAACTTAAAGGACAAAAACTGCAATTAACCCCTTCTAACGGACATGGTGGGGAATTGGGAGGTTGTTTCACGGTCTTCCGTTCCATCTCCATCCCATAGCCGACCACTCTTCTATTCAACTCCATCATTCGCGCCTTCAGCCTCTACAAAATGTCTGATGAGACCTTAACTTGTTACTCCCAGATGTGTTCTCTAAATCTTCGTGGGGATAATTTCACTTACCTGTATTGAAGGCTGTTTCGCAGCTCTGCTTCGTCTGGGTTGGGAAGTGTGTTCATGGGTTGACGGTGAAAGATGGGTTGGAGTTTGATGTGTATGTTGGGACTTCGTTGGTTGACATGTATGTGAAATGTTGGGAGATTGGTGATGCGCGTAAGCTGTTCGATGAAATGCATGTTAAGGATGTCGCGTCTTGGAATATGTTGATTGCTGGGTATATGAGTAAAGCCGTAGAGGGGATGTTGATCTTGCTCGGGAGGTGTTTGATAGAATGTCTGTGAGAAATATTGTGTCTTGGACTAGTATGATTTCAGGGTATACTCAGAACGGTTCATGCCCCGATTAACCACCATGGTAGACAAGGGACACATCCCCTCATGCGACCAGCAGTCGATGCAGGACTGCATGTTCATGATGCATAATTGCATATGATGGGCCAGGGAAGGCATGCCGAGGTGAATCCACTTTACTCGATGCGAGATCCAAGGATGCAGATGTGCTGCAGCGAGCTGAAGAGAGAAGCAGGAACCGATGATGATGGAAAAAGATGGAAGATATGTGGAAAATGGCCCCTGGTATGTTGTTATTTTATAGTTTACGATATCAGATATGTACGATGTTTGTTGGATAATATCCGACGAGATAATTAATTTAGGAATGTGATCGAAGCATACTTATTTTTACGTACCTTACAGAATATACCTATACGGCTATACTGCTCTGTCTCATCGACAAACATGGAAACCAAACAAAATGGTTGAAAATTCAACAAGAACAAACAGCCAAAAGGCCTGATAAATGTAGTTCCAAGAGTCACACAGACTAATTAAGTAAACTTCAAGCTTTCAACAAAAATAGCTGAAAAGTTATCCATTCTTTCCTTTGGCAATGAAAAACCAAACTCCAATCCTCCTTTAAAATCTCTGGACTCGGATAAAGACATGGAATATTTCTCCGAATCAATCTTCAGGGCCTCGAGTGCCCCATCCGAAATCCACACCATACAGGTCGAACTTAGGAGATCCCGATATCGAAAGCATGCTTACCCCCACGTATTTCATCATGTCTGACATCCAATTCTCCGCGGCTTTCAACACTTCATCCTTCTTGTTAACACTCTTAATATTCTCAGCTATTCCAGTTTCCGCGAGAACAAATCCTTGGTCTCCGACAAGGTCTTTGTGGCTGATATTCACCACTGTGTAAGACAAACAGTTTCCAAAGTAGTTAGCAGGAACGGATGGAGTTATACGAGCCCTGATATCCACCACGAAAGTGAATGCCTCTTCACGGTCTGGTTCTTGCTCCCCTGATTTCACAAAACAACTCCAAGCATAAGCAGTTGAAATTACCACGAACGATGAGACGTATTCCAGGCCTGGATTCTTAGACAGAACGAAATCCTTCAGCTTTTTTATATCCGTTTGATCGAGAACAAATGTTTTCCGGACACCTTCTATGGGCACAGAGAACGTATCTGGCTTTAAAGGGAACCTTTTCAATGTGTTCCAAAATACGGTGTCGATTCCAAGTGGATCTTTGATAATAGTATCAATCAAAGATCGGTAACGATTCGTCTTTCGACTTGATGAGCTCTTCGTCTCCTCCAAATTTACTAATTGAGGCCCATGCTCTGATGAATCCTACGATCGAACTGGCATCTCTGAGGACATGCCGATTTGAGAACCCGATGCAAATGCCCTGATTGGGGAACAAGGTGACTTGCACGGCTAAAACTGGCACTATTTTGTACTCCTTATCCTCTGTAACAGGTGGCAGTTCAGGTACGAAATCGTAAAACTCATCTGCATCTCGCACGTCATAACCGGTTAGGTAGTCGAAATCTTTAGTTGATTCGGTAAGTGTTAGCGGAAAAGAGTATCCGGTCAGGTACCGGAGAACGGGCTTAATGGTTTTGTCATCGGTGTTGAAAGGGCACAATAAGTTGCCTGCCAGAGGTAGGTAGTTTTTGAGAGTGAGTGAGAGGGACTGTTTCAACTTTGGATCGACTGTGTGGATGAACTCGGGCTTGGAACACGAAAATTTGTAGAAAATAAGGCGACGGATCGGGAGGTAAGTGATCTAGACGATGTCCAGGAACGTAAGCGGAACTGTTAGCTCCGGTACGGTGGCGTTTTTTGGTGGCGTGATACGGCAGTTTTCGATCAGGGTTGCCATTTGGTGTGGTAAGAGTATTTTGTTTAGGTAGTTTTGTTCGTGTTGAGTGGATGAATGAATATGTTTCCCTATATATGGACGAGTTGAGTTGAAATTTACATGGACTAGTATGAATGACAAGCGTATTAAGGATTATGTGGATCATGTGGATGACTTTTATTGTAAAGTTAACCATATCATCAGCAATAATACCTCAGTAGGTTGGAATAAGTGGTGCCTACTGAAATTTGTCATACAAAATATACAAATCTCTCCATCCAATTGCAGGAATCAGGAAAAATGGGGTGCGGCCAAAAATGGTTCTTTCTCTGTTAAATTTGATTACAGTTATCTTGTTTTTAAGGAAGAACCTATGGGTGCACTGGACTTGGAAAAAGATTTGGAAACTAATAGGCTTGATTAATACTCCCTCCTACCATTATTATAACCATTATTGTTATTATATGTCGTTTCAGGTTTTGTTTTTCGTATTTGCCCAATTCTTGTCGTTTTAAACTTATAAGCTCTATACCATCTATTTTTTTTTATTCTCTAGCCTTCATCTCTCTTTTTTTTAACAGTAAAAAACTTCATTAACCCCATAAAAACGTGTACAAAGAGTAAGAGGAGTATACCCCAATCTTGATACAAGGCGTATCAATATAACTCAAATACAAGAGAGGGTTCAAATAGCCAACGAAGCTATATGTAAGTAAACAAACGGTACGAAACTCAAAAGACTCTAGCAAATCTATGAGAATCTTAAAATGAAGCACCGACTCACAACAAAGGCCCTTTGAACTCTAGACAACGCCTGTGATTCGAAACCGAAATAGTAACGAGCCCACACTCCCACAGCTCCCAGGGTGATGATGCAGCATCACAACCCCATTTGCAGCTCATAGGAGTACCGGCCGGAACACAATAGTTCCCGTTTGTCACAACCCTCAAGCTTAAAATGAAGACGGAACACTTAGAGCAAACCGCAACACTGCCACCAACCAAGGACTCCTTCAACCGAAAACATGTACGTCCCTGTAAAACCAACGAAACTCCCCAAGCAAAATGTGAAGCACCCATACAAATAAGCAAAAGCCAAAACTAGTACCAAACTAAATGACAGAGAATTAAAAAAACTCCCTGAAAAAGCTGGCCAGCAACGAATTGACCCCTACCCAAAGTCTGACCGCAACCACTGCACAGGAAAAGGAAAAACTGCCCCTGACCACAGTCCCGAACAGCTACAGCACTTACTGGCAGGCGCTGCACCACCCCAACACAAGGCGCATAACAACAACCTGGAGTAGCGACCGCCGCCAGAAAACAACACGGCAGCCTGGCATCAGCCTTCTGATACGGACAACAGCAACAAAAACGTAACATGCAACAACGCAACATGAATAAACGAGCAGCAGCAATCGCTCTCCAACCTGCCAAACACAAAACAAAGACGAAGAAAACAGTAAGCCTGAGCATAACCCCACCAAACCAGACCCTTCACCACCACTCTCCAACCTCCCACACCAATTATTTCCAACATAACGTAGGTGCTAACAACCACGACGAGAACTGATAATCGCCCCCCAACACACATTTGCACCTAGCCCAAAATCACACCACATACTTCACCTTATCTAGCACTTCTGTCGAGGAAAACTTAACCCCCCTATGAATATCAAGTCGTTTCTTGCCAACCACACACACCAACACACCCCATGAACTAACGCCACTCTAAATTTGCTATCCAAATTGTGATCCAGAAAGCACCTCCCAGCCAGCCAACGCCTCTACAACAGTATCTACACTATTAAAACCGCAACCAACCCAAGAAGCAACTCCTTTCCACACTTCCACAGCAAACGGGCACAACACAAAGAGATGTAACGCCGACTCCTCACTAACATCACAAAGTTTACACACATTTGCCACTGACGCGTCAAGTATATGTCGCCCAGGGGCGAAGGCAGCCCATACTTGACCTGTGCTGTAGCACAGGTTGAGGACAATTTTTATTTTTTTTAGTATGGTTAATTTATACTTTGGACTGAATTATCGATGGTTTTAGTCCAATTAGCACAGATTCATTACTGATATTTGAGTGTCCAATAGATAGTTAATGTAAAGGTCATTAATTTAGTATAAAGAAACGAGATTAATTCATTTAAGAAACAAACAAAATTAATTTCTCTTCGAGTCTTCTTCCGGTGATGTCTTCATATGTGTGTTGTTATGGTGAATTGGTGATTGAGTTAATATAACCCGCTAGAGAAATATTAAAGTTGTGAATTATGAAATATTTATTGTCTTAGATGTTAAAAAAATTCGTTCTTGAACACTCAAATACTTAAATTGAATAAATTTTGCTCCTTTGAGAAAAAAATGATCAACTTTTTTTTTCTTTTTTTGACGTTAAGATTAGCACAGGTAAAAATAATTTCCTGGCTTCGCCCCTGATGTCGCCTCAATAAATTATCTAATGTTGGAATGCGATTCCAAGCTAGCTTCCACAAAAAAATCTGAGACCTTCAACGGCACCCACGCAACCCAAATAAATCGCATCCAAGCAAACGCCGCATCACCAACAAGCAAAGAATCACATGGCACACCGTCAAACTGAGCTTTGTAACCCGCCTTCATCTCTCTCTTAATCCTTACCAATACAACAATGCCAACAAATCTCATTCTCATTGGCCTCATAATTGCCTAGTATTATGGGCTAATTTAATACGAGTATGTGCAATTGTTGATAGAAAGGAGTAGAAAGTTGTTGACCGGAAAAAATCAAATTGAGTAATGTACAATGGTATGGAGGGAGTATATAACTTGGACACTACTCGTTAAATCCATTTTGAACTCATAACTTTATTTTATTATGGTTGAGTACGATCCGGGATAAAAAAATAGTCTACCTTAAAAATTGTTGGGGTGAGAGAGGCTCGAACTCTCGACCTCAGGATACCTCAGAAGCTATGAGACCTACGCGCTAGCCAACTGCGCCACCACCCCAATGATGTTCATTTACGGACCCAATGAAACAAATCTTCATCAGTCAGCAAAATTAATCCAAGTTTAAATCATCTGATTCTTTCTCTTCCCATTTTCCTTCATTAACGCATCAATTACATTTTTTTATAGTATAACTTGGTGGTAGAAGGATTCGAAGATATGTCTTACAAGAAGTTTAGAAGAGATGTTCTTGAATTTTCTAAATTTTACCAAATCAACCGAAACAAGGAAAAAAATTTAAACAGTTCCCTCAATTCCAAAATAAAGCTAAGGGCCAAATGGGTGGCAAATAGAAATCAAGTTCAACAATGCAACGCAACCTAGCATAATGCTGCACCCAGCATCCTATATATGTTTTTTTTTTTTTTTTTTTTCCTCATCCAAAAAATGTCTTACCGAAAAGTATATGTTTGTTCCCCATGGCCATAACCGTGGTAGCGTTAGCCTTTTGCGACTTGCTTCTTTAATAATGATCATACATTCATATATACGCTCGGTTCTTGATTATAAGAATATGTTCCGCTGCCCTTAAAAAAAAAAAAAAAAAAAAAAAAAACTCGTACATTAAGCATTAAGCATTAAGTCAACATGATCATCAATATATATCATCTTAGCCAAGAAATAAATTTGTTCTCCAGATCCGCAATGCTGTTAGCTCCATCTGAATTTTTGTTCATCTGCAAAAACATATATGCACGGAAATTAAAGGCCTTACAATTCATCAAAATTCATATAAGAAAGAGCATCGCTGGATTACTCATAACAAATTAAGATATAAGTAGTTGATATTTAAACGTACTATGCTCGATCGATCACTAATATGTAGTACAAGTTGTACACTTGTACTTTTTGGTTAGTTAAATTGAAAATGAAACTTAACTATTTCTTTGATTATATCATACTCTATATAAATTATCAACGTGTAATTTTATAACCAAAAGGAATTAACTAGAACAACATAAGAAATGGTTTGAATCACTTCCCATCTATATATACGTGAGTAGTCATAATGTATACATTGTGAACTACTTATTAATACTATATAGATATATATATATATATATATATATATGTACCTGGATATGTAAATGGGAAGTGATTTTGTCCTCACAGACATACGCAGTGGAAGTACTTTTAATACAAATGCCTTCATCATCTTCCACCCTCTGCAACATATTTGCAAATGCTGTTGATCCAACTGCATTCTTCATGCATATCTGAATTATGGCTTCGTCTTCATTAACTTCAGTGACAGAAACCGTTGGGCATTGTGAGCTGGAACTAGCAATAGTGTTCAGTTTGTTTTTATTTGCTGCAGATTGCATTTCCTCTTTCTTGGATTCCAGCTCTTCAATTTCTGTTTCCAGCTCTGGAATGTACTTGAGTACTTTATCCACTACAGATGGAGCGCTCCATCTTTTCTGCAGCAATAATGTGCCGTTATAGTCCATTATACATTTTCAGCTCCAGAAATTTCATGTAACACTCGAACTCACAAGGGCGTAGATCAGTTCTAGGAGAGTTACAAGGATTACATTGTACAGTTACATCAAAATATTTATCACATCCTACAATTTTATGTAAATTAACTCAAATATCCTACAAAAAAGTGATATGATGACCAATGAATCTTAATTACATGGTTTAATTTACAAATACATTATAATGTAGAGATGTAGAATTCCTCACAACTAGTGGAATATAATGTAGTATAAGTACCTTGGATCTTCTTGAATCGGGGAGTAAGGCGCGTAAAGCAAGGTAAGACGCATTCAGCTTCATCCTGCGTATTCTCTCCTTAGCATTGTGGTCCAGCTTCTTAGAAACCGATGATGATGGTCCTTCTTCAACATTTTCACCCCATTTTTGTTCCAAAATGCAATCGGTACCTTTAACATTGTTTTTCCTAGTAACTTGCCTGGACTTTTTGGGACTTGATGAGATAGTGGATGTAACTTTCGTAAACTTTTTCATTCTCTTGTTGTCATCTGATGAAATTTTATCAGCTCCTTGTGGTGCTGTAATTTCTGAATGTTGTTGCTCAACCCCGACTGGAATATTCTCTGCATTACGTTGATCATTACCAATATTGGGCGGATGCTCTAGTAACTCTTGATACAGTGGCCACAGATCATCCAGTGGATCAATAGGGTTGATCAAGAATTCACATTCCTCACCAGTATTCATCATGACGTTATAGGGAATTTCATCAACACTATAAGGTAAGTTTGACATATTATTTTTGTGTAAATAATTGGTTAAATTAAAGGCCAAAATAGGGAAGGAAAAAAAAAACAAAACAATTATGATGCTTTCAAAATTTCATGTACTAGGGATAGTACTCTCTTGTACTTCCCTAGCTAATTAAGACTTCAGCTCTATACCTGTACAATTATTGATCCATAAATCTGGGTTGATGAATCGATCGAGGTGGTCCAAGAGAAACCCTAGTTTTCATATGTGTGGATATAGATCGATTTGAAATTTACTTCCAGAGCTCGATCCGAAACTTTAAAAACCAAACCCTGAACTCACAAACTTGGTAAGATCAATATCACAAAAAATGGTCCAAGAAATTTCAAATTCAAAGAAAAAAAGAAGAAGATGATATGAACATTGGAAAATGCATATATATCATAATGTATATGACTTGCTACAATTAATAAATCAGAATCTTGGAACATAAGTGAGCTATAAAGTCTATATATAGCTAATGAATCACAGTATGGAGAGGTCATGTGATCATTACAGAAACAATGTGCAGTTGGATCAGGAGTATGTATACATAATATAGGAGATGTGAATAGGCATGTAACATAAGATTCCAAGAAATTAATCAAGAAGCAAAAAACAAACCTGATGAGATGCAAAAAATATACAGGTAATGAAGAACTGAAGTTTTGAAAAATGTCAGATATTGAAATCTAGCTAGCTAGGGAAGATGACAGAGAGATATGAATGCACAACATATTCATGAAGTCAATGGAAAATATTTGAAATATACACTTGTCATTTTCATTATGAACTTCTTTCAGAAATATAAATTGATTAAAATGCAAAAGTCAAGTGTAAATCGGATAACATATAGTACATTTTAGGTTTATATTCATGATATGTTGCCATCAAGCTTGATTTGTTCATGACGTGGCCAAAGAAAAATATTTTTTTTTGTACAAACAAGTGTATTAGTAAAACAGTTGTGGACATTATTTGCTTTGTTTAGAAAGAAATGCAGAGGTTACCATATAATTAGCAAGCACTAATGACTAATTCTATATAAAAGTATACTTGATTACTTGTTATATTAATTGATTGATTTGTTTGATGATGGTTCACAATATAGTACAACACTTGGGATGGTAGTACAATATTCCCACATTTGTTGAAGTACAAATTAAGCTATTCAGTTTGCCTCATATATTTTGATGATTATATATATATGATCCCTATCAAGGATATATAGATGCAGTGTGCTAAATATATATAGTCACTTTGTTTTCCTATGTTTAGCAACAGACACTTCATATGCAGAAATTACTTTTCCAATCTCACTCAATATAAGTTAATTAGTGAAGTAAATGCATGCTGCTAGGGATATTTGGTTTATATTTTTATGTTAACAAAAACTGGGTTCCACCATATGGTCTGATACTCATTTCAAAAAAAAACTTTTATTATACCTGCAAGTATCAGGAGGTGAGGGGATTAGACCCTTTGGCGGGCTTGTTTTGAGCAAATTGGGCGTGATTTAATTGTAAGTTGAGGGAGCTAGAGCCCCAGAGCTCACTTTGTAGAATGTTTGAATGTATCAGGAGGTGAGGGGGTTAGACCCTTTGGCGGGCTTGTTTTGAGCAAATTGGGCGTGATTTAATTATAAGTTGAGGGAGCTAGAGCCCCAGAGCTCACTTTGTAGAATGTTTGAATGTAATAAACGAGTACATTTTTTATTGGACTATTTTATAGGAGTACCAAAGAGGCCAAGATCTCAGGGTTCTTCCCCAACATTGGTGTTAACTAGATGACCTGCAAAATGGCTCATGAACCTTTAAAGGACCGCTTGATGGGAGGCTTATTCTTCAGGGGCTAAATTGGGACGTCTTCTATGAAAGTTGTGTAGCAAACGTCGAGGGTCCTTGACCATGCCGATGGGCTAATGCACCCTTGAGTTGGATCCGTCTTGTATGAAAGTCGTCTACGTAGCTAGCCTCGAGGTGCTCTTAGCCTCTTACTCCTCAAAGGGTTTAACTTGTAACGTTATCTAAAGTTTATGGCAGTCACTCACTTTACATGGTATCAACAATAAAATAAAACCATGACAAAAATGATGAGAATGTCCTCTACTTAGGACTTTTCCAATCGGACTTGGCCAACACTCCCTGCTTGTTAAAGCTTCTAACCAAGGTCCGTGTCCAGTGGGAAAGCCCAAAATTATCGGCCCAACTTCTGACGGAGCTTGTTGCGGTGTACCTTTCTTAGAAAAGAAAAGAAAAAAAAAGGAAATGTGAAATGGTGGAGAAGAATAGAAGATGATGCGTCTATTTATGTAGTGAAGATAGATCGAAAAATCTATTGCTTGCAATACACACTCTGGTCGCTTTCTCCCTCTTTTGGATCTGAATCTCTCTTCCCAATCTCATCTCAGTTCTCAGGTATGGTTTAGTTTACGCATTCATACATACAGATGATTAGCTGCATTGCTGAACAAGTTTTTCATTTCATGCTTTTACATTTTAGATAATAAGAAATGGTAATCTAGCTCAGATAGCAGAGATTTGATCTAATTTCGCTGATAATTCTACTGTATTTTGATTAATTCGATGTTTTGGCTGTTAGTATGATGAAACAATGTGGATCAATATATATGTATCGTAACTCGTAAGTTCGTAATCACTGTGTATTAGTGCATGTGTTTGATGAATTTCGATGCGTTAGAGATGATGATGATGTTATGTTCGGAAGAGGATTTGTGTGGTTTCTGTATTTACTTCTGATATAGATGTTCTTAGTTGTTAGAGCTGGTGATGTTATGATCAGAAGAGGATTTGGGTTGTTTCTGTATTTACCTTCTGATTTAGATGTTCTTAGTCATTGCTCATTGATCTGTGTAGAATTATGTATTTTTGTTTCTTCACTAATCAGTACTGCTAATCTGCTATTGTTCACCTTTGAATGTATTCCGTTAAGATGGATTGTGATCTGTCTTTACAAACGGTTGGGAATTTCCTCAGATGTAGTTGGACTAATGACTAATATGTGCTGTTTGTAATTGTAAATAAGTTTAAGTTACATCTTGAAAGCGTTTCAATGAGCATAGTTTATGTGAATTTCCGTCCTGTGGTACTAGATCTTGTGGAAAACTAGCTTGTGTTTTCGTTAATAATTAGCGGTCACAGTTTATCTGTGTCCTTGATTAACTTAATTGATGGATACAGATAATTTGGTGAAAAGAAATGGCAGCTGCAACACTTAGCCATACCGATACAGAGAAGCTCACGAAGCTCAAATCCTCTGTTGCCACGCTCAATGCAATAAGCGAAAATGAGAAATCTGGATTTATCAGTCTTGTAGGCCGCTATCTCAGTGGTGAAGCTCAGAATGTAGAGTGGAGCAAGATCCAGACACCTACTGATGAGGTGGTGGTCCCTTATGACACCATGTCTCCTGTGCCTGAAGATCCTGCAGAGACCAAGAAGCTTTTGGACAAACTTGTTGTCTTGAAGCTTAATGGAGGCTTGGGAACAACTATGGGATGTACTGGACCAAAGTCTGTTATTGAAGTTCGTAATGGTTTGACATTTCTGGACTTGATTGTCATCCAGATTGAGTCGCTCAATGCTAAATATGGATGCAGTGTGCCCCTTCTTCTGATGAACTCATTCAACACCCACGATGACACTTTGAAGATTGTTGAAAAGTATACGAACTCAAAGATCGAGATTCATACATTTAACCAGAGTCAGTATCCTCGCCTGGTCGTTGAAGATTTCTCTCCACTTCCTGCCAAAGTTTCTGGCAAGGATGCATGGTATCCACCTGGTCACGGAGATGTCTTTCCAGCATTGATGAACAGTGGAAAGCTTGATGCTCTGATTGCACAGGGAAAAGAGTATGTATTTGTTGCAAATTCCGATAACTTGGGTGCTGTTGTGGATTTGAAAATTTTGAACCATTTGGTCAACAACAAGAATGAATACTGCATGGAGGTCACACCCAAAACACTAGCTGATGTTAAAGGTGGAACTTTAATCTCTTATGAAGGAAAAGTACAGCTCCTGGAAATTGCACAAGTACCTGATGAGCATGTCAATGAGTTCAAGTCTATAGAGAAGTTCAAGATTTTCAATACCAACAACTTGTGGGTAAACTTGCAATCCATCAAAAAGCTTGTACAAGGAGATGTGCTAAAGATGGAGATTATTCCTAACCCAAAGGAAGTTGATGGTGTCAAAGTTCTTCAACTTGAGACTGCTGCAGGAGCAGCAATCAGATTCTTTGATCATGCGATTGGTGCTAATGTTCCACGTGCACGATTTCTTCCTGTAAAGGCCACTTCAGATCTACTCCTAGTACAATCTGATCTCTATACCTTGTCTGATGGCTTTGTCTTGCGCAACCCTGCACGCACCAATCCTGCCAATCCTTCCATTGAGTTGGGACCTGAATTTAAGAAGGTTGCCGACTTCTTAGGTCGGTTCAAGTCTATTCCTAGCATCATTGGTCTGGATAGCTTGAAAGTGTCTGGGAATGTATGGTTTGGAGCTGGCATTACTCTAAAGGGTAAAGTGACGATTGCAGCAAAGCCTGGTACTAAGCTTGAAATCCCTGATGGTACTGTCATTGCTGACAAGCAAATCAATGGTCCTGAAGACATATGAGGAGCTGATGCTTGAAGTTGAGAAGGTGCTTTTTAGAAACTATACTCTCTCTTTTGTTTGTGATGTGTATGAGAGAAAAATAAGTGGGTCTTTGTTTTTGTTTTTTTCTTTTCATTTTCCGATTCTTGATGCTTAATTGCTGTCATTTGGTGGTCTGTAGAAACAACTGCCTGTTTTGGTTTTGATGTGTAAGATCGAGTTTGAGAAATAATAAACGGGAATTTATTTTGTTCAATTTTTGCCATGCAGTAGCTGCTATTTGGTGTTTATCGAAGTAGAGTCATGACATAAATTAGCTGTGCTGTTTAATATACCAGGTATTGTACAAGTGTAGGATATAGGGTTTAGGATAGGAAAACCTTTGGTTGCTGGATTCAAATGCATGTTTCCTTGTGATCATTCATGCCGTTTCTACTGTTCCCAGTTAGATACAACTCCATGCATCTGTTAATATCTACCTAGACTTAATTTAGGAAGCATTTACATGGTTCTCTGCCAATCAGTCCAAAATTGTTCTCCAATTGCAGGGAAAAACAAAATCAATCACATTCATGTAAGATGCTAGCTAAGTAAGAGCGTTGTTCATCGCTCAAATCAGTGGGAAACTCAACTAGAAACCTGAGTCTGAGGTCTCCTCTCCTGCCACCTCCTTCTGGCTTGGGCATGCCTTGTCCTGCTAAATTCTTTTCATATCCTGGATATATAATGTCATCTATATGTAATGACATTTCTCCTCCTCCTAATAGAGGGACTGAAATTGTGCATCCTGTTAGAGCCTGGATGAGAGGGACCTGAACTCCCAGTTCTAAATCGTCATCCTCTCGCTCGAACAGTGGATGTTTTTTCTCATCGATCACAAAAATAATATCAGCTGGGAGGGTGCCTGGTCTCTCGTCTCCCTTTCCTTCAAATGTGATCTTTGTTCCCTTTTTCCACCCAGGCTTCACATTTATCACGAGTACTTCTTCTTCTTGTACAAGTAATCTGTCATAAAAAGTACTATCAGCTATGCATTTAACACATGTCTTATATAGTGTTGACAGACAGTCCATGCGAGAAAGGCATGATAAGTTACGTTGTTTGTTATATTTCTTTTACACTCTGAAGGAAGACAAGCCAACATTTTAGAACAGGCTACGTATTGAAAGCTTTATTATTTTCTTACCCGAAGCTTGAGATGGCATCTCTTGTAATCTTGATCTTCTTAGCACATCCATTGCATAACTCCTCAAGTGTGCATTTCAGCTTTTTCTCTATGGGATCAGGTCTTCTCCGAGCAGCAGACTGTGAATAAAAAATCGGGCCTGTGCTTGACAGGCTTGCTGATTTTGGCAGATAGGTAGCGGCTTTTGGTGGGCTAAAAACAGGTGTGCTGGGAGTTGGTGGGGTGTTTCCCTCAGCTGAAGCTGTTGGATAAATAGTTGTGTGGAAATCCAACTGTGGAAGAATGTTTGTCGAGTCTGGACTTGGTATGGGGCTTCTGGTAATCCTGCTTGTGGTACGTGAAAGGAGAACAGGCTTAGATATCTCCAACTCCTCTTCTTCCTGAAATGTATTACTGTCTGATACATGTGATCCTTCTCTTTTTCTTAATTTTACATTCATTATCTTCTGCACGATCAATCTTACTTTGATCCAATGTAATACGAACATGTGCAGATTCTATCCTGGTAATTATGCTAGTGTCGGCAAATGATGCATGCATAACCTGCAGGCTTCATTGATGGAAAAAAATTGGCTTCGGCTTGAGTTTTGTCAGAAGGAGCCTTTTCGTGACATGTGGGGTTTATGCGCTTTGAGAATGTTTATGATCACGGTTGAAGTGTTTGTGGATACAAGAACGTTGTAAAAATTCTATGTTGGTGAATTGGAAGAATTTCCCTTGGGGAAGAAGAGGAAGAAGACAGATTGGAGGTTGCAGGGAATGAGAGAAAGAGTGGTAATGAGGGAAAATGAAGAAACTGGAGATTTTTGTCCAATGAAAGATGAGACTAATGAAAACCAGACAAATTTAGGTGCTTTAATAGGAGCCTAAATTAGGCATGGATGTTGACTTGGATACCTTAATGCATCTAGCATTTTAGGTTTAAAATCTTGTATTTGTTCGTCAACGAACTTATCTTTTGTTCGTAAATAGAGGTCACTAATACTGTAATACACGGTTGAGATATCCCTGGAGACCAGGAAACCTTGTCAATGCTTTTATGAGTTTCCAGGAAACATTTTACAGATTTACAAAACCTACAAGTTAAATATTCAACACAATGTAAATGAGAGAATGCTGGTAGAATAATTATGGTTCTACCTTTTCTATACACTATGTCACTATGTACACACTATACCTTGCAGTTCTATTTTCTCATTGTATGATCATATTGTCCGTGGCAATGTAAGGCCTGTCAGGAATAGTAGGAACCTCAATATCTCCTTCTAGCATTTTCAGAGCATCCACAATAGTAGGCCTTAATGCAACCATCAAATGAGCACACAAAATACCCACAAGGACAAATCTTTCCATCACCAACCTGGAATATCTTCTGTCTGCTACAGAATACTCATCTCCCTGCAGCAAAAAAGGATCCAACACCTGCTCCAACTTCCCGGCTTTCATTAGTGACCATGCCCAATCAGTAACCAAAAACGTCGAAGATGACAAATCGAGGGCCTTTCTTCCACACATAACTTCAAGAACTACCATTCCAAAGCTATAAACATCACTCTTCTCTGTCAGTTGGCCATAAAGGGCATATTCCGGGGCTAAGTAACCATGTGTCCCTGCAATACGCGTAGTTAGATGGGATTCGTCTCCATCTATTCGTTTTGCTAGTCCAAAATCAGCCACTCTTGCTCTCATGTGTGAATCCAGCAATATGTTTGTGGGCTTAATATCCCTGTGATATATAGGTGGCTTCACACCATAATGAAGATAAGCTAATGCATTTGCCACATCCAAGATAATGGTTTTCCTTCTGATCCAAGATAAAGGCCTCTTTCCAACTCTGCTCCAGCCTCTCTGCGGTGGAAATAAACTATCTCCTAAGTTACCGTTCGCCATGTAATCATAGACCAAGTATTTTTGGCTCTCTTCATCTGAGATGCAGCAACCTCTAAGAGGCACAAGATTTCTATGCTTCAAACTGCTAATGATCTCAACTTCGCGAAAAAACTCAAAATCCCCTTGAGAGTTGGGATCTGTGATCTTCTTAACCGCAATCATCATTCCATCTTGCATTTTCCCTTTGTACACCATGCCAAACTGACCACTCCCAATCAAGTTCTTTGGAGAAAACTTATTAGTTGCTATCTCAAGATCCCGGTTTGTGAACAAGAACAAGTCAGCCTTTGGCCTCCAATGCATCAATCCATCATTTTCTTTTAAACTAGCATAACTAGACTCCAAGTTCGAAAAATCATGTATTTCTGTCTGCTCTCTTGTGCCATCACTCCAATTCAACAGCAAAACAAGCAAAATTGTGATAACCAGCGCAGTAACACCGCCTCCAACCGATCCATAGATAATCCCTCGGTTATCTCGATCACTGGCATCTGTTTGCGTTAACAACGGTAGACCAAGTATGCATGAAAGAACCCCTGCACTCTGAGGGCCATCCTCATTCACTAGCCCTGCAGCATACAGGATTGTGTAGTAAAAACAGCCCCTCGAACGAGAACTATTCCCGTCTAAAGCAATCAACTCCGACTGTACCTGAAATCCAGCCTGAACGCATTCATCACACGCGCTAAGGCTTGACAAATCTCCACTACAACCGGTGTCTAGGGGGGTAGAACGGCCTACCGCCGTTATCCAATCCTGCTTAGTTTGTATGTTGGCACAGACATTTGTTGTGTTAACAAAGTTTTCAGGAGAAAAACATAGAGAAGTGAGATTATCAGGTAAGTTGAGATGGTTGAGCTTGTCTTGGAAATCTGAGAGGCAAGAAATGGAAGTTTGGAGATTTGGGAGACGAAATAGAGACGTCTGTTTAAGGTGTTTTGCTGTGGCTACGCCATATAGGCTGGTAAGTGTTTGGCAACAGTTACTGGTGAGATTTTGGTTGCTGATGATGTTATGGCAAGAAGATGTGTCCCATGGGATTGTTAGAACATAGTTGAGGTCCATTGGACATTGGTTTTCGAATTCAGGTGGAGATGAGGCAGAAATCTGTGACAGGATACATAGATGAGTAATGGATATGAGTAGTAATATATGATCAAAAAACATGTTTCTTGGCATGAATGGAAGTTGATCAAGTCTTATAAGTTAATATAGACAAGAATGGTACAGGGCTGAAAGCAAGAAGAGTCTATTTCTATTCTAACTTAAGTCATCAAGAATAAGAAAAAGATGCATACTTTTGAGGTTTCTTGGTTGCTTCTAAGAGTTCAATTTCATATGGCAATTGGGAAAAATGTGAGGGGGTGATAGTGATGCAGTCCATTTAAATGTTTTAATAGAAAACAAAGTCTCAATCTCAGAACCTTCCTTTTGAAATAAAATCTGATTTGTGCTGAGAAATATAGTGTTCTTGAGTCACTTTACTTGATTCAAGTCACCTAAAAATCTATTTAAATAATACTAATATCAATGAATGTTTATAAACAATTAATCTTGTTGTATACTTTAACCTGCTCATGGTTGAGTAAGTTTAACTTGTTACCTAGATGAAATTGACGGGTATATATTTTTAAATTTTTAATCCTTAAGAATCAAATGATTTTGATGCCATAATATAAATTCAACTCTTTCAAGAGTTTAAACTATTGAAAAATTACAGATAGATTCTAGTTATTTACATTAATTTTTCAATAATGTATGGTATTATTTGTGGAGGCTTATTCCAGTGGTAGCTTAACACATTATGAACTAAGACCAAGAATATTAATGGAGATAGTCAAGAAGCTAGCTTAGAGATGCATTATGTTAAGATATTAAAATATAGAGTTGACCCATTATCTATACATATATCATATGGATTATTAGTATGAAAAGAATGATCTGGTACTTGAAAAGAAAAAAAGAAAAAGGGAGACAAAAGGAAAGCTGAGAAAAGAGGAAAAGGGAATGTTTTGGGAGTTTCAAATGGGTTGCTTTGAATTTTGTGTGTGTCTAGAAATTACTACGGATCATATAGTAATGTTTGGAGATTTTGGAATGGGACTTGGATTTTGGGTGTGTATACATGAATTAGTTTTGAAAAGTAAAAGTCATTTGTAAAAGGATGGATTTGAATTTTGAGGTAAGCATGTAGTGGTAACCATTAGAAAAAGTTGCATATAATTTTGAGTAGTTACTGTCACCTGTAATTGAAGTCTCAATTTCACCTTAATGGAACCAACCATCCACACCTGCAATATGAACTGACTGGCATGCAAAACTCATGTTTTGATAAACTGGACGAAGATGTAAAAAGCTAGACAAGTCCAAAGTCTCCTCACAGTAAATTAATATGTAAAGTATAATTTTAATGAATTTCACAAGTGAGAGTGATGTAATGTGAACAAGTTTAACACAAAAACGTACTGCATGGTTTATGTTGAACATTTCACTGGATTTTTGTTACATTTGATATTCCCCAACAAAAAGGTTCAAATTAAGTTCAGTAGTTCACTCACTAAAGTACATTGAGCACTATTTTGGCACTTTCTTGATCAGCCAAGTCTATATATTTAGCAACCATCATGGACTCCAATCATCAAATACTTCAAATATCTATTGCTAAACATACAAACTAATAGAGAGGAAACATGAGGAACTTTACATCTGGAGCAATTCTTCTACTACTCCTCCTTGCTGCTGCTTCTATAGAGGCTAGGTTACGAGGATGCAGTCCGAGCGGTCATATAAAGGGTGAAAAGCCTCCAACAGGGCAATGCAACCAGGAAAATGATTCTGACTGTTGCAAAGCAGGAAAGCTTTACACTACTTATAAGTGCTCACCATCCGTCTCTGGAAGCACCAAGGCGGTTCTTACCTTGAATAGCTTTGAGAAAGGTGGAGACGGCGGTGCACCGTCAGAATGCGACAATAAATACCATGATGATAACACACCTGTCGTGGCATTATCGACCGGATGGTATAATGGAGGATCAAGGTGCCTACAAAATGTTACGGTGAGTGCAAATGGACGAAGTGTGAATGCTATGGTGGTTGATGAGTGTGATTCTACGATGGGATGTGACAGTGATCATGATTATCAACCTCCATGTCCTAATAACATTGTTGATGCCTCAAAAGCCGTATGGAAAGCACTTGGAATTCCTGAAGATAACTGGGGAGATTTGGATATTACATGGTCAGATGCCTGATGAGCTTTATGTATTTCTCTTTACAAATATGTTTATTGTAAAATAGAAGTGCGAGTATTGTAATCATATACTATATGATGTGTATTATGTAATTCATCCGTTGTTATATATACCCAGTAGCTAGCGGAGCTAGGGGGTGCAGTGGCGGTACCGTACCCCACCCTGAAGTTTCTGATATTACTATATACTCCCTCCGTCCCAGTCATTTTATTTACGTTTGTTTTGTTGACTTTTTCGTCACCTCGTTTGACCTCTAATAAATCATAAATCTTAACAAAACATAATTGATAAAATTATATAATGAAAGTAGAGACACTATATTTTCATAATATGCTTTCACAAATTAATTGTTCGTTATAATTTAGGAGTAAAATGAGGTCAAACAGAGCACAAAAAAGTCAACAAAACGAAACGTAAAGAAATGATCGGGACTGATGAGTATGTAGTAGTACTAAACTCTAATATAAATCTGTCTTGGTGGTAGGAACAAAGGACTTTGAGTTGAGTTGTGCGGGTTCAATCCTCGTGTGTCCCAGTACTTACGTTTCTATTTTATCCAAGTAAATTAACATCTTAATCTTTTTTCAAATAAGTTTAGTTTTTCTTTCTTTTCTTTTTATCTTCCTTAACTTTTCTATTTTATCCAAGTAAATTAACATCTTATCATTTTAGTTTTCTTTTCTTTTCTTTTTATCTTCCTTAACTTTCAAAATGCATCTTTTTTTCTTTTTAAATCTAAATGTGCTGCTCAATTTTTTGTTAAAGTACCATTGTGACATGTTTTAATACTTGAAATCATATATTAATTCAACGTTAGATGTACAATGTAAAGTATTATTTTGATATTTGAACGTATAAGTATAGTTAGAAAGGTATGAAAAATGATTATATTTTTTAAATTCTTTTCTTTGATATATGGCAAGAATATTTTTTCTTCTAGAAATCCGTGGCGTTTTGATGGACTTGGTTGACTATTTTCTACTCTATATAAAAAAATATCATACTTTTAACTTGGACCCCCCTAAATTTTGACCCTGGCTTCGCCACTATGTATACCTCTCTCATCTTGATGGACAACTACTAATTCCGTGAAACTTTTTTTTTATTTTTTTATTAATTTTTTGAAACGGTAAATATTACAACTACTCTCATTGTACATAACCGTCTTATGTCTCCGCTGGAGATCGAATCTTGTACATCTCCTTTACCATTCCAACTCCCTTCCACTTTGATGAACCTTCTTATTATGATTGGTAAATTGAAAATGAACAAGATTTGATGAAGGAGGGTAAATATACTGCGTACACTTCTATAATTTTCTTCATAAAGCGTGATTTGAGATATGCATGTACGATATAATTAGCAATGTCACATATATATATGGTTCAAAGAAACATAAAGAAAATGAGGGGGTTTTAAAGGTTCTCACGGTTCACGGGTATTTGTTCGATTTGTTGGGGTCAGAAATGTAGGGAATAATATTATTGGTTTAGATGATGATGTTTTCTAGGTCGGAGTTTATATTTCACCCCTAAATACAAAATATGAGAAATCGTTTAAAAATTGTTTCAAAACATTATAAATTTAGAACTCATCTATCAGTCTCAGTGTTTTACTATTCAGATATTCAGATTTTACTCGTACCCTATCTGTGTTGAAGGATACTAACTCTAGATTAACTGAAGAATTCAAAATTCTGAATTGATTTTGGTTGAGGTATGTAACAGTGTTTTTTACATCAAATTAGGATGGAACTGGGATATTTTTATGGGCACACTGTAACAGGGGATTAGTGGTTTGGGTTGTGATCAAGCTTGGTGTCATCATCATGTGTGCAATGTGGAGTACAGGTGTGATATAATATGTATTGTCACACGCCCTTAATAAAGTTGTGGTTATCCAGTTAACTAGCTAAATGACATGAACCGATATGTATTGGTGACTAACTGGGACGACATTATAAAATTCCAAATGAATTGATGGGTCGCGAAGCAAAAGAAAATGAAATAGTTTTATAATTTTTATAAACGACGTTTCGCATTGTTTGGGAATACAGTTTGAAACTTTTTTTTATTAGTTTACTAACTCTAAATTGATTTATCTTGGTGGGCTGACATACATATTCATTTCGTGTCATTACGAATTTACGATATACAGTATGGTAACTTTTTAGTAACTTTTCAACTAAAGTAAAATCTGTGAACAGACTATAGAGACCAAATGAAACGGGATGTACTTGATCAAAATAAAATGCAAACTTTTATTAATGATTTGTGAGTCTGAGAGTGATGTAAATTATTAACAAGTTTAGGTTCCAATACGGTATGGTATCCTATTCTTTAGTCTAAATTGTAAATTTTTTGAACATTTAATTGTTGAATTCATGTATGATTAAGACATCCAAACAAAAGGTTCAAATTAAGTTCATTTACATTGAACCACTCTTTTGACACTTTCAATTACCAATCCTATATAAACAGGGGACAAAACTGAATCCACCATCATCAAATTACTAAAATCTGCATTAATACACCGAAGAGGAAACATGAAGAGCTTTACAACTGGAGCAATTATTCTTCTATTACTCCTGGGTGCTTGTTCTACCGACGCTAGGCTACGAGGATGTAATCCGAGTGGTCATATAAAAGGCGAAACGCCTCCACCAGGACAATGCAACCAAGAAAATGATTCGGATTGTTGCAAAGCAGGAAAGCTTTACACTACTTATAAATGCTCACCACCTACTTCCGGAAGTACCAAGGCGGTTCTTACCCTCAACAGTTTCGAGAAAGGCGGGGATGGTGGTGCGCCATCAGAATGTGATCATAAATACCATGACGACGACACACCAGTTGTAGCTCTTTCAACCGGATGGTATAGTGGAGGGTCAAGGTGCCTTAAGAATGTCACGATTAGTGCAAATGGACGTAGTGTGAGCGCTATGGTTGTTGATGAGTGCGATTCTACAATGGGATGTGATAGCGATCATGATTACCAGCCTCCATGTCCCAATAACATTGTTGATGCATCAAAAGCCGTCTGGAAGGCACTTGGCGTACCCGAAGACAATTGGGGCGATTTAGATATCACCTGGTCCGACGCTTAATGAAATTTATGTATTATATATACTTCGTTAAATCTTTTGTTGTAAAATATAATATCTATCGTGTAATTAATCCTTTATAATTTGATGCGTGCATATGTATATCGGAATCTTATACAATAGACAACTCTACTTAATTTGGTAGTTTTATCGTTAATGACTCGTGAACTGAAATTGAACAAAAATTAACGAGACAAGGTTAAGATACCGAAGAAATATAATTCTCGTCGTCTAAGAAACTGTTGATAAACAGGTTAATTGGGACAGGCTTGAACCAAAATGTCACAAGATGCAGCAAATGTAGTTGACCAAAAGCTAACTACCAATGAGAAAGTGCCACGCGGGAGTTGTGACACGAAGAGATAATTGACCTTGTTTTGTGGAAACAATTTAATTTAATTAATTCATGCTGTAAAATAATATTTGGTCTTCCAAGATTTACACCCGATAGAGAGTAGCCTGAAGTTGTCTGTATTGCTTCAGTATATTTGACTTAAAACCCAGCAGCAGAAGTCTTGAATAGATCACTGAGAATTAACCAAACCCACTGGAAAAGAAGAAACAGAGGAGAACATATAGGTTCAATTAATTAATTGCCTTGATGTAGAGTTTGTTGATTGATCGTAATTCATATCGTAGTAGAAGATTGGGGGAAGAAGAAACTCGATCAAGGTTGAAGAATGAGTAGGTTGGGATCTGGGTTTTGCATTTTTGTCCTTATACTTGTCTGTGTTAGTCATTCTGGGCGGCTCACAGTTTCTGCCCAGAATCAGAGGCCTAAGAATGTCCAGGTGGCTCTTAGGGCCAATTGGCCTGGCACTCCAATTCTTCTAGAAGCCGGGTAATCACTGCTATTTCTCTAATCAATTCTGTTATTGGCTTTTACAGCAGCTTGTTTTCGGTTTTTGTTATATGGTTCTCCTGTGAAATTATGGTGTTTAAAGAAGTATTTTTTATGTGGATGTATTATGAATCATTAACTTGTCATTATTTTGATTCTGTTAAGCTGCATTTGTGAAAGAGAGTGTAAGATTAATGTTAGATGTTTGGAGGTCTTAGTTACTGTTCTACAGCTTTAGGTATTGAATAAAAGTACTAGTGTAATCTTTGTTTTCTTGCATTTTGTTTACATGATTGCTCCTTGTGCGTATCGCAGAGAGCTCTTACAGTATCCGTGGATAACTTATGAGATATATTTTTCCTGTTTACTTGGAATATGCCATTTCGATGTCGATGTAGTTTGGTTTGTAGATAAGGGTGATAAGAAAAGTCTGATCTTTGGCATGTATTCCTCTCAGTTTTGTAGAATATCCTTTCGTCCCTGACACATTGGCTTCGGGAAGTATCATGGGATTGTTTTAAGAAACGTCATGCACTTCTTTTACATATGCGTCGAGCTGATATTAGTTTAAATTTATATAACTTCCTTGAGTCATGATTCCGTCCTTATAAGTTGCAATAAGATTCTTTAGTCAGTTTTTATTTTATTACGTCCATGTGTGGTTGTGTGGTGAGACTTTTGCAAGTATAATCATTGTGAATCAGATTTGAGGACAACCTCAAATGTTTGCGGGATGGTTAAGTAATCCTCAGTAGGACTTCGTTTCAATCATATTTTGGAGATCAGAAAGATGTACTATAAAACTGAGCTGAAACTAGCCAAAGCAACATTTCCAAGAATAAGAGATGGGTTCAGACATTAGAATACCGTACCAATTTCTTAGAACTACAATTTTAACTGATTATACCTATTTAAATTTTTTTAGTACAAAGTCCAGTTGATTTAAGCGTTCAGTGAAACAGGATATGCATTTTGAAATTGCAATGTTCTACGGTTTCGCAGACAGCGATGTGCATGTGAAATTTTAGTAGTTTCTAAGTATCTATAAGCTTGAGGGAAGCTTGAAAAGGAAAAGTAGGGTGATTATCTGTAGACTGTACTTGTCAAGTATGAATTATCTGGCACAGAATTTGGGAAGTCTTAGGCATGGTCACTTGTAAACTTGATACCAAGTTGTCCTTCACTGTTGGGTAAAGTGGCAGAAAGAACCTAAAAAAGAGAAAAATATGCTCCATTGAGATTCTACATAGACTAAATCAGTTTACTGTAGTTAATTTTCTGATTCATCCATTTTAGTTCTAGATGAGCTTTAAAGTATTATGGTTCACAGTAAAATAAATTTCATATGTAGAAATTGAATTAGTAGTAGTTCAGGAGCCTTACGCTCGACTATGACATTTCTGATGCAATTAATATATCAATTAATTGGTATTCTTTAAGTAGTTTTTTATTTTGCTGTAAGGTCTATGAGTCTAATTTTTCTGTAATGTCTATGAGTCTATGTATGCTTTTAATATAACCTTCGTATTCCTTGTACGTTTCGTGGTAATTGGAAAACTATTCCACATCTCTTATTCATCTGTATCTAGGATTATGAGCACTTTCATTTATTTGTGGCCATTGTTAGTGCTATTACCCACTACGCGACTTCGTGTTAAAAATGCAGCTACACAGCCTACACTGTCTCGGACACTGGGCATTTTTCACCATAAAAAACAATAATCTTGTCTGTGTATCAAATGCAATTTTGTTCTCTCGATTTTCAGCTTTTATTTCTACTAAAAATTTTGAAAGAAAAAAAAAAAGATTGTAGCAAAGTTATTTATCATTGTATGTACAGGTTTTCCTAATTATGAATCTAAGTTGTTAATCTCGTGAAAAGGTAATATTAAAATTAACCATATCAGTCCCCACTGTAATGGTGTTGTGGCATGTTAGAGAAGTATATTTTTCTAGTAAGATCAATCTGTTGTAGAGAATTAAGTAATATAGGTCATGCAGATACAACTCAGAATCTAAGGTATAAGCTTGAGTTAGATTTGTCTCTTTTGTTCTTTTTTTTTTCTTTCCCCCAAGTCCCTATAAAATCCTTCAGCAGTGCATTCTCTTAATCATTATAACATTCTCCATTTGTCTATTTGACAGGGAATTGTTATCCAAGGAGTGGAAAGACTTCTTCTGGGACTTTGTTGAATCATGGATTGACTCTTCGAATGAAGATACTAATCCAATTACGGCAAAGGATTGTTTGAAGAAAATTGCTGAATTTGGGAAATCCCGATTGAGCAAACCTTTAGCATCAATTTTTGAATTCTCTCTAACTCTTAGGTCAGCATCCCCTAGATTAGTGCTGTATCGCCAATTAGCAGAGGAATCTCTTTCTTCTTTTCCTCTGGGAGATGATATCAGCTCACATACCATAAATGGAGATCCAAATGAAAGTACAAAGGTAAAAGGGTCTGAAGCCTCCGCCGTGGGCTTGAATACTGGCAAACCTGAAAATAGGTGTTGCTGGGTTGATACTGGTGGCTTGTTGTTTTTTGATGTCACAGAGTTGCAGCAGTGGTTGCAAAATCCTATTTCTGCGTAAGTTCTGCTCTGTCATTTTAATGACTTCTTCTGGAAAAAACTTGTAGCTATGTAGCTCCATACATGGATATACTGTTGATTTTCACTTCCATTATCACAATGATACTGTTTTGTTCTCAGGAGGGATGATACATTTCAGCAGCCTGAGATATTTGAATTTGATCATGTACACCCGGATTCAGCTGCTGGTAGCCGCGCTGTCATTTTGTATGGAGCTGTCGGGACCGAATGCTTTAAAAGTTTTCATCTAACTTTGTCAGGAGCTGCTAAAAAGGTGCAAAACTTTCTTGATTTTCTTGGAATTGATTTTGCTCTTTATCAGTCTTTGAAGTTTCTTTGGGTTCTCGGAAATTGTTGCAATTGAAGCTTTTGTTTGAATGAGGTTATTTGGGCTGCAGGCAAGTCTGTCAATCTGGATCATTGTTATTGTCCAATACTATGGGAACAGATTCCTTGTGTGCTTTATTCACTTAATGAGAATGTGTACAGCTAATCAAGTAAAGATTGCAGAATCCCTAAAATGTAACATGAAATTAGATGCCCAAAATACATAACTAATACTAAATGACATTATTGGAGCAATCCTATCAACTGATTGATCTGGGTAACAGTGATCGTGAATGGCAACCCCTCCCCAAATTGCTTCTGGCTGCTTGCATAGTTTCAAATAGAAAATGGTCACCACCAATAGCACCTCAACTTTATGATTAGATTCATCAGTATTATTGAATCACAATCGTGAATTTCCTGAATTATTATTATCTATTTATTTATTTATTTTCAAACTGAGTGAGATTCAGAAACACCAAGTGCTTGAATCTATCACCAAGACATTGTAAGAGTGGCATAAATGTACTCAAATGTCTACAAGGTGCATTAAAAAAGTGTAGAGCGTCATACTAACATAAAGCATATGCGTTGTGTCATATAACTTCAGGTGCAAATAGAGAAATAATAGATAAAAATTATAGGTTGGTTTTGGCCCAGATTGCTCAAAACCACCCATTTATGGTTTCATGTCCATGTTACTAAATGCATGCATGTTATGGAGTATCGATCTGAATTTATTATTAATGTTGTTGTTGTTAAAAAAATAATCCTTATATCTATCTAATTTTAACAGTCTCTCTCTTAACCAGAAAGACTTGATTTGTCCTCATCTTGATTCAAATGAGGTCCATACAGGGTTAATATTCTCTGCATTTGATTGATTCGGTTTTAGATATATTTTAAGTTTTTTTATTTTTATTTTTATTTTTATTATTAATTTCTTTTCATTGGTGCCCACATGCTGATGAGTGTTATCTTACAGGGAAAAGTGAAGTATATTGTGAGATCTATATTGCCATCTGGGTGTGAACCAAAAAGTGGTTGTGGGGCTATTGGTACCAGAGACCCTTTAACCCTGGGTGGATACGGTGTGGAACTTGCCCTGAAGAATATGGAATACAAGGCTATGGATGACAGCACTGTGAAAAAGGGTGAGATTTCTCTTTTCAGTTGATCTAAATCCCCCCCCCCCTCCCCCGTGCCCGCAAAATGTAGTTTTGCTTATTTCACTACAACTTCAAAATTTACTGCTTTCAATGGAGTTTTTAAAGGATATCAATATTTTCAATGCAGGTGTGACTCTCGAAGATCCACACACTGAAGATCTTAGCCAAGAAGTCAGGGGCTTCGTTTTCTCCCGGATTCTGGTTTGTTTCTATTTCCACTTTGAATAATTATATAAACCATATGTGGAAGTTTTCGTTTGTAGCTGCATCTGATTTTTCAATAAATGCTAGTGCTGTGCATTAATTGGTGTCCTAACATTCTCGGCCTACATGGTCAATCTAGAGTTAATCAGGCTCATACCCGTGCAGGAACGCAAACCGGAGCTAACATCTGAGATAATGGCATTCAGGGATTATCTGTTGTCATCTACAATTTCTGATACTCTGGATGTATGGGAATTGAAAGGTAACCCACTCGGTGCAAATTTATGAAACATTTGATCTCAAGATTTAGAAAGTAACCATACTTGCGTTGTTCCTTCACTTATGCAGATCTAGGACACCAAACTGCCCAGAGGATAGTGCATGCATCAGATCCTTTGCAGGCTATGCTAGAAATCAATCACAATTTTCCTAGTGTTGTTTCTTCATTATCACGCACAAAGGTGTGGAATTCTACTTGTAATGCTACTTTAAGGTCTTATAGTTACAGTTCATCAAATAGTGTTTTGCTCGTTGTCTGACTTTAATATTGTGCTTGTTAACCATTTCTTCAGATGAATGATTCCATAAAAGATGAGATTATTGCAAACCAGCGAATGATTCCCCCGGGCAAGTCCTTAATGGCTCTGAATGGTGCCTTAATCAACATCGAAGATATTGACCTTTACCTGTAATGATTTCTTCTCAGCTATGATGCCTATGTCTTTTCTTTAGTCTTTACTTGCTTTGGTTATTTACTGCATTTGGAAAACCTGTTACTTATATTTAGAGACAAGCATGGATGTTCCTTGCTATGCTATCAACGATCAACCTGAACATCCAAGTTTTTCTTGATATGAGTAACAAATATCTCGATTATGAGTTCATCTAGATCATGTTGGTTTGTGTTTTGCACCTGTTTTCTTCTCTATCTGTTTTCTTACTATGTTGATTTAACTACCATCCAGTTGATACTTGACACCCATTATATAATGTCTAGAAGATAGAGGAGAAACTAAGTTTGTCTGTATCTCTCTGTAAGAAGTCCATGAACAGTGATTACTGTAGTTCTGTAGTATGTTATGCTTTCTGGTCCATTCCCTTGCATGACATTTGCTTATCACCCTCATTAATGTATTAATGATCATGTTATTTTGCAAGTTTTAACCTTACAGATCTCATTTTTTACCCAAGATGTTGAACTCTGCAGGCTTATGGACATGGTCCATCAGGATTTATCATTGGCTGATCAATACACACAGCTGAAGGTATGAAACGAGGTCAAGTTTCATGCCTTATGCTCTGTTTCTCTTCAAACTTTTCGGATGCTAATGTAATTTGTATTGTTAAAATCGCAGATTCCTCCAAGCACTGTGAGGAAGTTGCTTTCAGTTTTGCCCCCTTCTGAGTCGTTTGCATTTCGTGTTGATTTTCGGTCCCCCCATGTTTACTACATCAATAACTTGGAAGCGGATCCCATGTACAAGCGTTGGAGAAGCAATATAAATGAGGTAAACCACCTTTTCTTTAATCAGTGTGGATAGTAGGTCAGATTTCTAGATGGCTGACATGCTTTTTTCTATCTTGGTCATAGATTTTGATGCCAGTATATCCTGGACAATTACGTTACATCCGTAAGAATATATTTAATGCGGTTCATGTTCTGGACCCTGCTTCCATTTGTGGTCTTGAGGCAAGTTTTTCTCTTTCCTCTTTGAATATATAGTGGACGCTTTCAGTTTTCTGATTCTGCTTCACATTGATCTCTAACACCCTGCAACCTTCTTAATGTTGCAGACAATTGACATGATCATTTCATTGTTTGAGAACAGTCTTCCGATAAGGTTTGGTGTGATATTGTACTCGGCAAAATTGGTTGAGGAGATTGAAGAAAATGATGGTGCACTTCCAGCTTCGTACTTAAAGGATGGCAGTGAGGAAGATGTCTCTAGTTTGGTGAGTTCGCTGTGGAGTTTACATACATCATATCATAATTTTAAGACATGGCTATTGTATGTAAACAGCTGGGCTTTCTCTTTTGATCTTAGAACCCTTTACAAACCTAACTGGCTCCTTGATTCTTCTGAGGACACTGGATTGTCAAGTTCCTTGATAGTTTACGTGGTTCTTTGATATAGTTTCATTTGTTTGAACCAAATAATAACTGTAATATCATGGGATATTACTTGGATTCTCCATAGGTAGTAATGGATGTAAATCTAAAGTCCCTCTGGCCGACATTATTTTGCAAAGGGGTACAATATTTTTCTCCTATAATAACTGCATTCTGAGAATGACCAACTAGTCCTCATATTTTATAAGGATACTATAATAAGCAACAAAATTGGAATTACATAAGCATGAGGAAACGATAAACTAAGAGATGAGATTATCCATTAGGTTGGTTCGTACTGTTGCAGTAAAGAATTCAAAGCTGAATGCCGTTTTATCACCACTTACTTTCTACTATCACTGTGTACTGTCTCTGAGTATCGTTTGCTTTCATTTTGCAGATCATACGCCTCTTCATTTACATCAAAGAAAACCATGGGACTCTGACTGCTTTCCAGTTCTTGAGCAATGTACGAATTAGATCTCTTTACCTTAAGGCCTCTTTGTGCAATAACTGAAGCATTGTTCTGTTGGTTTGTTAAATGCACTCATGAAAGGAGCCACATACTGGAGTGGCTTGGTTAGTCGCAAGTAGTCTAATAGTGGAATTGCCTAGAGAGCGAGTTTCCTATAATTACTGATGATGCAATTTTTATAGTTCACTGGCGTTGTTCATATTATGATATGAACTATTTTGGTCTTATATATTTTAATTTATCCTTGCACAACGAAGTAATTTCATACAAGTGGCAAGACACAGTTAAATAAAAACTTCCATACGTATCAGTCTATGAATGTAGCTATACATGTTTTTTCCAGAGTCACAGACACTCTCAAAGTAACACTGCACACTGCCTCCATCAGAGATACAGTATTATTGTATTATGTATATGGCATGGATTATTTGCTATGTATATTATCATTTCCATTTGCTTTGGTTATTTCTGAAGTGGGCTGGCCAGTCCTTGTGTCAAACATATCATTAGATTTAGATGCTCTTTGCTGGGGAGTGGAACTCAGAAAAGGAGGTTCCACTGCATCTAATAAACTTTTTTCCCCCATAATTGAAGGTGAACAAATTGAGGTTAGACTCATCTGATGAAGATAGTCCTGAAATGCATCATGTTGAAGGAGCTTTTGTGGACACATTACTGTAAGTCGGGTTAAGCTATGCACCAACAAACTATTTTTACTTTTGTTTTTTTGTTTTTTTTTTTTTTTGTTCGTCTGCAAGGTCTTTTTGTTTCTTTTCATTTGATACAATCGGAATATCTGTTCACCCATGGTTTTCCCTCATCAGGCCAAGTGCAAAATCATCACCTCAAGATACCCTACTAAGATTGCAGAAGGAGCAAACTTTTAAAGAACTGTCTCATGAGACTTCCATGTTTGCTTTTAAGCTGGGTTTGACTAAGCTGGAGTGTTCTCTCTTGTTTAATGGACTTGTCCATCAATCTAATGAGGTACTTATTCAAAGCTGCTTCCTTTTGTATTTGCTATTGTTGTGTGAGTCAATCCTGTATCTTACTGGCACTACTTTGTCATGGGGAGAGGGGGGGGGGGTCACTTTTTCAACTTCAAAAAACAAAGATCTTTAATTATCAAAATAACTAATATTGAATCAATTTGAGCTGTGATGGTGCTACAATTTTGTACGTGCAATTACTGTAAAAACCTCTTGAAAAGAGTCTTCTATCTTGTGTGAGAATGTTGTTCATCCAACATATCTCAAATGCCCTGCATGTGTAGGGTTGAATTTTCCCTGAGCTAAGGCACTCTGATTTTCTGGTGGAAAGCTGGTTTCGACCTAAGTCTCTGCAGACCTGTAATACCATATGCGTTTGACATCTTATTATGGCCAAATTCACAAAAATCTTATTCTTAGAGAGGAAAGACAGGTAGTATTTAAGTGTCGGTCAATTGTCTGATACCCCTTTTGTGTGATTGTCATAGTTTTTGAAAAATTTGTATCAGTTACTTTATACCATTCAAAGAAAGGACTTTCATCATATTCCATGCAAAGTCTTTGTTTCTGTTAAATAGACTTATTTGCCAACAAGATCCAAGCTCTGTTATTAGAAATTTTAGCCTACTGTATAATAATAGCAGTCGTATGGCAAAGAAATAACTTTATCTGGATGCCATATTTTCCAGGATGCACTGATGAATGCCATGAATGATGAACTTCCCAGGATACAGGAGCAAGTGTACTATGGCCACATAAATTCCCAAACTGATGTTCTGGACAAGTTCCTCTCTGAAAGTGGTGTCCAGCGCTATAATCCTAAGGTATATATTGGAATGTCCTCATACTTCTATGTTGTTTACTGTTTTGAGCTTCTGCCATCTATGCTACTCTTTTACTAAATTATGTACCACATTGTTGATATATAGATCATCGCCGATGGGAAGGCTAAACCAAAGTTTGTATCTTTGGTTCCATTCATTATTGCAGAGGAATCTGTACTAAGTGACCTTCACTACTTGCATTCAGTTGACAGTATGTACTCGCCAAGTTAAACAAAGATACATAGACTTTTAAAAGGATCGAATTGTCTGAGGTTTAACATATGATATCTTAAATTTGGTTCCAGCCATGGATGACTTGAAGCCTGTGACTCATCATCTTGTCGTTGATATCACATCAAAGAAGGGGATGAAGCTGCTGCGGGAAGGAATACATTATCTGGTAAAATCAATTAATAACACTTTATGCCTGGTTTTTTTCTCCTTTCTTTCATTTGTTTAAAAAAATTATTATTATTACTTAAAATGTGTTGCTTGCGTTGAGTAAATCTGGAACTTTGTATTTGCATTTTGGAAAGGTGAAAGGGGGTTGTTTGCGCATACTGCTTCATAAAGGGTAATTCGAGAACTATAAAGTTGATGATATTTACACACTTGATGTAAAATAGTAATGCTGCAAATGACATTGTTTTCTAGTCTAGGGCATGCGTACTTGACCACTGTCCCATTATGTTACTACAAATTGTGTACTATGACCACTGTCTCGTTATGTTACTTCAACTGCAAAATGAAGATGTTTACTTGGTTTAGTTCGAGCTAGGGCAATATACATTGTGAAATTTTGATAAGTTTGGATCCTCCAGTGTTAAACCTTTTGACTGAGACTATACTTCTATTGCAGATTGGTGGTTCAAAAATCTCTCGTATTGGTGTCATGTTTAATACTAATGAAGATACAAATTTACCTTCTCTTATTTTGATGAAGACCCTCCAAGTAGCAGCATCCACGCATAGGTTCGTTCATTACTTAATTTATAGTTGTTCTTGACAAGATAATGCTAAAAATAAAAGGAGAAGGTTTCTGGCAAAGAATCTGGATATGAACCTTTTTTTTTTCTTTTTTTTTTTTTTCACACTACTCCTTTAATTCTTATTTGGTATTATAATTCTTGCAGCCACAAGAAAGGAGTCCTGCAGTTTCTTGATCAGCTTTGCTCAGCTTACGAACAAGAGTACATGTTTGCGTCTGCGGTTGCTGAGAGCTATCAGCCACTCGTTGATGTGATCATTAAGTTGGCAGATGCAAATGGGCTGTCATCTAAGAGTTATGAATCTGTGCTCTCTGGATTTTCTGGTCACGATGTGACTGCCCACTTCAAGAAGGTATGCTCTTTAGCCTCTCAGAAGGCGAACTTGTTAAATGCTTTCTTCCTGTGATTTGTCCTCTTCATTGATCAAAAACTTAAAAAATTATATTCAGTCTCAATTTGGCCCTCCTGGTTCATTCCACTATTGCTTGCTAGTTATATGATTCTACTTATTATTTTGTGTTGGATGTTTGATGGGATCTCTTGGTGGTGGTTTGCTGTTCTGTCAGAGATGCATACTTAACCTGTACCAATAACACCTCACCCTCCATTCCCTTTGCTGGTTGCCAGAACTTAAGTTCGTTTAGGCTAGGAAAGTATCATATAATTACAAACATATTGACTATTACAACTAGTGAATTAAATCTTATCTGTAAATAATTGAGCACTTGTGAATAATCATGAGATTCCTTACATTTCACTCAAGCTAGGCTTATATGACGTAAGATACTCAAAATGCATAACTATTCTCTTCTGATGTCATCTGCTCATACACAGGTGTCAGAGTTTTTGAACAGGGAATTCGGTCTTGAAAGTGGTGTTAATGCAGTTATTACCAATGGGAGAGTGAGTATCTTTCCATGTCACTTTGTTAGAGTTCATATGGACTAGTCATTGTGAATATACTAATCTTCATTTTCTTCTTTTTATTTTTTTAATAGGTGATCCGTCTTTTTGATGGTAGTACATTCTTGAGCCATGACTTACATCTTCTCGAGTCCCTAGAATTCAAGCAACGAATAAAGCATATTGCTGAAATTATTGAAGACGTAAAGTGGGAAGGAGTAGATCCTGACATTTTGACAAGGTTATTCATTCTAGTATTTTATTTTCTTATGTATATACTACCAATTTATGTTTTTACTATTGGATTGAAAAAGTTTTGTTCATGACAATTTGGAAAACTCTAGCTGTGCTATTTGAAGCTGTAAAGGTTTGTCAATATATGTCTCGTCAACACCTTCATTCTTTCAAATGACCAAAACTTTTCAAATTCCTGCAGTGTTGCTTTCAGCAGTTGGAAGTTGATTTGAGTGTTACCCTTGTACCCGGCAATAAGTGTTATTTGTATTTTTTTTCTTTTCTTTTCTGTTAAAGTTAAATGAATTTTTAAGGAGAAAGCCTGCAATGGTAATAAATAGATAATAGCTTGTAATGGAATTTCGGCAAGATGTTACCTTTATATCCACAGAAGTTTGCTTAAACTTGTATTCCAAAGTAGTTTAGCTTCTTTTTTTTTTTTTTTTTTTTTTAGGATTCCTTCTCAAAGTCATGCTGCTTGATCTGCTAATTAAAAACTTTATCCTTTTCTTGCCGCAGCAAGTTCATCAGTGATGTTATTATGTCTCTTTCCTCCTCACTTGCTATGCGAGACCGCAGCTCAGAAGGTGCCCGTTTTGAAATATTGAGTGCAGACCACAGGTACATAGACTTCTGTTCAGAACTACACAAGTTAATTTATCCTTGGGTACGGTGTTTAATTGCAGTATGGTTGATTTAAACTCCGAGATATATTTTCTAGTGCCTCCTTAGAAAACATGATGCCAGCAACATCATAGACTGCTGATTGTGTCCTGTTTCTGCTTTCTGTTATTGCTATTTGCTGGTGACCATTTTAGATGATATTATTTTTGCCGTGCAGTGCTGTTATTATCCAAAATGAGTTGTCATGCATTCATATTGATGGCGTTATTGATCCCCTGAGTTCCTCTGGTCAAAAGCTCGCTGCCCTTCTTCGGATACTATCAAAATATATTCAGCCAAGCCTGAGGCTTGTGCTCAATCCCGTGGTAAGTTTATGCCAAAAGCATTTGAATCTGTAATCACTTAATCTACTTCACATTGCTGCTTTCGCCGTCGTCTGCCGAAGCAGCCTTCACGAGGTTTACATTTTGAAATTTCATGTGCTTCCCAATGTTGAGGTCCTAGTCAGGATTAAAAGATAGCCGGTGTGATGATCCAAGATTTAGTACTCTTTTCTCTATGTTTCAAGTTGTATATTTTCTTTCGGAATGAATATGAAATGGCATATTCTGAACCATAAATTAATATGAAGGTTCTGGTACTTCTAAATTATATTTAGTCACAAGTCATGGTTTGTATGTGTGTGTGCATTATATCTCGGTACACCTTGTCATTTAGCTTCTTTGTGTTATTTATGAAAAAGAATATGTTGGACCATAACTAACATTACTGGTCCTTGGACTTGTGTTTGATATTATACTTTTTTCATCTCCTCGCAGAGTTCTTTAGCAGATCTTCCTTTGAAGAATTATTACAGATATGTAGTGCCAACAATGGTATTCCAAATGTTCCCTGCTCTTAAAACTCTAATGTAGAATCAATAGCTTCCTGTGCTTACACTTTCTTTGCATTTTCAGGATGATTTTAGTGGAACCGATCAAACAGTACATGGTCCCAAAGCATTTTTCGCTAACATGCCCCTGTCAAAAACACTCACCATGAATATTGATGTTCCTGAACCATGGCTCATTGAACCTGTTGTTGCCGTGTAAGTTTCCTTAATAAAATAGCTCTCTTTCTCTGTATTGGCAAGTAGAATCTATCAAGATTCAGTATGAATTCTACCAATTAATTTGGCTGTACCTCATGAAACTTCATGAACATTGAGCTCTGCATTTATTATCTTGCACCCACTTTGCAGCCATGACCTGGACAACATATTGCTTGAAAATCTAGCTGACACTAGGACACTGCAAGCAGTGTTTGAACTTGAAGCTCTTGTTCTCACTGGTACTTATTTAATTAATTATTTATTACTATCGTCATCATCATTATTATTATTGTGG
Source organism: Plantago ovata (assembly GCA_028274465.1). NCBI lineage: Eukaryota > Viridiplantae > Streptophyta > Magnoliopsida > Lamiales > Plantaginaceae > Plantago > Plantago ovata. The sequence goes on along the minus strand of CM051458.1, from coordinate 99,551,390 downwards.
TTTCATGACTTTGAAGGTTGATAGACACTGTATTAATTGAGAAACTTTGACCAGGTCATTGCTCCGAGAAAGATCATGAAGCTCCTCGGGGTCTGCAGCTGATTCTTGGAGCAAAAAATAATCCCCACATGGTTGATACCCTTGTGATGGCCAATCTTGGTTATTGGCAAATGAAGGTCAACCCTGGGGTCTGGTATTTGCAGCTTGCTCCAGGTCGAAGCTCCGAGCTATATGTCATGAAAGATGATGGTGAAGGAAGCAAGGATACAACTTTGTTAAAGCGGATTACCATAGATGATTTGAGGGGTAAATTAGTCCATATGGAAGTAATTAAGAAAAAGGGCAAGGAACGTGAGACATTGTTGGTTCCTTCAGACGATACTCAATCGCCGGATCACAAAGTAAGAAGCTACACCTCATGTATTCTTCATATATGTGGTCTCTTATGCAATATTGCAATGCCTTCAGAAGTTATCATTTCGCTCACTTTGAATGAGCTCTAATCCAACATAAATTGTGCAGGCAACTCAAAAGGCCTGGAATTCAAAATTTCTCAAATGGGCTACCGGATTAATTGGTGGGAAGGACCAATCAAACAAAGGAGAAATCAGTTCTTCGGTAATCCATCTTCTCCCTTCTCACTACTACAAATATTCATGAAATGAAATGGGCAGTATTGATGCAAGCTTTCCTTTATATTGAGCTTACACAGTTTCATTTTCGGATATCAATATTTTAGCTGAAGTGATAAGAGCCTACATTTACTGACTGGCTTTATGCGTTTTTCTTACAGGAGTCTGGAGTTGGCCGTCGTCATGGAAAGAGAATTAATATTTTTTCAGTTGCCTCTGGACACTTGTAAGTCTCTATATCTATCTATCTACATAACATAAAAGTAAAAAAAAAATAATAATAATAATACTCATGCTAGATTCCAAGCTGAAAACATGTTCTTTTCCTTTGCACTGTGCATATAATTTGGTATTAAATATTGCCCATTTACTTTAATCGCTAGTCAATCTTTCCATATCTTTAATTGCTTCACATATCATCTCTTCAGGTACGAACGCTTTCTGAAAATCATGATTTTGAGTGTTCTTAAAAATACAAACCGACCGGTCAAGTTTTGGTTTATAAAGAACTATCTATCTCCTCAGTTCAAGGTATTTCACTGACCTTTTCCTTTTTGCGACTTCATGTTTTATCGTGCACTAGTCTACTTGATTGCTTCTCTATTTTAGTATTGCCTTCAATTTTGATGGTTGTTCACAGGATCTGATCCCACATATGGCTCGTGAATATGGGTTTGAGTATGAGTTGATCACCTATAAATGGCCTACGTGGCTTCACAAACAGAAAGAGAAACAAAGAATCATATGGGCTTACAAAATCCTTTTCCTTGATGTCATTTTTCCTCTTGCTTTGGAGAAGGTACTTTCACCATTCGACATACAAATTTCAGTTTCTTCAATGATGGTTCATCTTGAAGTTTAATAGCTAGTAGGCAAATATCTTACATGATAGTATTGTTCCTGCAGGTTATATTCGTCGATGCGGACCAGATTGTGAGGACAGACATGGGCGAACTCTATGACATGGACTTGAGAGGACGGCCCCTTGCCTATACTCCATTTTGTGACAACAACAAAGATATGGATGGCTACCGATTTTGGAAACAAGTAATTACTCCACCCCTTATCAACAATATTTCCTCGTGAAGAACAATACTTTGTTAGTAGATGATAAAAATTGTAATTTTTATTAAAAATTTGTCTGACAGGGATTCTGGAAAGATCATTTGCGAGGAAGACCATATCATATTAGGTATTTTTACTGCTTTTCTTGAATCGTGTGACTTTTATTTGCTTGTTTTTGAAAGTTGTCTTACGATAACGTGTGCCTTTGTAGTGCTCTGTACGTTGTTGATCTGGTCAAATTCCGGGAGACTGCAGCAGGAGATCAATTAAGAGTAGTTTACGAAACACTAAGTAAAGATCCAAATAGTTTGTCAAATCTTGATCAGGTAAGTGATTAATTTTGACGTCCACATGTTACTCAACCAAACAAGTTAAAGCTCTTTCAAAACAGTAGATATTTTTCTCATATAGCAAAATCAGAAACTCATTCATGTCTTGCTGTTCTTTAGCAGACATTTATTTTCATTTTTCTTCTGGAAGTAAATTACTCATTATTTCATGAAACTTGAATTACAGTGCATGATTGGAAACATATGGAAGTAAATCACTCACATTTTTTCCTCTGTAGAATCTTTGCTAATAAGTATTGATGAATTTTTTAGGATCTTCCAAACTATGCTCAACATATGGTCCCCATCTTTTCACTCCCGCAAGAATGGCTATGGTGTGAGTCATGGTGCGGTAATGCAACAAAATCCAGGGCAAAAACTATAGATTTGTGCAACAACCCCATGACGAAAGAGCCCAAGCTTCAGGTAAAGCTTCAACTCAAGTTAATTTCTCTAATTAGTTGGCGATACTTTGATATTCATGCTAGTACTGAATTAAAAAACTGTGTTTTTCTTGTAGGGAGCTAAACGAATAGTTGCAGAATGGCCAGATCTTGATCAGGAGGCTAGACATTTCACGGACAAAATTTTAGGTGAAACTGCCGACTCCCAAGTAGAAGCACTACCTCCTCCTGTTCAACCGAGCCCAAGTGATGAATCTACTGTAGAAGATTTGGAGTCAAAAGCAGAGTTGTGATTGCAAGTATGAACACCCAATTGTAGTTCTAGCTACCGCGTCTTCCTCAAAGTACAATGCTGCACGAGGAAACCCAAGATTTTGCATGACAAAGGCTACTGTAATGTCACTGACCACACCAGAGTACCAAGAGCGCTAATCGATTATACTTATTAGACGAACACAGTTGCACCTAGTCTCATGGTGTGGCCATTTGAGGAGAAACAGTTTTGGAACTGTATATGATACGCAAAGAATGGTATATTCGCGTTCAGGTTGTACAATACAATAAATCAATGCGTTTGCCTGTATCACTTTGCCAGATATAATTCACTAAATTTTCTTGAAATTACTGGTGATGGTTTGAATGCTCTTCATTCTTCTTGCATGTAAAAACTGCTTTCAATCCGATTAAAATGACCGATTTTTACTCTGGCACCGATTATAAGGTCTGAAAAATACCCCGGAGCAGCACAATAAACCGGACTAAAGAACATGCTATTTGCGTGAAAGTATGGATGATTACGTACTGTAATGCAATGTTTCATATTACACGGATTTATTCTTACTTGAACTTCTGACAGTTTATTCTTTACAATACATATGTGATATACCATCAGGAAACAGTTACAGGCATCAGTACTTGACTGCGAAAGCCGAGAGGTATGCTGCAGTCGGCTTTTACCTCAGACCTTGTAGTAATCAAGGCCACGGTATTTGTCAAGGCTTGCAGCGAGGAAGTTTGCTGCATATTCTCTCATTGAAACCTCTCTGTAAAGGGGGGGATTCTTCTCTGATATCAGTTTCTTGATGGGGCCGTAAATCTTATCCTCGTTTGTCAACGGACCTGAGAAGAAGCAGGCCACAGAGATCCTTGGACCAATGCGGTTTGAAGTCGCTCTGTGCTCAATGCTTTTGAATCTTCCATTTGATACCAACTGCATCGATCAGAACCAACATGAAAGATCAGTTGCTAAGAAAGAAAGGAATGGAGTTTTCTCCGAATTAAGAATAATACTATTACGTACTTGGAGAAGATCACCAATATTTACAACTAATGCTCCTGAAATGGGATGAACATCGACCCACTGGCCTTGATAAAACACCTGGAGACCACTGATGTTTTGATTTTGTTGAAGAATTGTGAGAAATCCAGCATCAGAATGCCTTGTGGTACCGACAGTCAGTTCTGGCTCAGGACATGCCGGATAATAGTGGCAATAGAGTCGATGCCCCATGGAGCATTCCATATCTTTCAGATGATCAATTTCGAGTCCAAGTGCCTCTGATAGTATTCCTAACAGACTATTCCCTAGACCTTCAACATGTTTCGAGTATGCCATAGTTGAGTCCCTAATTTACCAAACAACATATTAAAGAATCACTTAAGCGCCTGAGAAGGTGTGATCTGATATCTGAAACTGAAAGATCATAATACAGGTTAACAGTAAATTTGTATTTATACCTGCAACAGAGAGGCAACTCTTCGTAGATATCATGATGAGGATCGGAGAACGATAAGGACAAGGTATCCTTCCAGCTAGCAGTTCTCGTAGTAAACAGATCATAACTGCTGTTAAACCTCACGCTTCTCATGCCATTGCGTGTATAGAACTTCTTTTTCTCCTCAACGTCCTGTTCGTTGAACTTGCGAACACCTTCCATCATTCCATCAGTGACAGACAGCGGAATCCCATGGTTTACCACCTGGAAAAACCCCCATGTTTCTGAAGCAACCCTCACTTGTTCCGCGATCTGCCTTCGCTTATCCAGGTTCATGATATCGCCGAGATCAATCACCGGAAGCTGAACTTCATGATTCGTTTCGCGAGGTCCTTCTCTTGCAAGCTCCTCAGATGAAATCAAGAATATGTTAGGAACTTTGTGTATTCCAGAATCAATCAGGCCTTTAACACCAGCTTTTGTTTCATCAAAAGCTTTGAGCAGTTCCATTCTGTGATCACTTGCTGAATTAACATCTAATATTCCTCCTGCCATTTCTAGTCAAAAGACTGAACTGTTTTTTTGTTACTATCTATCAAAGTAGTTTTGGTGTGGAAATTTGTGCTAATATAGCCAAAGCAACTTCCACTTGTGTAATTTTCTCTATATTATTCTTTAGTGCCTGATTGAACTACTTAACATATTCTATGTTTATGATGTTGAAAATACCAGAAAACAGATTTAACACATGGCTAAATTCAAGATATGAAGTTGACATCTTCTTTTTTATTATTTTTTATTTTTTTGGGGGGGTAGGGGAAGTGACCAATATAGGCAAGACTTGCGTAGTAGAGTTGCTAATGGTTAATTGACTTATTGCTAAAGAATGTTCACAGACAAGACAGTTTAATGTTATCTGGGATTTAGTTAGTTCAGATGCTACTTATTGCCAGAAACAAATTAGCTCAGTATGAACTGAATATGCAATGTTTATGTTTCATATATGACACATGTTTATTCATACATACTTTGGACATTTTATTCTTACAAATACAAATACAAGAAAAGTAGAAAACAGTTTTAGGCTGCATCAGTACTCGACCGCGAAATGCAGTCTGCAGTCGGCATTGTACTTCTCAGATCTTGTAGTAATCAAGGGCGCGGTAGTTGTCAAGGCCTGTAGTAAGGAACTTTGTTGCATATTCTCTGACCGAAACCTCTTTGTAAACGGGAGGATTCTTCTCTGCTATCAGTTCCTTGATGGGGCCATAAATTTTATCCCCGGTTATCAGATCTCCCGAGAAGAAGCAGGCCACTGAGATCCTTGGACCAACGCGATTTGTGGTTGCTCTGTGCTCAACGCTTTTGAATCTTCCATTTGATACCAACTGAATCAGAAGCAACATGAAGAATCAGTACGAAAGAACTTAGTAAACTTTTCGCTGTATAAAGTAGTGCAAGATGTATATTGGTACATACTTGGAGAAGATCTCCAATGTTTACGACTAGTGCTCCTGGAATGGGATGTACATCGATCCACTGGCCGTGATACAAAACCTGGAGGCCGCTGATGTCCTGGCTTTGTAGAAGAATTGTGACAAATCCAGCATCTGAATGCTTTGTGGTTCCGATTGTTAGTTCTGGTTCAGGACAGGCTGGATAGTAGTGGCAATGGAGCCGATGCCCCTTGGAGCATTCCATGTCTTTTAGATGATCGGTTTCGAGCCCAAGTGCCTCTGATAATAATCCTAACAGACTATTTCCTAGACCTTCAACATGCTTTGAGTATGCCACAGATGAGTCCCTAATTCAGTAAGCAACACAATAACAAGTATGAAGAACCAAAAAACATGATAAGATAGCTGAAACTGAGAGCTGATACGACAATACGAATAGGCTAGAATCGACTTCACATTTGGACTAAACAGCAATACATTATGTTAACAAATTGGTTCAGATCAAAAAGGAAGAACAGAACATGATTAGTGAGCATTTATATATATACCTGCAGCAGTGAGGCAAGTGGTCGGAAATATCCTGCTGAGGATCCGAGAACGATATAGTCAAGGTATCCCTCCAGCTAGCAGTTTTTGAAGTAAACAGATCATAACTACTGTTAAACCTCACGCTTTTCGCACGATCACGTGTATAGAACTTCTTTTTCTCCTCAATGTCCTGCTCGTTGAACTGGCGAACGCCTTCCGTCAATCCATCAATGACAGCTGAAGGAATCCCATGGTCCACCACCTGGAAAAATCCCCATGTTTCTGAAGCAATCCTCACTTGCTCTACAATCTGCTTTCGCTTGTCCGGGTTGAGGATTCCGCCTAGATCAATAACCGGAACCTGAACTTGAGGAGTCACTTCGCGGGGCACCACCTCTTTGGCAAGCTCCTCGGATGGAACCAAGAATATGTTAGGAACTTTGTGCATTCCAGAATCAATAAGGCCTTTAACTCCGGCTTTAGTTTCGTCAAAGGCTTTGAGCAGTTCAATTCTGTGATCAATTGCTGTAGAAACATCTAATATTCCTTCTGCCATTTCTGCAAAGACTAGCTAGTAGAATTTTTGTTTCTGTACTTTGTCTTTCAAAGTTGGTAAGTGGTCTGGAAACTTGTTCAACTTGTGTGATTATTATCTTGAATTCTTGATGTTTTTACATACCAGATTGAAAACTATATTTTATTTTATGATAATATGTTTGGAATGGCTGAGACAATATTATCACATGGCCTAATTCAAGGTCTCAAGTTGAGTTCAAGATTCCCCTGATATTGTCATGAAAATAATTGATTAATAGTAGTAAGCAACGAGAAAGAAGCCAACGGCCCAATATACTGCTGGAAAAATGGCCAAACTGGACTATTGTTTGTTATTTCTTGGGGAAATTTGTACCAAAACCAATTTTCCAACTCAACTATTTAAAAAAATAATAATTATAATATTTACATTCCGATATATAGCACCTATGCAGAACACATTTAAAAACGTACTAGTAGTATGTAGTCACGGGTACATGTGTAATACTCATTATAATACACGTGTATATGTGCACAACTCATTAACATCGACGTAATTATGTAATTACTAGGAACCGCGTACGCGTGTGAAGTGTAATATTGTAAAATATTATTGTTTTATTAATAATATATTGAAATAAATGGAGTGAATATATAATCTTCATATTATGACTTCAAACGTAATAAAAAAATAACTAATTGAGTAATTAAATTTAATATAAATGGTGTGCTATAAATGTATATAGTTTTTGTAGTTATGCAATTAATAGTTTTGAATTGAACTATATTAGACATACGAAAAGTATTCTTCCGATAAGTCAAGAACCATCAGATACATCTCTAGACTTTGAAAACATTCAACTTCAAAAAATCTGCAATGCATCTTTTTCGCATGTTAATTGGTATTCTTCATCAGTTGAATATATTATCAAGTGCTTCATATAAACATTCTAGTTTCATAATATGATGTTTTTAGTTATTTTTATCGTATAATTTAAGAATAATTTAAGGACAAAATGACCATCGAAAAAATCAACAAAATCAAGTGTTACATTTATTATTGGACGGGGGAAGTATGTCTTTTTTTATAAGAACATATCATGGTTATTTGTAAAATTAAGTATAATACGTCATACAACTTTATGTTAAAAAATAAAAATTTAAGAAGAGAATAAATAAAAATGAAAAAAATTACGTCAATAAGATTCGAACCCAACACCTTCAACTAAAATAATGATACAAATAATAGAGAAAAATCACGGCAATAAGATTTGAACCAACCACCTTCAATAAAAATAATAATAATAATGGAGAAAAATCACGCCAACAGGATTCGAACCCTACATCTTTTAATTAACTAATGACACATGTATGCACCAAATTGAAATTGGATAAGTAAGATCAACGGATTAAAATTGATTGGTAGGTCAATCAATTGGTTAAATCAACCGACTTATTATATTACTTTAAAATATATTTTGTGAATTTAATATTACTATCAAACTCTACTCACGGCCTAGTAGCAATATATTTTGTGAATTTGTGTACACGTACCGCAAATATTCAGCATAATTAATTAATTCGTTTGTAAATTAAATAATAATACGGATCATGTTAATCAATTTGAAATATGCACGAATAATAAAATATTAGTCACCAAACCGATAAAACTAAATATCTCAATAATTTTATGCACGAATAATAAAATATTAGTCACCAACCCGATAAAACTAAATATCTCAATAATTTTTTTAAAATCAAATATCAAAATAGGAATTTCAAAAGGAAAAAATACTTAATGACACATGTACGCACCAGATTGAAACTGAATAAGTAAGATCAACGGTTTAAAATTAATTGGTAGGTCAATCAATTGATTGAATCAACATGCTTAGTATATTACTTTAAAATATGTGGGAATATTAGTAGATTGTCGAATCGGCGGTGGAGTTAGGCTATGTTATTTTCATCTGAAAATTGATTATTTTAAATTCAGTTCAGTTTAGATTTGGCTAGTAGTATTTTATATTACAAAATAAGTTCAGTTCAGTTCAAATTTTTTTCGACGAAGAGAACAGAACCTTAATAGTTTTGACTTTTAATTTATGTGTAAAGAAATGTAAACAACAATGTCGGGTATTGAAAAGATTTCACCACAAGTTAGATTTACCATTCTATCCAAAGATTTCACCATAGTGCGTCAAATCTACTATATGGTGGAGTTGATGTTGATGCTTTTTTGCCTTTGCCACAAATTGCCCCCACCCATGTCATTTTCTTAGTTTGGTTTATCAACAGGTTTAGTGTAATTATTATCAAATATACATCATTTCACAAAATTTCACAAAAGTTGTGTACATTTTTTTTTAAACGGTTAAAATACAAAACTTGTGTACATACTTATATATAATTCTTCTCTATCATTACATCTGAGTATGTACACAATTTTTGCAAATTGATGTTATATAAATTTGATTTGTCGTGATTAAATTTTGGCAAGCATACTGCGTTTTGTCAAAACGATCCTCCATTACACACTATTTTTTTTTTGAAACGACTAAATTTTATTTCAACGTAACAAACCGAGCATAAGAAATACTCCGTTACACACTATTTCATGCATGATTGATTGATTGGTATGGCCCAAGAGTACTCTAGAGGTAGGGTACGTACGTACTCAAATATAATCCAGATTAATAGTGATCTATGAGGGAATAGGGATTATGAGAGACCGTGTTCAACAGAATTGGACCCAATGAGAGGGAATGTTCAACTATATCAATAAATGGTGTCATTCACTTATGCCATCATTATTATTATTATTATTATTTATATTAATGGTTAGCATTTTGATTGATTCACGACCACAATTTGCAAATAACCAGATCAAATTGGTAAAGTATAAGGTATGGATAGGGACGAAATTTTTAAGCTTCCCTACTCAATCTAGATACACGGGGGGCCTCCTGGATTAACACATGATATACGCGCAATCAGTTTGCCACACCACACATGCTACATATGGCCATAGTCGATCTACACGTTCTTATTTTATACTCCCAGCAGACAATATTTGTTATTCATAACCCCCGAGGTAGCTCTGTCAAAAGATGGAATAATATCATTTTGGTTACAAATTTAAATCTTATTGGAAACGAATTTTCAGGATTTATGGAAACGAATTTTCAGGATTTATTGCCATAGTCGAGAGGCTATTGCAACTTGTTGCAGTTTAACTTGATTTATGTGGTTTGTTTGATATTACGTCGACTTGCGGAGTTTACTCGGTGGACATCAAAAGAGTAATAATTGCGAATTTCCAACGTAATAAAATAAATTTTAAAAATATATTTTTCATGTGATCATATTATCCTAAAAAAATTAACCCGTATAATTTTCAAATGTACAATGCAATTTATCATCGTCACTCATATGCACACAGTACCTCATGGCCAAATATTTTAGCCCTGCAAATGAATTCTCAAACATTAGGTCTACTCTCGGTCGTTGACTATATACTGAGTTTTGTCGATCCGGTTGAAACAAATACAAATCAAGAAACAATAATGTTAAGAATGTTAAGGTTAAAGCGTTTCCGTATTTGATTTTGAGTTAAACAAGTCATGTCATGTCATGACTCATGAAATATAATTTGCAAAGCATTTTAGGCCACTCATAATCCACTTGCATCTATATGCTGCATTGCCTTAATTTGCGAAACTAGTTGGACAAATTTATTTGTTCACATTAAGAGTCAGACACAACAAAGTGTATATGTATTTAGCCATAAGAATCTAGAAATCTCAATCGACCTCAGTTAAATATTATCTTTTTTTTAAATTTATCCGTAAAAAATTATAAATGTTGCAACATGGACTAGAGCCCAGCCCAAGGGCTGAGTCCGTCCCTGTATTTATTGACTGATCATGAGAATTCTCATAAGACAAATTATCAACTACTAGTAATTCTTTTTAAACGGTCAAAATTACACTATTTTTATATAATATTTATATACTAACTAATACCACTCTTTACTCCTGAACCATCTTATACCCCAGATCAACACCATTTTACTCCTAAATCACCTTATACCTCCATTAAAGATTGAATCCTAAACCTTTTCTTTTTTAATCCAACTCCATTCTGTTGCACCACATCACTCCCAATAGTAGTAGCAGTAAACTCTAAACAAACGAATTTCTTTCTTTTTTACTTTTTAGGCTTTGATATATTCGTCTGAAAATTGATTATTTTAAGTTCAATTCAAATCAGTTCAATTTAGATGCATTAAATTCAGTTCAGTTCAGTTCACATGTATCAAGTTCAGTTCAAGTTTGCTCAATATTAGTATTTTATACTACAAATAAGTTCAGTTCAGCTTCATCCAGTTCAGTTAGCTTCGTTCAGTTCAGTTCAGATGAGTTCCGTTCAGTTTTGTTCGGATGAACAGAAGAGAGCCTTAATTATTCAATATACTATACTCCACCAAAATTGTTGGCATGTATATGAGCAGAATTCCAATACTTGTTCGAAATTTGTTAATCTCAAGTCAAGGTTCAACAATCTCATTACAAGGTTCAAATTACCTTGGAAATCACCACCAATCTCCTCCAAAATTGAATATAAAAAGTGGCAAAACCAAAAACTAAATACTACTATGATTGCAAAACCAACATCTTATTCATATACCCATAATATTCAATTTTTATTGTGGGCGTGTTCCTATATCATAAAGACAACTCTCAAGTTTCCTTTTTCTGTCTTTATTTTCCATGTTCATGTTTACCATGACATGATCATCGAGGTTCTCATGTGCTACTAACCATATTCTTTAATTTATGTGGTATGTGCTACTTATGGTAAGTTTCACAATCTTAACTATATATCACAAAAAGTTTAAATTGATTCACCAAAAATTGTTGGATTAAAAGATGAACAAATATGTGTTGATAAGTTAACTAGACTAGGCCGTGGATAATCGGAGGAGAGTACCTTCTCGGGATTTACCTCCAGTACCGTTTTTTAATTTCGATAAAGTCTAAGAACTGATAGCCTTCTAACCAAAATACATAAATAAATAAATAAAAATCTGAAACTTCAACTTTACACCACCTCCTACGGAACTCTAAATTGAACTTAATTTAAACTTATTTAAAATATAAAGCTATGTTTTTTCATTTGAGAAACACTTCAGATTATTTTAATTCAAATTTAATTAGTTATTTTTTATATTACAAGTTCAATAGTTATATTCAAATACTAGGAACCGCGTCACACGCTATGCGTGTGAAGCGTAATCTTGTAAAACATTATTGTTTTATTAAATAATATATTAAAATAAATGGAGTGAATATATAATTTTCACATAATGACTTCAAACGTAATAAAAAAATAACTAATTGAGTAATTAAACTTAATATAAATGGTGTACTATAAATGTATATAGTTTTTGTAATTATGCAATTAATAGTTTTGAATTGAACTATATTAGACATACGAAAAGTTTTCTTCCGATGAGTTAAGAACCATCAGATACATCTCTACACTTTGGAAACATTCAACTTCAAAATCTGCAATGTATCTTTTTCGCATGTTAATTTGTATTCTTCATCAGTTGAATATATTGTCAAGTGCTTCATATAAACACATTCTAGTTTCATAATATGATATTTTTAGTTATTTTTATCGTATGATTTAAGAATAATTTAAGGTCAAAATGACCATCGAAAAAGTCAACAAAATCAAGTTTATATTTATTATTGGACGGAGAAAGTATGTCTTTTTTTTATAAGAACATATCATGATTATATTTAAAATTAAGTATAATACGTCATACAATTTTATGTTAAAAAATAAAAATTTAAGAAGAGAATAAATAAAAAAGAAAAAAATTACGTCAATAAGATTCGAACCCAACACTTTCAACTAAAATAATGATACAAATAATAGAGAAAAATCACGCCAACAAGATTCGAACCAAACACCTTCAATAAAAATAATAATAAAAATAATGGAGAAAAATCACGCCAACAGGATTCGAACCCTACATCTTTTAATTAACTAATGACACATGTACGCACCAGATTGAAATTGAATAACCAAGATCAACGGATTAAAATTGATTGATAAGTCAATCAATGGTTAAATCAACCGGCTTATTATATTACTTTAAATAAAATAAAGAGCACATAGTCTAAATTTCATCAACTAAAAAATTCGAACTGAATTTAACTATAATTTGAATGGAAATGATATTAAGATGAAGAAAAAAAAAGATCCTAGTCTTATTTCCTCCTTCTGAAACAAGTAAAATTGGAAAATTATTGCCCTACCAATACCATGTTCCTAATTACATACTCAATGTGTGTAAGCTGTATTTCGAACCGAACGAACCGAACAAGAGGCTTATCGAACGTTCGTTCGTTAAGCATATAGTATGTTTGGTTCATGTTCATGTCCGCCGAACAATTCATAGCCTGTTCATGTTCGGTTCGTTAAAATAATAGAATGTTCATGTTCGTTCGTTAATGTTCGTTGTTCATTTGTTCACGAACGTTCTTTAACACAAAAAGGCCTAAAATCCAACAATATTGATACTACAAAATTAATTTAAATATCCTGCCAAAAGTGTCTAAAAACATTATATAAGTCACAATAAAAATATAAAAATAACACCAAATATTAAACAAAGCACAAAACAAGTTAAACGTAGTATGTATAATAATTATATATGTATATATTTTATATTTATTTAATATATTATATTATACCATGTTCACAAACTGTTCGCGAACAACCGAACAGAAACTAACATGTTCGTGTTCGGTTTGTTATATTAACGAACATTTTCGCGAACAGTTCGGTCAAAACCGAACCGAGCGTTGACCGAACAATTTCGCGAACGTTCACGAACATTCGGTTCAACATACATCAATATGTGTGTTACACAGATATTCGCACCTAATTTCCTTGATCAAGTGGATAGTATACCCTCAAAATTCCCACTTTCATTACTAACTATATAATCAATTAATAGTTCTAAACTGTATGAAAAAATCGTTAATTAATTTATCTAAAAGGGGTAATGTTGTTTCAATCCCAAACAAAATTTAAAATCAGAATCCAATTACAATCCAAAGAGGTGCATTTGTGTTGTGTTATGAAAATGCTCACCTACAACCTGCAATGAGCACTATGTACCAAAAAATATGGTAATGTAAGCACTTATAAATGGCACCTTATCACAACAACAGACGGTCAATCAGGGCATGGTCCACTCAAGTTCAAAAGAACAATTCCCTATTATCTCATCTCAAGGCCACATTACTTGCTATTACTATATACCTAGGCAAAAAAATATAATACCCCAAACTTTATACTTGATCTTTTCCAATACTCAAAATGCCTCACTTCATCATCATTCTTTTTAATTCTTATTCCCAATAGTACCATAACTATTGTTCTTGAACCTTTTCTAGTGATTCAACTAAGTTTTCATTTCTTGAACAAGAAAAAAATGGAGATGAAACTTAGTCTTCGGAATCACTCATCAAGCTCAAACAAGAGCAGCAACAAAGAAGAAGAGGGAGTGGAGAAGCTATCTTCATCATCATCTACTTCAGAGGATCTGAGTTTCAAGAACCTGTCAAAGCTTATTGTTCCACCATTGGGCGCTTCTGGTAATTACAACTCTTTGAATGATTCTAATTCCAGATCAACCATCTCTCCAATGGACTCAAGATACCGGTATTTAACTAATCTCTTCTAACCTTTCTTTATTTAATTAGCAAGATTCTTTGCTACCTACTACTGTACTATACTAGTTTAGTTGGATTGCTAAGTTTACTTTCCATCTTTTGATTAGGTAGTAATTAAAAGTTGTTCAATAATGAAGTAATTATTGTCGCAAAAGAACCATTTTTAACTTAGCTTTCAGGGACGAACTATAATGGATTGAGCTTTATTGTTATTATTAATAATAAACTTGTGTGGTTAATTGTTACTAATACGTCTTTTTGTATGTATGTGCATACATACTAACACGTCAAAAGTGTAAGATACTACTAGAAGTATATTCTGTATAATAAAATAAGGCGGTGAATAATATTTTAATCTTTATTACATTGGAATATTTTGTCTCCATTTTTCTTGCACCAATCCTGTTAATATCAAATATGTAACAAATCTTTCATTAACTTTCAATTTCGAATCTCTTAATTTTTCAGAATATACTCATAAACATTGATATTCCTTTATTTGGGTGATCTTGAGACATAAGATAATGTCACTATTATTATTATTCGAACTTATGATGCCTTCGGAACAAGAGTATGTAATTATTAAGCTAAGTATATATTTACTTCTACATGTGGACCGTTAACTCTATACTATTTGGAACTGTTAAAAGCGTCATATAAAACTAATTAGTTTTGTTTCTGTTCCTAGTGGAAGAATAATTAACCAGCTCTTGAACTATTTTATGCGATGAACATGATGATCAAGAATTGTGTGAAAAAATTTGCAGGTGTTGGGAGACGTTAATGGTAGCATTAGTGGCATATTCGGCATGGGTATGCCCATTTGAGATAGCATTTCTGGACAACATCACATCTACTTCCCTCTGCATTGTGGACAATGTTGTCGACTTATTTTTCTTGGTTGATATTGTCTTAACATTCTTCGTGGCGTACATTGATCCTACCACTCAATTGTTAGTTCGTGACCGGAGAAGAATCGCCACAAGGTCAGTTTTTTTATTTTATGGTTGGTCCCAAATTTCTACGCGTTTGTCTGGGAGTCTGCTTATTAAAGATGCGAGAGCTAATTTATAACAGAGAGAATTTAGAAACAGTAAAATGAGTGTTAATTGAGGAGTGTTTCGATTTTAACATAATCCCGATACCTCTTAGGACCAGGAAGAGATGTATGTTACGTACAGGGTTTGGTTGGAACATGGAATAAATGTGAACATGGTTGTTTCAGCACCTTGTATATCGAAAATCTTTTTCTGTTCTAAAACTAATGAGTAATGACAAAATGAAGAATGACCTTTAAGTTTTGTGGTCATGTTTTTCTTGTTCTACTTATTGTCATTTTCAACAGCTTGGAAAATCTATTTTGGAATCTAGCATTCTACTTTTGCCTTTTATGATTATATTCTTTTTTCTTAATTATTATTTTTATTTTTATTTTTAGGATTATATTCTTTGCAAAGAATGAAAAGTAGAAAAGATAAAAAGGTGAAATGCTCAATAATGGAGAAATTATTGAGTAAGGAAAATAAAGGGGTCGTCTTCAAATGGACCCCTTCTCTAGCTGTGATTTATAAAAAGGATTTTGTTTTGAAGCAAGAAGTAAATTTCAAAAGTTTGATTTATTTTATGAAAAGAGTCAAAAGACAACTTATGTGCATGGGATATGTTCTCTATGACCAATTCCAAGTGAAATAGAAACTGAAGCAAGTAATTTATCCTGGACTATCAATAATTCAAGTAAAGATGTGAATAATTAAATTCATTTTTAGTAGTATTAATTTTCCAATACAGTTAATATAATCTAGTTCGGGTTCTCAAAATGATACGCTGCAGGTATGTGTCGACATGGTTTATAATGGATGTCGCGTCAACAATCCCATTTGATACGCTAGCTTTCTTGATCACGGGCAGGCATCAGACTGCTGTCTCGTTCTCTGTCTTAGGATTGCTCAGGTTCTGGCGTCTCCGCCGTGTCAAGAATTTCTTCACCAGGTAGTACTTCACACATTTCTACCAGTACTGGTGGTGCTCAGCTCACAAGTCACACAATTAGTGAAACATTAGGGGTTTAGTCACAATATTTCAAACAAAAGGGGCAAACCGCACTAACAGAAATTATCCGGGGTGAAAGCAATTTATCCTGAAAGCTAACAAGACAATGTTAAACTTGCAGGATTGAAAAGGATATCAGGTTCAGCTATTTCTTGGTCAGATGTGCTAGACTCTTATTTGTGAGTAAAAATATTGCTGTTCCATTTCATTGATCTGTTCTTTCGGACAAGGCCTAATTTTCTCATGATCTTCCTTTGCAGGTGACGCTGCTGCTAGTGCATTGCGCAGCTTGTGTGGCCTACTTGTTAGCCGACCGGTATCCAAATGAAGGTAACACATGGATTGGTTCTACGATACCAGATTTCAAGAATACGAGCCTTTGGATCAGATATGTCGCGGCAGTATATTGGTCCACAACCACCATGACAACAGTTGGCTATGGAGACATTCATGCCGTAAACGCCTTGGAGATGATATTCATTGTTTTCTACATGCTGCTAAA
Organism: Plantago ovata; assembly: GCA_028274465.1. Taxonomy (NCBI): domain Eukaryota; kingdom Viridiplantae; phylum Streptophyta; class Magnoliopsida; order Lamiales; family Plantaginaceae; genus Plantago; species Plantago ovata. Next base: position 99,534,418 of record CM051458.1, on the reverse strand, counting down.
TCTTGGCTTAACAGCTTACATCATTGGCAACATGACTAACTTGGTTGTCGAGGGCACCCGGAGAACCATGGAATTCGTAAGTTCCTCAACTGGACTAGTTGCACTCAACAACCCTGTGATTAATTTCAGTAAAGTGACACTCAGGAGTCTAAAATTCATTTCTTACTCATTTGGTAGAGAAATAGCATTGAAGCCGCATCAAGTTTTGTGTCTCGTAACCGTTTGCCTCCGAGGTTGAAAGATCAAATTCTGGCTTACATGTGCCTAAAGTTCAAAGCTGAGAGTTTGAACCAGCAACAACTTATCGAACAGCTACCTAAAACGATATTTACTTCCATTCAACAGCATCTGTTTTTGCCTATAGTTGAGAACGTTTATCTCTTCAAAGATGTTTCAAGAGAAATTCTCCTGCTTCTGGTAAGTGGAACGCATCATAATGCAACTTTTGACATCATTGAATGTTCCATGCCAGATATTCGGTACCTTAATATGTCAGAGAAATCTCTAATCTTCAATTTGAATGAACAGGTCGCCATTATGAAAGCAGAATATATCCCTCCAAGAGAGGATGTCATAATACAGAATGAGTCACCAGACGATGTGTACATTATTGTATCTGGAGAGGTTGAAATGATAGATTGTGATTCAGATAAAGAAATAGTTGTGTGGGCTTACAAATCAGGCGACATGTTTGGAGAAGTTGGAGCATTCTGTTCTAGACCTCAAAGTTTAATATTCCGGACCAAGACACTTTCGCAGCTGCTCAGACTTAAAACAAGCGCCCTCGTAGAAGCTATGAAGATGAGACAAGAAGATAATGTCACCATGCTCAGAAACTTTCTTCAGGTTGGCCACTACTAGTTGTTTGTCTGATAATAACTTTCCAGCATTCAAATAGTTAACAATTAGTTTCTGCATATTCCTTGTTGCAGCACCACAAGAAGCTTAAGGATTTGCGCCTGGGGGATTTATTTCTTGAAGGTGGAGAAGATGATGGGAATCCGACTATGTCCATTAACTTGCTCACTGTCGCAGGTACAGGGAACGCTGCCTTTCTTAACGAGCTTCTTAAGGCAGGGCTCGATCCGGATGTTGGAGACTCTAAAGGAAGGACGCCTTTGGTAAAGATAATATTCCTTTCAGTAACTCAGGCTTTCCCTCAATTCAGTCTTTTTGGTTCTTGAGAATGTCCCAGGGTCTTCTGTAATTTGAATCCTTCAAATGCATTTCCAGAATATATAGATTGCCACTCTAGTATTATGCTAATGCTGCTTGTGTGACACTGCAGCATATAGCAGCATCTAAGGGGCATGAAGATTGCGTTGTTGTCCTACTGAAGCATGGCTGTAGCCTACACCTAAGGGGTAAAGATCTGATCTTTTGGCTTCTGTTTTCTTCTATGTGATGAAGCCAAGGCTGATTTTATTACTCCAATTTGTCCCCACTTTATTAAAACACTCCACACATCCCTACTCTTAACTCTTAAGAGAGTCCAGCTAATGCAACCAGACCTGACATATTCATCACTTTCTATGACAGACTTAAACGGTAATACAGCGCTATGGGAAGCTATAGCTGCGAAGCACCATTCTATATTCAAGATTTTATACCACTGGGCTTCAGTCTCTGATCATTATGTAGCAGGTGACATTTTGTGCACTGCAGCCATAAGAAATGACCTCACTGTAATGAAAGAGCTCTTGAAACATGGATTACCAGTGGATTCCAAAGATTACCAAGGATTGACTGCAATCCAAGTGGCTATTGCCGAAAACCACATAGATATGGTGAATTTTCTGCTGATGAACGGATCAGAAGTGAATGAGATAGTAAAAAGGAAGATTTCTTCAATGAATTTGGACGAGATGCTACAAAAGCGAGAGGTATAGCCGAAAATTTAGTAGTTTAGAGTGGTTTTTTTTCATGGTACGCTTCCAATTTGGTGGCTCAGTGAAGATTGATTCAATGTCTTATTGGTTAATAGGTAGGACATCGTATAGTCATGCCCGAAACATTGGACGAAGATGTTTTCAGAAGAAACGAAAAGGAGCAACCACGGGAAAATACCAAAGCCATGCTTTTTCCAAGGATCAGCATATACAGAGGACATCCCATGAAGCGGAAAGAAATCGGTTGCACTGAACCTGGGAGGTTGATCAGGATGCCAAAATCACTGATTGAGCTCAAGAAAATAGCAGGTAGATAGTTGAAACCTCTTCCTTATTTCAGGTCTTGGTTTTGAAACGAGAAGGTATGTAAGTGCTCAGGTGTTCATATATGTTGCTCTGTTTTGTGTTTGGCAGGTGAGAAGTTTGGAGTTGATGCTACAAATGCTTTGGTGACTAATGAAGAAGGTGCAGAAATTGATTCTGTTGAAGTCATCAGAGATAATGATAAGCTGTTTATAGTAGAGAACTAGAGATCAATTAGAATTTGAATCTGTAACAAAAGTTGCATGAATCAACGATCTTAGAGGGGAGAGAAAAATCAATGCATAATGTGAATAATGCCCTTCAAATGTGGGTAAACAGTGTGTGTTGGTGAGTTTGTGAGCTACTGTAATTTTCTTCTCTTCTTATTATTGTATGATTCAGTTTCAACAAAATCACTTCAGCTAGCCTTTGAAGGTTTTGTACTCACGCCAAAGGCAGAGTTTAAGAAGCTATATATACAAAAGGTACATGTATACTTATATACACAAACTAACGACTTATAACATGCGGAGGAGATCATTCAGGAAAAGGGACAGAAGCATCACATACTACAGGCAGGTTGCAAGGATTAAAATCTCTCAAATCTCAATCAACTGCTGCATGAGGGTCCATTTGAAAGTCAGGTAGCGCTCTAACATCTCGCTGACGCCTTCGACGGAGAAACAGGCCAACCAGATACAACACAAAAGAAAGTGCAAAAGCCGAGTAATCGAACACATCTACAACATTTCGACGACCTACTCCAAAAGAAAAGAAAATTTAACGACTAGAGAGTGAAAGGTGCACATGTAGATAAACTAAGGCCGATCACTAGATAATACCCACCTACTCATGAACTTAAATAATTGACAAGGGTCAAATCTATGCATCATAATGGCTCTCGTGTGCGAGGTGCTAACATGATTTGCAAGTGACTCCAAAGTCTCTAATGCATCTTATTAATAGTTTATTAGTGTTAAGTAGTGTGGAAGTTTGGGCATATTAGAAATGCAATGTGCTTAACACTATTAACATCATTTGACTTCCAAGTCTAGAGTTGTTAAGTGCAAGAAAATTACCTATTAGGAGAAAATCAATAGGGCTGAACGAGTAAAGTACTCCAAGTAACATCTGCAAAGAGCAAAAAAAGCTTACTAAGTACTCCACGCCTAGCCGGACTACACTTTTAATTGCATGGACTTTGTTATTTCCACCACGCCTAGTGGACTACACTTTTAAGCAGAGGGCCAATCCAACAGAGAATTTTCAGTGAGGCGAGGACCAGTCAGTCCAAAGCTAAAAAATGACAAGTACAGCTTCACAAAAACATACAATACAGCTTAATTTGTCTTCAATCTGGTGAACTCCCACTAATACAAAAATCTGAAAATCATTATTACTGTTCAAATAAATAAATTCAAACAAAAATTAAAATAAAAAAGAAGAGTTTAAAACCTCAAAAGGAAACTTGCATAGTCTGAATTAACATTGAGCTTGAATCTAGTGGGGTTGACAGACATAATTTTATGCCGAATCAAACAAGGGCTATATGAAAATGCTAGGAACCTGCTAATTCAAATGACTTTGCCTTAACTACTAGTATCTCATAATGGGAATAAGAAGATAGAAAAAAGACAATGAGCAATTCATATATTTCTCCCCTTCTGCACCTCCCCTCTGTTTAGAGTTTTGATTAGACTGGAACTTGACCAAACCACAGTTTACATAACTCCCTTTTGTTTCTTTTGTTTTGCAGTTTCTTTGTTTTCAAAGACAATATTTACAGGGCAAATTTTGTTGTTATGTTAGTTCGAGGTATTTCCTGTTTTGCTGTTATTTTTTTTGCTATTTTAGTTTAGGCTTATATCCAAGGTTCGGGGAATGGCCCTTATGTTGGGTTCACTTGGCTGGATAATGTAAGCAACTCAGAGTTTTTCTCTGACAATTTTCCTCTTTTGCTTTTCTTGAAGACTGTTAAGGAATCAACTTAATGCGCGTTAAAAAAACTTGAAGACTGAAGTGCTTTGCATAACATGATAGAAGATTATAGGTAGACTAGCAAAACTTTTGAAAGATCAAATTATTTCCACCTATTTCAGTTCTAGAAAGTTAAGAACTTACTGCAATTATCCGCAGTTGATGAAGATTTGCACCAGGTCTGTCAGGATTCAGTAGCTCATAAAACATTCTCTTCATGTAAATTGGAGCAGCAAGAAATTTCTGCATGAAAACAGAACATGAGAACAAAATATAAATGAATAGTAGGTTTTTTTAGACACACTGAATGGTATGCTATAATTAAAATATATTAGACACTGAATATATCAGTAAAAGGAATAAGACAAACCTAATTAACAAAAACTGCAATTAAACATCAACTACTGTAAATTGAAAAACTAAAATGGAAGGAGAACTTGCCCTTCCATGGGAGAGAATAAGATTCTGATTATATTAGAGCTGCTTTTATGCAATCATGCACATTGTTTGACAACAACAAAAGGAAGTCCCTCCAAAGCTTTTTGTCTGGGTCTTCCATCAAAGGTAATGCAGCAAAAATAAAGCATGGCAAGATTAAGCTAGTTTTGTGAGTCACACAATTGTGCTCATCAAGATCACCTATGTAGAACTAATATGTTGCTTCATTTAGAATACATATATAGGACATAGAAGCTATTATGTGTCTTACTGATTCATTCTCACTACTGTGACCGTGGCCATAATATACTGCATTGTGGTAAAAGGAAACAATATGTTTTTCCTTTTTTTTTAATAACAAATATCGTAATACCAAGCATTTTAGAAAACAGGCAAGAAACACATTAAAAACTTATACTATCACATATTCATAGAACAAATTGTGCCACTAAGGCCATGTACTGGATTTGACCGATAAAGCAGCTGAAAATAAACAAAAACCGGATATGGAACCCTATGTCAACTGTTCAGGCATATTATTTCAGAAAAAATATTTATAAAGATGAGTCAACCCACCCGCACTAACCCAGAAACGCCACCCTTGAACAAGGTATTATAGTCACCAACACTCCGTAAAACTTTACTGATTTCAGCTTCATGTCTGTCATACAAAGATTTCTCCGGCGTCAATGCATATATGAACTGTGAGCACATAGGACACTTGCATGGCTTTAAGGCGGCACTATAATTCCAGTACTGCATAATACAACTGCCTGCATACGATAGAAAATGATCAAGGTCTGAATCCAACAACAAAAACCGAAAGACTGAAAGTAGCAATAACAATGCCACTGTCAACATTAGGCAAAGCTAATGAGAATGAAAACACTTGCAGTGTTCTACCACAAGGTACAAAACAAGAAAATGAATATGCACTTGGCAAATTAACTAGGTATACCTAATATCAAGAATTCGGCACGAAATCATGGCAGATCATTCGAACAGTTACTAATAAGCAAATGCACAACATAACAGCCACTTTCCACAACAATACAATCATGTAATTCACATAAACAATACACTAAAGCATACATCCATAGCAGATTTTCGCAATTGAATAACTTAATTAAATTCTAACACTAAACGAAACGAAGTATTTCACTGATTAACCTAACAATCAAATCAACAACACAGCAGTAAGCATCATACCGCAGTACCAGTGACCGCAAGGAGCACGGCAAGGAATTTCGAAGTTGCTGAAACAGATAGGGCATACGTCATCAGAAGGCGGATGATCCCTTAGTTGCTCCCTAATTCGATCAGCTTCCGTGGACGAAGAAGTTGCGTGATCATCGTCATCAGGATCATCAGTGGCGTCATTTGAAGCAGAAGCAGTAGCATCAGCATCAGCATCAGCAGCAGGTTCCTTCTGATTTGAGGTCGCCGGAGATTCTCCACCAGTTGCCACCGTGTCTGTGGGTGATGCGGTGGTGGTTTTACTGTTACTGCGAAAGCGGGTAAAAAATTTCATCCTATTTGTAAGTAGGAGAGGACTCGACGCTCTTTTTGTTTCGGTCTGAGAATCCAATTGCGTGGAGGGATTTTCGACCTCAGGTGCTTTATCTCATCTTTCCTTTTCTTTTGTCTTACTATCTCTCTCTATCTACAACACAAAATCAACCATTAATAAATCATTATTAGTTGGAGTAAATAAATATGAAATGTCAGTTTGGACTTTGGACTAATCAACCCTTGATTATGTCCAAGTTGCGACGCTTACGATTTAATTACATGTTTTACTACTACAGTCGTTAAGAACAGAACAATAATTTTCTTGTTGCGCGTCATTGTAATCTGCAGAATTAGTTGCTATCTCTATGATGTGTCATGTGTGGGAACAGTGTCGGTTCTTCCATCAAGTATTCTTCGTTTTGATTTGATACACGTAAATCCTTCATCCTCCTAATTTTTTTTTGCCACACTAGTGTAAGTAACGGGACAATAACAACAGAACTGCAACATTTATATAAGAGTTTACCATATAATTTACCTTATAACTGTAAAATATATAAATTTGTAAAGATAAATTTTAATTTAACCGTTTTATCTTTACATATAATTTATAACATCTCTATCTTATGCAGAAATATTGAATTTATCCATAACTCTCTTCTGGATGATAGTCTAAGAAGTAGTCACCGTCTAGTAAATGTAAATGGGTTTTGACTTTTGTGCATCCGTTCAAGCTGATGATATCATGCACATTTTCTGCGAAAAGAGGGAGAAACTTCTGCATTACTGATGTTCTATAGACTTCTAGTCCTCAGTTTAAATTTCTAGTTTCCACACCAATATGCATGAGTATGACTAATGAGAAAGAAACAAAAAGTCGTATACAAAATACTAGTATAAAAATATAATTATTAATTAATCATCAATCTATTTAACAACATTATTACTGTAAAAAAAAACCACTACTTCTTATCATTTTTTTTATTGTTTTTTTTTATTAATTTGGGGCTAAAATTTTCAATTTTCTATAAAGTGGCTACTAATTAGGCTCTGTTGTTTTTATCTGAAAATTGATAAAAATAAATTCAGTTCAGTTCATATGTATTAATTTCAGTTTAGATTTGGCTAATAGTAGTATTTTGTATTACAAATAAGTTCATTTCAGATCCCTTCAGTTCAGTTTAGTTCAGTTCAGATCAGTTCAATTCAAACTTATTCAGACGAAGAGAACAAAGCCTTAGTAGTCCATGGTAATGAGCTACTAATCTAATAATTAGTACTCTTTTCATTCCACCAGATGTCCTAATTTAACTTTTTTCGATCAACAACTTTCAACGTTGACTCTCGATTACTCTTCAACTATGATGATAAAGTATTTAACAAAATTATATTATGAAAATTTAGATACTTTATCATTATAGTTGAAGAGTAATCGAATTTAAAGTTGAAAGTTGTTGACCTAAAAAAAATCAAATTATGACACCTTCTAGTGGAATAGAGGGAGTAGTAGCTCTTATTTAAGCCACAAATATGAACTCATAGCTCTCCAATATTATGGAGTTATATGGACATAAGGACCCAAATAAAAGTTGTTGGAAAATATGAAGAAAAATGATAAATAAATAATACCTTTTGTGATTTATTTATTTGGAGACCATTTCTTAATTATTGAGTAATTAAGATAAAGTAATATATATCCGAAAGCTACTTCGTATGAGTTTCGAATGGATATATTAGATACCCATAATGGACTTTGGGTTAGTGAGAAATAAGTGCTTAAAGTAAGAAGTTTGTGTGGGTGTGTCCCACATTGCTTGAGATAAAGTGAAGTCTCTAGTTTATAATCTACTAGTTACTACTTGGTGTCCAAGTGGTGTAGCTAGATGAGTTGAGTACAATCCTGATCAGATTGGTACACGAAACTAGAGGATTTGTGTACGAGTGGATCGCGACCCTCGAACATGGAATGTGAACCAAACCGAGGTTTTGCTGGTTCAACCTCTCAAGACCTTCTAGAAGGATGTTGACCCATGTTAGCTTTTGTAACTCATGGGAATTACAAATATTTAACATGACATTTGTTGTCATTTACATGACATTTGTTGTCATCCATAATGCTCCAAATATTTTATATTGATGGACACTTATGAGATGACATGAAAGGCACTTAAGGACTTGGAAGTTACATACTCCATGCTCACATATATAAAGAAGTCTCACTTACATGTAAAGATATAGAACATATACAAGATATATGAGATGTAAGACATGTAAGAAAGATATCCAAAGAAATAGAAGAAGAGAAAAACCCTCCCTATTCTATTCTCTTCTTCTCCCCTTGTGCATAATCCAGGCATTAGTTTTCGTTCGCTGGAGATTGCTAGCTTGTGCGGCTAAGTGATCTCGGAATTCGTTGTATCTTGGGAAGCAGCCGCTCAACGTCTCAAGCACCGTAGTGAGAGGGCGTATTTTGCTTTAAGGAGACTGCGTCCGTGCAGGCCTCGAATACAATCTTAAAGCAAAATAATGTTAATCTTCTCTTATCCTTGGATTTGAGTGGATTAATCCCTGTTGATTCGAAAATACTAACTTGCTTGTTTTCTTTGATAGGAAATGACGAAAGAATCATTGTCGATATACACTTGGAGTATTCTCGGAATGATTTGTGGAAGATTGATTTGATCCATAGTGCAAGGATCAATATGGAGATTGAGAAGGTTCGTTTGATCCATGGTGCAAGGATCATTGTCATGAATACTCTAATCTCAATAGGCAAACACAAAGGTTGGGGAAAAAAATCTTGAATGGATGTCAAGTAAGTATTTCTTGTTTTGGTTATTTGTTTGAGTTTTTATTTACAAGTCTTGATGGTATGTTTTGATTGGTGCTTAGCATGATTCATTTGGTATAATGCGTTTAAAAGTTTTTATAAAATGTAATCTAGTAGATGAAGTTTCTTGTGAAACTTAGATTAACTAGTATGCATGTTGTAATTGCCATGTAAATGGATTTTGGTATTGTTTTGTTGATTGTTGTTTGTTGTTGCAAAATTCTTTTGGAATTACAAGGCATGAGATTACATTTTAGCTTTTGTTGTTGTCACTATTTGGAAAAGTTTTGTTGAACTTTTGTTCATGTTGTGGAATTCTTGTTAAAGTATTCTTGTGAGTTCCAAATGAGAAGTGACAATATGGTTATGTTGATTATTATACCATGTGAGAATGTGTTTCATACATCAAGATGACTTGTGAATTCAAAAAAAAAATTATGGGCACTTGATCATGTTGGATCTTGTGAGTTATCTCATCATAGAAGCTTTTGTAGCTCTTGTGGATGAGTTTAACAAATGATGAACATTTGACCATGTTGGGTCTCATGTGTTATCTCACCATAGATGCTTGTGTAGTTCTTGAGTGTGAGTTTAACATTGGATTGGCAAAGGCCATGAGATTGTGAAACCTATGTATTGTTTTACATAAGGTGAACCTTTTGATGTTGAACACCAAGAGGTGGTTCATTGGAACTAGTGCTACTAGACATTTGTATTTTGACAAAACTATGTTTTTTCAATTGGACGAAATTGAGGTTGTTGGAAAAACTTTGTGCATAGAGAATTGAGATTTTTATGGCATCAAGATTTTGAAATGACATCTTGGCTAAAGTTGGTTTTTACAAAGTATTGTGTGTCTATAAGATTATGAAGAATTTATTCTCTCCTAATCAAGTATGACATATGTATTTTGTTTGAGTCTCTTAAAGATCACTTTGACCATTAATGATAACTATGTTGGCCAAGATTATTTTGCTAAAGGCATGTTCAAAATCAATGTGATGATGTTAGCAACAAAGCTAATGTAAAAGCTATGAATTTCTAATTGCTTTATGCTTTTGGAAATGGAAGATTTGGACATGTTAAATATTTTGAGTATAATGATTAACTTGAAATGTTCAATATCATTGCACATAGAGATCACATCCAAGTGTGAAAAATGTGGCAAAGGAAAGTTGTCAAGTTCCTTTTAATGTGTTGAAAGGAGAAGTGGAACAACTTGATTTGATTCACACATGTGAATGTATGTTGTTGAATAATTATTCTTTTCATTGTGTTGGAAAGAAAATAAAACACTTTGGTTTAAATCATACATGTGTGTGTGGTTTAATATGTGTGGTAGTAAAAAAATGTTATTACTTTTGTAGATGATGACACTACGGTCATCTTCTAAAGAGTAAAAATGAAATTATGGAGAAGTTGTTCTCTATAAAAAGGATGTTGAGAAACATAACAAGAAGGTTAAGTGATAGGAGTAATCGTGGTTTGGAAGTTGATTCGCCATTTGATTATATTTATGCACTTAGTTGCATAAAATATGAGACTAATGCTCCTTAGCCCCTTCATCCAAAATGGCATTTGAAAGAAATAATGTCTTGAAAGAATTATGAAATGCCATACTTCTCCCATGATTCGAGAAATGTGGGGGTAAGTTACATGCCAAGGCATGAAAAGATAAAATCACTTTGAGATACACTTGTGAGTGTAGGGATGTGTGGTTCCTTTACCTTTAAAGGTTAAGTAAGGACTTGAAATTGTTGAGTGCATTTTACTTGGATATGCATATAGAAATATTGTTTATCAGTTCTTGGTGGTGAAATCTATGGTTATAGATGTGCACAAGAATATGATAATGAATAAAGTTTCATTCTTGGTGGATGTGGTTCCACATGAATTTAGAAGATGTTACAAAATATTTTTCTAAATGGTCACATGGTGTGACATACATGATTAGAATGAAACATAGAAAATAAGCAAGAATTGAAACAGTGGTTTGATCCTAAGTTCTTGACTTACATGCTAGAGAGTGAACCTCAAAGTTGCGAAAAAGGTTGAGACCTTGGTTGAAAAACTTTGTTGTAAAAAAAAAAAAAAAAAAAAAAAAAAAAAAAAAAAAAAAAAAAACTATCAATAGTGGAAGTAATTCAATTTTGAGAAATTCATACTCGAAGGCTATTGGATCTTCCTCAAGGAAGAAAACTACTAGTTTCCAAGTATGTCTTTCAAGGGAAATTGAAACAAGTTGAACTATTGATAAACATAAAGCGATACTAGTTTACTGCTAAAGATGGTTGAGACCATAGTGACTCAATTTGATTGTGTCAAGAGTAACATCCATATGAAAGATAATTGCTACTTTGGGCAATTGAATTGGATGTATAGATGGTTTCTCTAAATGATAATTTAGAAGAAGAGATTTGTATGGCAAGACCATAGACCTTCTTGTACGTGAACTTGAAAAGAAGATTTGTAAATTGGTCAAGTCTTTATGTGGCTTGAAACAAAATTAGTGGCATATGAAATCCTAATGCCATGATGGAAAGGAGTTTGTCATTTATGAAAATGATAAGTAATTTTACATGAAAGAGTTGAAAAGTGGCTATCCCATTTTATACCTTTATGTAAACGATTTGACTATCATTAGTAATGACATGATGATCAAATCTACGAAGGATACGTTGATATATAGATTTCATATGTAGGACTTCGGTCTAGTTGAAGCAATCCTTGGGGATTGATATTCTATAAACAACCGATGGGTGTTGTTGAGCTAATCTCACCATGTAGTTGAGGTTATGGAGAATTTTAACAAGGATAGTCATGAAGTGACTAGAACATCTTTGGTTAAAATGTATATCTTGCTAAGAACATTGGTCAAGGAGTATCTCATGTGTTGAATACTCTAGAAAAGGTGAAAGCTTGTTGGACTTGATAAAATTGCACAAGACATGGTTTGGCCTTTGTTGTGAGTGAACTAAGCCGTCACATGAAAAATCCCGAAGTGAGTTGCGAAAGACTATAACGAGAAGTACCAAAGTACTTGAGATTTTATCGGGCTTGTGGGCTAAAGTGTTCAAAATAGCAAGTTGTGCGATAAAGATATGTAGATGCAAACTGGATCACGAGTTCCAAGAATTGTAAATCCACTAATGGATAATGTCTTCACCTGTGGGGGTGAGAAATTCTTGAAAATTCTATGAACAAGATGTTATAGAAGATCCATGATGGAAGTAAAGTCCATTGTGTTGGACTTAGGTGCAAAGAAAGCCGAGTTGCTATTTATATGAGTCTTCCATGTTGGCCTAAACTTGTGCCAAGCAACAAGTTTGCATTGTACAACAAATTTTGTAATTGGTAGAGATCAAAGTAATTTGTATAACGGTAAGTCTAGACATAAGCCCGTTACACAAATTCTCATGACTGAAATTATCTTGCTAGGCTTGTGAGGTCTAAAGATAATAAAGCGGATCCGTACACTAACTATAGTTTTATGTCATGAGATGGTGGCAAAGTCTTCTTGGAATGGGATTGAAGACGTTGACCAACTGTTGATGCGAAGGAAAAACCCAACCTAGTTGACTGGAGATCCCAAGATTTAGGTTCAAAAGGGACAACCTAATTGCATCAAGGAAGGAGTTCACTGTGTGGGTTTCACCTATATAGAGACTCAAGGTAAAGAGGTTAACCGCAAGGGTTTAATGATTCCTATTGGTAATATAGTTACATGGAAAAGAGAATCACCTATGTTAGAGTGAAGTGAGGGCCGCTTCAACAAGAATTAGATCCCAAATTCTTGTAAACTCTCGCAGAACCAAAACGGTGTTTCACGGCCAAAATGAACACAACCATGAGAACAGAATGATGCTAGAGAAGTATCTGTGTAGTATGCACTATCATTTACACAAACGGCAGATCAGTTCAAGGACATCGCTGTCTACTGTTAGCCAGTAAAGAAGGTGTATATTTTAAAAGGGAAGGTTCAAAGGTGGCGACACCTACCTATCCTATGCAGGTATCAATCGTTGGATTGTGCCATGAAGTTTTCTTCATGTGGGGGATTGTTGGAAAATATGAAGAAAAATGATAAATAAATAATACCTTTTGTGATTTATTTATTTGGAGACCATTTCTTAATTATTGAGTAATTAAGATAAAGTAATATATATCCGAAAGCTACTTCGTATGAGTTTCGAATGGATATATTAGATACCCATAATGGACTTTGGGTTAGTGAGAAATAAGTGCTTAAAGTAAGAAGTTTGTGTGGGTGTGTCCCACATTGCTTGAGATAAAAGTGAAGTCTCTAGTTTATAATCTACTAGTTACTACTTGGTGTCCAAGTGGTGTAGCTAGATGAGTTGAGTACAATCCTGATCAGATTGGTACACGAAACTAGAGGATTTGTGTACGAGTGGATCGCGACCCTCGAACATGGAATGTGAACCAAACCGAGGTTTTGCTGGTTCAACCTCTCAAGACCTTCTAGAAGGATGTTGACCCATGTTAGCTTTTGTAACTCATGGGAGTTACAAATATTTAACATGACATTTGTTGTCATTTACATGACATTTGTTGTCATCCATAATGCTCCAAATATTTTATATTGATGGACACTTATGAGATGACATGAAAGGCACTTAAGGACTTGGAAGTTACATACTCCATGCTCACATATATAAAGAAGTCTCACTTACATGTAAAGATATAGAACATATACAAGATATATGAGATGTAAGACATGTAAGAAAGATATCCAAAGAAATAGAAGAAGAGAAAAACCCTCCCTATTCTATTCTCTTCTTCTCCCCTTGTGCATAATCCAGGCATTAGTTTTCGTTCGCTGGAGATTGCTAGCTTGTGCGGCTAAGTGATCTCGGAATTCGTTGTATCTTGGGAAGCAGCCGCTCAACGTCTCAAGCACCGTAGTGAGAGGGCGTATTTTGCTTTAAGGAGACTGCGTCCGTGCAGGCCTCGAATTCAATCTTCATGCAAATGTGTTTTGTGAAACAGGAAGAGAGTTCTTTTTATTTCGTTATTTCTTTGCATTTCCTATTTTGTACAAGCTAATTATATGTTTTTTTGATTCATTATGTTCAACAAAAGTCTCAATAGTCACAAATCATACATGAAAAACATCATTTTAGATTGACATTTTGTGTACTTTTATATTAAAATACCTCTAATTGAGCTCCAACGCCATAAGGAGTGATATTTGACATGATCCATGTTTGTTTGGGTTAGATTTACAAAAAAAAAATTAGAAAAAATGTTTGGGTTAGGAAAATTCAGCTATCGATCCAGATTATTTTGTAAAACACACAACGCCACATCACCACGACCACGCGCGAGCCCCCTCCACCAACCAAAGTATTTTCACTGGAGGAAATCATAACCTAGAAAAAGAAAGAAGAAAATCACAAGAGCAAGTACGTGACAGCCACACTTGTGAGAAGAAGAAGATAACAAATCCGATAAGAGCAGCTACGAGAGATGGACACGTGGAGGATAATAAAAGCGAAAACCACCCTATTTCCACACCCCTCCCCTCCCTTCTCCTCACTCCAACCACACTCCCCAATCTCAAACTCCACAAACCAAAACCAATAAACAAAAAATGGCTGCTTCCTTATCCGGACCCATGTTCTCGACCGCCATGCTCCCTCGCAAACCCACCACCACATCATCGCCCACCCTCCGTTCCCTCCCCAACTTCAAACAGGCCGCCCTGTTCGGCCTCAAGACCCAAACCAGCAGCCGCGACATCTCCTGCATGGCAACATACAACGTGAAGCTCATAACTCCAGATGGAGAGATCACGTTTGAGTGCGCTGACGACGTCTACTTGCTGGACCAGGCCGAGGAAGCTGGATATGACCTGCCATACTCTTGCCGGGCAGGGTCATGCTCGTCGTGTACTGGGAAGGTGATTAGCGGAACCATTGACCAGTCGGATCAGAGCTTCTTGGACGACGACCAGATCGGTGCTGGATGGGTGCTTACTTGTATGGCTTACCCGACTTCTGATTGTGTTATTGAGACCCACAAGGAGGAAGAGCTTACTTCTGCTTAATTAATTCATTAGTTACGTACTTGATTAATTATGAAGTTAATTAATTAATGTATACTTCCAAATGTCATTCCTTAATTCCAGTTTTGCATTCATAATTATTATTGTTATTATTATTCAAAATTATTATGATATTGTAATCGTAACTAACCCTTGTGGGCGGACACATTTACTCATGAACCACTACAAGAAAAAAGAGTTCAACAATAATTTATTTGGTCGGTAAAAGTCAATTTTGAAATTTGGTGATTTTTTATGGAGAATGTAAAAGAATGGAGAGGATGTAGAGAGAAATGGGGAGGTGGAATGGCCGATGATGATTTTTTTTAAATGATAAATATTACAAGTTCATATTAATCTTGTATTTAGGTCCATGTAATAATACTTAAATTAAGAAAAATATGGAAAAAGAAAGTGGTGTTAAGTCAAATTTTAAGTATGGCGTAACATCAGACACCCAATCTAGCGTTACGCCATCTTTTTAACAATGTTTATCTTTTTACTATATAAATATTATTGTCATCTTTTAACTACTACTTGAAATATAAATTATTTATGAATGAAAATTTTATAGTATTTTAGCATTTTATGTTAAATAAAAATAATAGGGTCAATTATTTTCTCAAACTTATAAATATTTTGCAATATGTCAATAAGTATGTGGACTACACCTAATGAAATGGGTACTACGCATAAAAATCGTGGTAGATACTACATACTGCATCGAATAAATCGTTCCAACACTAATTTTAAGTAAATAAATCCACACTCAGACCTAAATTGAATTGACGTGACGTGATAGGGCTAAAACATGAAGAGGATAAGGGTGTTGGTTGTGGTGACTGCAGTTTATGAATTTTTTTTGGTAAAATTTGACTGATGAACTGCTTTTTACTTTACTAACATGTTATGGTCAACTGGTTTATTAGTTCACAATTTTTTTAAAAAAAATTTTATTTAAATTTTAGTTTGTATTTTCATGGTAATTAATATTTTAAGGAGAAAAAAATGATTTAAGTAGAGAGCTATTAAATTTAGTTAAGATAAAAAATGGAGATTGATAAGGGATAGTTGAAAAATAGGCAATACTAGTGTCTTTTTGTAGAGAAATAAAAAAATATGGATATTGGTAATTTTTAAAAAATATTAAAATTTATTTTAATGCCTTTTTTGCCAAAATAGAAAAAAAGGATATTGAAATGCATAAATTACACCGCCTGGTGCACAGGTGCGCGTAATGTACGCGCCAAGTAAAAAAGAAAATTGTGTATGAACATATGCCGCATAGTGGCATAAGCCTGATTCATGAAATTCACATGAAACACCACAACACACACATTTTTGTTCATCACCCCATGAACTACTTCCATGAACTTCCCATAACCAGCCGCCTAAGTTAAGCAGCAAACTGTACGATATATAAATTGAAGTCAAACCTATACCTATACAAAGGTTTTTTCTTTTTTTTTAGCATTAGGGGCGAATTGATAAATAGTAGTGACCTGGGGAAGAATTGCAAAAAGTATCTGTTGTTCAAATATATATTGTATTTCACCGTAACCGCCATCCAGAACTCATTTTCTCACTACTCGACGTGTGCAACAAGAATCTTGAATTGAATTCTTGATTTCTTCATCCAATTCTGATTTCGTCCATGTGAGCTCTAGGGTGTTCAACTCATCATCAACATGTATGGATTTTAACTTATGTGATTCACTTATCGTCTACATTATTTATCCCACTCTGTCGTGTAATGCTGAAACTACCTACGTTTTAGTATATGTGTTAGCTGTATCATAAGGTCAGAATAGCATTATAATTTACTCTAATGTAGGGTACATTTTGTTACTATCGTAGCAGTACTGGGAATGGTGTAGTCCGTGTTGATTTTTAGAGGAGTATAGAAGGTCATTTGATCGTACTCAATAGTGAAAGATTCAGAAATAGTGGGGAATAGGGAATACCTTACACTAGAGCTAAATTTGTTCTTTATCGAGAAACAACAGAGAATTGAGTATGACTTAGACAATTGATGCCTTTTTATTTGCGTTGTGGAAGCTCTAGTGTAATTTAGAAAAAATTATCAAAGATTAGCAGGTAGATAATAATCGTTGCAGTGTAGTATAGCCAACTCAGAAGATTAAAATTTATTTGATATTTGAGGTCAATTTATTCCGCATTAGTACTATTTTAATTATTGTTTCAATGTTCTTCTTCTCTTAGTTTTTGTCAACACAAATGAAACTTAAGACAATCCTTTACAACCGCCTTTACAGGCAGTGGCGAATCTAGGACTGTTTTTCACCGGGGTCGTAGTGTAATTTTTTTTTTCATCATATAACAATTTTTTAATATAAAATAAAACAAAAATTAACAAAAGGATAATTTTTTTTCCATTCCACTTCGTAAAAGGTTACAAAATCAGGATTCATAACTCTGTTTCATGAGAAAACAACAAAATAAACAACAAAACATGCCTCCAGCAAAACTATAATTAGTTAGTTACCTTGTTCAAAAGACTGAGAGGCTAAAATGATCATTTTCTAATGGGTGTCAGCTGCATCCGACACGGTCGGATCTTCTGAAATAGTTGTAGGATGTCCTCGTCCTCAATTGCTTTAAAAATGCCTTTCTAGCAAACCATTTCATTGTAAACTACTAAAGTTATTTGAATTTTATAAGCAATTAGAATCAGTAGCGGATGTACTGTCACTGGACCCCCTAACTTTGGATTTATCAAAGTTCACCCCAGTACATCCGCTACTGTTTACAGGGTCATATCGATGTATCCCATCTTTGTTAGCACAAATCGATCCATCGTGGTACTCTAATTCGTGAGTTAAGAAAACGTGCATTCAGTCCCAAGATGACTTCTAGTATCAATAACTTCACTGGAAAAATGAAAATTTCACAATGTAAAATTGGATGAAATAAGTACTTGTTTACTATTTTTTCCCCACGAAATAATGTACTTATAAATTTATTTTAATTGTTGTTATAAATATCCACTTTCCCGGCCTTTCCTATCAACAACATCCAAACTTTGAATACAAAAATTAAATTACATCTATTTTGCACGGGTATGTTTGACATTGGGATTTTCACATTGTACAACAATAAACTTGTTGATTCTTTACTGTAGATGATATAAACACTAGACTTTATAATTTATTTTTAAATAGGTTAAAAAGTGAAATACAGTTTAATTATGTGTGTATTTAACTCGACGTTTAATATGTATTTATAGATGTAAGATATACACGTATATAGATTTTAGCCGTTCATTTATATCATCATTTCAACTTTACGAGTATTTAAATTATTTTATAAATTTCTATATATTTGATTTGATTTTAAAGTACATATTTATATTATACTTCTACTTTTCTATATTTTAATTACTAACATAGTAATTTTTATACTATTATACTTCTACTTTTATTTTCTAATTTCTAACATAATTAATTTGAAAATCTAGTAGATCATAATTGAGCACCGTGCCTTATCCTAGGAAGGTTGTGCATATTACTATTAGAAATGCAATTTGTTGTTAAGACATTTGATTTCCATGTGTAAAGTTTGTCCAGTGTGAGAAAGTTATAGTTGGAGAAACTCAATATGGCTGAACGAGCAAATAACACATCCAAGGAGCAGGAATACAAACCGTGTATTAGTGAGGAACTCTAATTATAATCTGATGAGAGATTTGTTGGACCGGTCTATCTGAAGGTCCAAGCTGAACATCTTCAACAGTGTATTAGTGAAGAACTACAATTATAATCCGATGAGAGACTTGTTGGACCGGTCAATCTGAACAGCTCAATATTATCTTAGACCATCTCTAGCAGTTCGTCAGGCCTCGTCTAAAATTGTTCTCTTTACTTATATGATTTGTTTCTCTTCTATAGTCACCGAGAAATTCTTTTGGGATTCTAAACTCTCGAAGCTTATTTCATCTTCATGCACTCTGCTCTCATATGTGAAATAAGATGTTAAATAAAGGACATTACAAATCAAATGATAAAATTATCAAAATCTAACTAAATTGAAGCATAAATAATTGAAAGTGAACTGATGTACTTAAAAATATAAACCGTAGTATGAAAGGCATGTAGATATATCGAGCCTAAAGAGCCGAGCCTGAATTTAGACTCGAACTTGGCTAAAAAACCTTATCGTATCGAAAGGGTCGAACTCGACCTTAACGAATGAGCCGAGTCGGGCCGATTACTTGGCTCAACTTGATTAGGAAACTAATTACAGCGAACCAATTCTATCAACAAATGACCGCATAGCGCAGTGGATTAGCGCGTCTGACTTCGGATCAGAAGGTCGTGGGTTCGACTCCCACTGTGGTCGACATTTTTCTTCCTTTTTGGCTCATTAAATTTTGTGGATGAAAAAATCTTCAGACAATCACACACACACACAGACATACAATACCTTGTATCTTGTTAGGTACTGACAAAGCAAACCAGTCTTTTCCTGGTTACCATCTTCATTGTGTGGAAGAAGAAACCAGGAACAAGATCACATCCATTTTGCCACTTGAACTACTACTGGTAACACACTTGTCATTTATACACTCTTTTTTTTATGTAGAAAGATACTATCAGTCCAAGTAATGGGGAAGCTCACTCTCCGGAGAAGGAAGAAGCTAGCTCCCCCACTTATACTCCCTCCTCCACCTTCACCGCCTCTATCAGCTGCCACGGTGAAGAAAAAACCGCTCGGTGCTCGCCTGTGGATGAGGATGGACCGTGTAGGCCAGTCTGAGCTCATGGAATGCGACAAGAGCGTGATTATCAACCGAGTTTCCATTCCACCTAGAGATTTCAGGATCTTAGGTCCCATCTTTTCTCCATCTTCCACTATCCTCGGTAAGTCTATTCGTTCATTATAACAATCAAATGAATTACTTTCGTTTTTACCGAACAAGTTATATTACTTCAGTTTCAAATTTGAGATATGTTCAGTATTTACTCTACTGATTGTAGCAAGGGAGAAGGCAATGATAGTGAACCTGGAATTTATCAGAGCAATAGTTACAGCAGAAGAGATATTGTTGCTTGATCCTCTGTGCCAGGAGGTTCTTCCCTTTGTTGATCAGTTGAGGAGACAGTTGCTATATAAAGGCTCTTCTAAGCATTTGGCAGCAGGGCGCCAGTGGTTATCTCTTACTGAGCCTGGGGAAGGTTTTCGAGATGAGTTGCCGTTTGAGTTCCAGGTCCTGGAGATAGCATTGGAGATTGTTTGCACGTATTTGGATACGAGTGTTGCTGAACTTGAGAGGGATGCTTACCCTGCTTTGGATGAACTTGCGATCGATGTGAGTACTAAGAATCTGGAACATGTGAGGAGCTTGAAAAGCAACCTTACACGGTTGCTTGCTCGGGTTCAGAAGGTAAAGAAGTTGTTCATTTTCTATGCTAAGACCGACGTTTCTGAGAGTTTAGTTGAATGTGATAGTATTGCATGATCCTGTTTTGTTTAGTGTTGATTATGCAGAGAACAAGACTTGTTTGATTGAGTTTAGAATTTATTGATTTTACAGAGATTATGCCAACAAAGTGTCAACATATTCACATTCATATATCCTAGAGTCCTACACTATAGAGTAGTAATTAAGATTAGTCTAAAAACTACATAGGCATCTCAATGATACAATAAGCAGGAGCTTGCGAGTCCTGGAAATTATAATTTCGAATGGCATAACTCTGTATAAGTATATGAATATTCACCTTACAGGTGCACCTGTATTCAGCTTGCACTGCATTGTGGAACTGCCTATCTTTCTCTTCATATCAACGCTTTCACCATACCTGATGCCTGAGAAAGGCAATTCTAATGTTGTTTTCTGGTGTACTCAAGCCTCTGTTTCGTATTCCTTCCTCTCGTAGACTGTAGTAGCCAGTAGTCCACTCTTGTTAGGTTCCATATGCATGCTATACAAATATCCATGATTGAGATTGACAGTTGTTTTTAAGGCTCAACTAAGGCCTAATGGGGCAAAAAGAAGTTTGTCACAGCATTTGCAAGGAGATTATTCTCCAGATATGATTTTATGAATAGTAATACGACGTTTCAAAGAGATCATTTTTGTGAGAGATTCTCCACAGAATTATGGGGTTCTAAGGCAAGTGCAAGATCCAAGATAAAAAGAATTGAATTGCACAATGCAATGAGTTTCTCTTGGAGATATGGGGTTCTTCCTTGTTCTAAATTGAATCTTCCACAGTCTTGCTTAAACGTAATTGTCATCGATCGATATTGTGTCTGTAATGGTTCGTTGTAGCATTCAAAAGCCCTGAGGAGCACGTCTAAATCCAGAAATGCAGCTAACTAGCTCTTATAGTTTCTTTTACTTTGAATTTTATCACAACTCACTGAGAACCAGGCAACCTGTTTGTGATGGACAGGTCAGGGATGAAATCGAGCAACTTCTAGATGACAATCAAGATATGGCCCAATTGTATTTGACGCGGAAGTGGATACAGAATCAGCAGAATGAGATTTCATCCCCAGAACTAGCAGTAAATGTTGTTACTTCAACTGAACCTGATATCCAACGGCTTGGCTCTACCAGGAGCAGTAGCTTTGTAAGCATCCACACGTATGACGATGATGTCGAGGACCTAGAAATGCTGCTTGAAGCCTACTTTACGCAATTAGATGGCACCCTCAACAAAATCTTGTCTGTGAGTCTTTTACTTTCCAGTTTTCAATAATCGGACTTAAAGAGAAAATCCCTTTTTATATCCTCACATTCTTGAGCATGTGAAATGTACAGGTACGCGAGTATATAGATGACACCGAGGACTACGTGAACATCCAACTCGACAGCCAAAGAAACGAACTCATTCAGCTGCAGCTGACGATAACAATCGTTTCCTTTGCCATAACATTTCAAACACTTTGTGCTGCAATATTCGGTATGAATCTCCCTTGCGTATTGTATGAAATGGATGGCATATATGGCCGTGTTGTTGGCATCATGACAACTGCTTCTATAGTCCTGTTTATCCTCATTTTCGGGTATGCCAGATGGAAGAAACTTCTTGGTTCTTGAATGTCCTAGTTGAAGCCGTTAATATCGCGTTTTACGGGCCCATCTCTATGGTTGTTTTTCACTGTATATCAGAGTTATAGTACTTAGATCTTTCATGAACGTTGTTGACTGTAGTACAATGTTACTGTATAAACCGACTCTCACTGTTGGAACTGTCCATGTATACGTACTGAAATGTTGATATGCAAGCAGCATGCTGACAGTACAGTTAGCTAGTTTCGAATTCAAGACTTGTAGATGTAAAATATGTCAGTTGTCCCTGAAAAAGGAATCCGACAGTGCTATCTTGAATAAGTCACCGAAGCAGATACCGTGAAAATTAGCAGATACCGTGAAATGTCGAGAAAGGAAATTATTTGGGTTCAGTTGTTGAGATTTCTAGTCTTATATAACTGCCACAGGCCAATTGAGTGAAGATGACAAATTTCCACAAGAACCGAAAGTGAAACTAAGACAACCAATTTTATTACAATATGAGCTGTAAACTAGCACACATATGGGGCAGCCTAACATGGTTGAGGAATTAACAATGAGAAATGTTAGGCACGTTTTTGGGTTTCCACTTGATTAATTAACTTCCAATTGCCTCAATATCATCATACATTTTAGAATGGGAAAAGAATTCAGACCTGGAAATGATCGTAGAGTGTGATTTATATGTTAGACTCTATAGATGTTTTTTTTTTTTTTTTGAAACGGAGACTGTTTAGACTCTAGATATTAAATTACGAACATGTAATACTCCGGATTTAAAATTAGAATCCAATGATGATGGAAATGAATTTGTGAGTTTGATACAACGTTGATGAGTTGTTTTGAACCAACCGAAACAAGAGTAAATGCAATAATTCGATTCCGAAGTGATTTTTCAATGTAGTGTAATTTAGTTGTTGCAAGTTGTAGCACCCACTATTCGTAATTTGTAAATAATGTAATGTAACATCACGGTTGACCTCAACTTCATTTTTCCACTTTAAGTTCTATTAGCTGCCCTTTTGTTTTTTAGTCTTTCTCTCTTTGTATATTTTTTAAATAGTAAATAGATGTCTTGTAGTATTAGCCAAAAATGGTACGTTATTACATAAATGAGGCTCTAAACTGTCTCCCTATTCACTTTGTGTAACTCAAAATAACCGAGTCAAAATTTGTTCTGAGTTTGAAACTTTGGAGGGGATTTATATAATTTATATGGTTATTATTCCATACCAATTTGACAGCCTATCGATGGATATTCCGCTCATGTGTGTTATGTGTAGCTTATATGACTTCTATGGTACAACTCGTGTATGGATAACTTCAAAGGAGAGGAACTGATTATTCCAATAAAGGAGTTGATATTACATGTATTTACATGAGTGTATGCATATTGTTATTTGTTAATTCAACCAAAAACACATTATTATACATAATTTGACAGTTGATTTAAATCGTTAAGGAGTTATGATTGCATGTTCAAATTATCAAGTTTGAGGTCCTGGATGAAAATAACACACATTGGGAAGTAATTCATCCTTGATGTCCAACGGTTTATTCTTTACCACATCAATATTTGTGCTTCATGGTGATTTAATGTGTTTATATTTCAACGCATAAAACACAAGGTACAAGTATGTTACAGTTCTGAAGACATTATAACATGTACATTGCATAGAATAAACCATATGAAATTATGTCAAAATAGAAACAATATACATTATGGAACTTAAAATAGTTGTTACGAGATCTCATGGAAAAGAATGAAAAGGATGATGATATATGAGTTTTTTTTTAAATGAATTGACTAAAACCATTAACCTTGCTTGGGCAGGCAAAAAGAGTATCTCCTATACCCTACAACACTTTTGCTTAAATCTCAATTCTCAAGAATATGTCTTCATCAAATCAACCCTGGAAAGTGCTAAAAAGAACAGCAAATTCCAAGTAATAAAAAATAGTTGCCCATTTTGGTCTGTGCTTTTTATAAGTATTTCTTTTCCCATTAGTCCAATCATGATCACATAAATAGCCAAAACATTTATGCGTTGATCAAAGATTTTTAATTATGATGATGAATTGATTATGACTTTTCATTATCTCAAATCAAATGAGATGAAAAGTTCTTCAACCCTTGTTTTCCTTTTTTTTTTTTTCTTCACCATGTGGTAACTAAGTTGAACAGATAAAATAATGATGATGCAGTTTTAAGGATGAGAGAAGAGAATCCATGGTTTGAATAGTACTACTATATAGAAGGAAAAAAAAGAAAGAATAAAAACATCTCATATTGGGCTGTCAAAAGAAAAGAAAACAAACAAGTCTCTCTAACTCTCTACAATACTCTAATCCAGAGAGGAGAGACAACACAAGACAGACCCCTACAGAAGAAAAGAAAGAAAGAAAAGAAAACCCCCCACCCAGCCTTTTTTTTCACCCCAAGACGTCGTCAACTGTGTTTGTTTGTGTTGTGTGTGTGTGCTGGACAAATATTATTATCACACACAACACCAAGCTAATTCAAGAACAACAACAAGAGGACACGCACATAGAAAAGAAAAAAAACAGAAAGGAAAAACCCTAAATCAGTATCAGTTCTTGAGCTCTGATTCATTCTGGTTCTGGGTTTCACTCAATATCACATTGTCAAGATCTTTATTGCCCAATTATTCCAGGTCAGCCTCCTCTTCTTCTCCATATTCTCTTCTTCTTAATTGCACACTGCTCAAATTTGATCGGTGGGACTTGTCTTTATGCGTCTTGATCAAAGTTTTTTTTTGGTTATAAGCTGTAATCTTGTTTCAGTTTGAGTAATACAAAAGGACTAGCTTTATCTGTAATTATTAATTATTATTTACAAATGGGCATTATAACTAGACCTTATTTATTTTCAGCTGCAATTTCAAGTATTCATACTCAAGTATTATAGTAATGCATAGTGAAGTAATTTTTTAGCCTTGTGGTGAAGTGGGTGAGTCTGTGTTTCACCTTCAATGTGTGGATTATGGCTTTTGATGTTACATTGTGGTTAATGTGGTTTGAAACCGAGTGTTTGGTTCCTACATTGGGTTAGTTTCAGCTACATACAATTGTTTGTTGCCATGGGATTGGTGGAATTAACTGATTCTCTCAAACCCCGGCGAATAGCAAACCGGAACTCAGGTTTCTTCGGAGTACCGATACTCTCGGGTTCGGATGCCAATTCTCCATATTGAGTGAGTCGGAGATAATAAGCAAAATGAAGATATGGATGGATTATATTTGATTTTAGTAGTAGTTTTAGAAATTGTTTAGTGCACTATCTAAGTAAATAATTTTTTGGCTTCAATAAACATGGTTTCATATTGAAGAATTTAATCGGTGTTTATTTGTTTGATGAAATGAATCATACTACTTAATTCGAATCAAATTATAAATAGTAGCGAATCATGATCCAAAAAATGTACGAAATCATGTTTCGAATAATGGCGAATCCCATTCCAAAAATCAGCGAATCAGTGTTATGTGATTCTCCACGAGGAGAGATTTGCGTAGCAAGCATGGTGTTCACGCTCCGAGCGTTCCGCAAATCGGGTGACCTTGGATTGGTCTGATTTTAAAATCGTCACTTTTTGATTGGACCAATTCAAGTGTTGTTTTAATCTACTTGAAGCCTTTTGGGGACGTTGTAAACACGAATATCGTCATCAAACTAAGTTCTTATGCTGGCTGCATGGACCTTTTCAGTACTGACGGCACTTTGAATCTAACGTATATAGTCTCACTATTGGTTGGTTATTATTATTATTATTATTTTATTTTTTTAGAATGGGAACCTTGAACGAATAACGACCACCCCAAGGAGTCTTGCATCAAACCACCCTGCCCCAAGTGCTCGTCTCGCATTGGAGTGCATTACTTTTGCAAAAAAATAATAAAAATACCTTAAACTTAAATGTTATTGATTGCATACCAACCACTGCTGTTGCGTCTATATTGTATGACGGAGGCATATGGACTATTCGAAGATGATGAAATGCTTGAGCACGTGACTTGCGCGTGGTAATGTGTTTTGGTTAGCTGGAAAGTACTTGAAATGTTGAATACAGCAGATTAGGACAATATAGCATCCCATTCCTCATTGTTGAAACCTCAATATAAGAATCGCCCCCCTTCACCAGAAGATACTAGCTTCCTGCTAGGTATTAGTAGCAGAAACAGATACAGGAAACCAAATCGGAAGAGCAGGTTATCAGAGAAGAACAAAACTCGGTAAACATAGAGATAGTAATTGAGCTTTGATTCTTTCTGTTTTTTATCCGATCTGTTTTCCGTTATCAAATCAGCATTTCTCTAGTTGTCTAGCGCTCAAAGCATTTCCTAGTTTACTCGAACGTTTTGGTGAAGATGAGGCTTAACTCTTCGATATCTTCGATGAACAGATCGTAAATCTGTGGAGTTTTTTGTACAATCAAATTGTTCTCTCTGTTTTCTTTCTTTCTTTTTATTTTTTTATTTTCTTTTACTGATCTGGTAACTTTCTATTGTTAATTGTTGCTGGAAAGATTTGGTAAATTGGTTTATAGCCAATTGGAGTATTAATCTTGTTTATTGATACTTGATGCATTTCAGGCTACAGATCTAGTAATTGATGTGCATTTGAATGTAAAATCATTGGTAAATTTCTATTGTTAATTGTTGCTGGAAAGGTTTGTTAATTTGGTTTATAGCCAATTGGAGTATTAATCTTGTTTATAGATACTTGATGCATTTCAGGGTACAGATCTAGTAATTGATGTGCATTTGAATGTAAAATCATTGGTAAATTTCTATTGTTAATTGTTGCTGGAAAGGTTTGTTAATTTGGTTTATAGCCAATTGGAGTATTAATCTTGTTTATAGATACTTGATGCATTTCAGGGTACAGATCTAGTAATTGATGTGCATTTAAATATATAAAATCATGGAATGCATGTCTTTTTTTTTTTTTTTTTGGTAGAGTGGAAAGTATTTGTTACCAGGAACAGGTGACAAACCTCTGATTGTGTGTGGTGAATTAGGTATTTCAATAATCAAGATTTTACAAAATTTAGAAGAACACTGTTAGAAGCTAAACCCAACTTGTTTTTCCTTTTCTATTTTTTGGAGCACTAGCTGTGGTATATCATATGGCTACCACTAGCTTGTGGTAACAAGATGGAGTCTGGAATCTTGATTGTGGTTTCTATAAGCATACCTACATCTTTGATCTATGATGATTGGTGGGTTATAAGACGTTTAATAAGTGAAGCACTAGACCTATGTTCAGCACTCAAATGACAAAGATTCTACCCGAGCACCAAACATGAAATGTTTAGATATATTTGCATTAAAAGTAGGATAGGCATTTGCTTTCTGCTCCTCTTAGCGTTTGTGATCACCATCTTGAAAGTAGAGTAGTGGCTGTCCTCCAATTTTGTTTTTATTTGAGAAGTGAAAATTGTTTCTTGGCTGATGCTTTCTTGAGCTACTAAAGGCTGTTATGCACTTTCATATGCTTTAGTTTGTGGATCACTTCTGAAGTCTTATTGTTTTTTAGTCGACTTACATTTACAGATAAATGAAACTAATTGGATGCTTCGAATGTCACATGTGACTCAACTTATTTGCTGCATGATTCTTATTTGAGTTCTTTCTGTTTCGAGATAAATTAGTTGTGTTCTATTATTGGGTGTTGGGATGCTGACTTTACTGAACTGAAGGTAAAATCTCTTACAGTAGAATTGTGTTCAAGTGTCTTGACAAATTTTTTAATAGCTATCTCATCATTTTTTAGCTGCAGTCGTCTGTTAAATATAACAAGTATGTCTATGATGTTGATATTTGTACTCTCTTGTTATATTATTTTTATTTAATACTTCTAATCTTTTTTACATTATATGTTGCATTTGATCATTAGTTTATGTTTATTTTTCTTACAAAAGTATGTTTTTCATATTTTAATGTTTACACAATTTGCAGGAACCACTTACTTCAGCTATGGCAAACTCCAAGGGCCCAGCTAGTGTTCGGAGTATGATGCACAATGGGAAGAATCCTCTACTGCCCCCTAAAAGTCCATTTCCCAGCATTTCCCCATCCTATGCTGATTATATTCCTAGTTCAGCAGTCCCACCAAAAGCTTTTCCAAATCCTAGGGAGGGAAATTCACACCATCAACGTACTTCCTCTGAAAATTTCTTACTTGAGGAACAACCTTCTTGGCTTGATGAGCTCCTTAATGAGCCAGACACACCGGTCCGAAGAGGAGGTCATCGTCGCTCCTCCAGCGATTCCTTTGCATATGCCGACTCGGCTAATGCTGTGAACATGAACTATGTAGCTCAAGATGATAATAAGTTCAAAACTTTAACTCCAGTTTCTGGATGGGGAGGTTTGCACTTTGAAATGCATAGAGATGTGCGTCAAAGTTCTTTTTACCCAGACCAGAACTTTAATAATAAAACCAAGATCAAACCTTGGGATTCACCTATTATCCCAGTTCTACATCCCCGTGGTCTTACTTCTCCAAGGGACAATAATGTCATTCCAAAACTAAGCTCAGCCCGTGCTCCACAAGGTGCTGATAGAAATTCATCTTCCTCAACTGAAAAACAGGAGCTGGTTGAATCTGGTCCGCAGGATCTAAAAGGTTGTGCTGAGAAAAAAGACCCGCCTCAGGCTAAGTCTTCAGAAACAGACACAAAACGCGCTAAGCAGTATGTTATCTCCGCTTTACCTAGTTAATACTACTGATTGCGTCCTGAGTTTGAACTGATGCCATAATTCAATTGTTTGATTTGCTTTACAAGTAGTTTAGTTGGCTGCTATTTACCTAGTCGAACATAGATTTTGTTGATCTGGAAATTGTGATTGCTTATGTACATAAGTATGTGATTTGTTTAATATATGGCATGCTCATATCTGTTAGTACTGCTTTATTTACTATCAATCCAGTTGACTGTGCGTATGAGGTAGTCTTTGTAGAATACTATATACTCTGCGTGAATTGACCAAGTTCGGGTTTGAGATCGAATTGGTTGATAAATATCTAATGATACAAAAATCATAGAAATTTATATTCATAACTAGGATGTGCTTATAATCCCCCTTTCTCAACTTATCTTCTAATTGATGCCCTTCTACTGGGTGCCACAATAACTTCTATATGAATTAGGTTGTTTGTCCAGAGTTATTGGTGTGACCTTACCCATCTAACTTTTTTTTTAAATAAATATTTTTATAAATATATGAAGCTTGATAATTTTAATTTTATACAGACAATTTGCTCAACGCTCTCGGGTCCGAAAGCTTCAATACATAGCTGAACTCGAAAGAAATGTCCAAGCTCTCCAGGCAAGTACCCTTCTCAGAAAAAAATCTTCTGATGAAATTCGCTCCCCATGCATTTTATTATCAGTTGCTCAGTTGATTATATTGCACTTATAATTACAGGCAGAAAGCGCAGAAGTATCTGCTCAACTTGAATTCCTCAATCAGCAGAGTCTCATCTTCAGCATGGAGAATAAAGCACTGAAGCAGCGTCTGGACAGCTTATCTCAGGAACAGCTTATCAAATACTGTAAGTTCTGCGCCTACCCGTCAATTCCACTAGTGATTTTTGTCAACAATGCATGAGCAAAAGTTGAAAATAAACCTCAAGTGGTGGGCTGTGTTCACTTTTATGGCCATTTTAGTAGTTCTTTTTACATGAAGTACTAAAATGTGCGTGCATGTCTTGAAGATCCTGCTTCCAGTTCATCTCTCGTTAGGTGTTATTATTCCTAAAAGTATAGAATAGCCTATTCTACTTTTAACCTGTATATATTATGTGCAGTGGAGCATGAAGTATTGGAGAGAGAACGAGGAAGACTCCGAACCCTGTACCAGCAACAACAGCTGCAGCTCCAACAGCCACAGCAGCAGCAGAAATCTACTGGTCATCGACGTGCCAACAGCAGAGACCTGGATCAATCTTTTGCCAGCCTTACCCTCAAACCGAAGGACACAAGCGCTGGTCGTGACCCTGTCTCTGGCCAACTTCACATATAGATCAACCAAGATGAAGCTTTTACCATGTGCCTGAACTCCTAGTCCTAACCATGCCCCATTATCTTTCTCCCCCTGGCCCCCGAAAACCAAAATGAAAAAAAAAAAAAAAAAAAAAAAAAAAAAAACAAAAAAAAAGAAAAAAGAAAAAAAAAAAAAAGAGAAAAAATCGTGCAATGAAATGAGACTTGTCTCCCTTAGTCCTGCTCTGCCGCTTTGCTCGGGTTGTTTGTGTTTTGCCATTTCTGCATTTGTCGTCCTGGTCCTGTTTTTGTCTGCATGTGATCATTTTCATTGCTAAGCTTAGTTCATTTGTGCGCCTGGTAGTCTGCTGGAAATAGTAGGTTCCGGCCGGTGACTCGCCCGAGGTGGTTATCTGAACACAACTGATGCTAGCCTCTGTATCTGAAGTATTTAGTCTTTCCTATTGTTTTATCTTTTTAGGCCTCCTGGAAGGCTGTGGTTACTGTGGAACTTATGAAGCGTCTCCATTTTCCTTCCATTAATGTGCTTATAATAAGTTTGTAGAGCATGTTTTCTTCCAGAGAAAGGAGAGTTTCTGTGTTGTTTTTACTGCTCTTGGATATGTTCTTGTACAAGCACTGTAAAATTATTTAGTTAGTGAGACTGTTTCTTCACATTTTGGTTCCAGTTACATTTTCTGTCACTTGAATTATGAATCTTGCATTTTGTAGGCTTGTGGAGATAACTAGAGGGGTGTTTGCAGAAGCTTTTTAAAGTTTTTTTTTTTTTTAATCGGCAAATCTAACGTTCAATTGTTGTAGCATGTTATTGTATTGGTTCAGGTTTTGTAGTTTTTTGTTGTGTGAAGGTGTGCAAATCCTATACACAACTTTTGTATTAGTTCTATCGTGATTAAAATTTTGCCATTTCGAAAAAAATTCTTACACTGCTATTTTGACACCCTTACCACCTTATGACTCTATAGTAAAGATTTTTAAAGTTATTTTTAACATCGTTTAAAATCTCATTGAAACAGAATGAAAAGTACTGATTTTTTTAATTGATATTTATTTTATTTGTGTGTGGCTTCTTACTGAAGTCATGCCCTATTCTATTGCATTATTATCTCATTGGGCTCAAGGAAAAATAACTAGAAACTCAACACATATAGCCTGTGGGATATGTATGATGTATCTTTTAATAAATTTATATGTCCTAACAAGGAAGCTTAATTCAAGAAGTTAAATCAATTGCAATGACACAATGAATCCTCAAATACAACAGTTTGTTCAGCATATGTATCAAGTTTTTTTAAGGTGAACTCTACCAAAGAGTTATCTTTAAGAATACAATGATATAACAATCAATTCACTACATAGTTTTCATGGAAGCTTTCATGAACATACATTCATCAACAACACTAGCAGTGAAAGAGCCACAGAGACTACTACTGACAGTATTGGAGCATGAACTTGAGATGGTGCTGCATTTGGGAGCCTTGGGTAATCATCTGGCCGGGGCATGACACATTCATCTCCATTGAAATTAATCTTTCTCGGAAACGCCCATCCTTCTCTAAACGAAAACACGCCTTTTTCTTTCTGCATCAGCATTTCTGTCTGTACATTGCCACTACGTCCTGCTTGCAGTAGCATGTCATTGTAATAATGTACCCCGTAAAACATCCCAGTGTCATCTGAAAAACGAGGAAAAGTATTAGGAAATAATATGAGTGAAACTAATAACATCACAAGCTGGATAGAACAGGAAAAATGCACGTACTTATGCCGCCATATACGCTGAGAGGCTTATATTCGAAACTGAAGATTTGCGTGATGTTTTGGAAATTAGGGTGCTGCGCGACCAAAGTCCAGTCACTGTAGTTTCTGACGTAGTTGTGGTTTGTGATTGTAATCTTTACCCTCCAGTACTCTGTATAACTTTGCTTTACATGCCAATGCACTTGTATGGGACACATGAAATGAGTGCATCTCACAACGTCCGGTGGGAGTTCGTGTAGGTGTTGTAGGGGTGTCGAAGGAGGTAAATCCGCACGCTTGCTGTTACAAGAAGAAAATCAGGTTTCAGTCATTTGTCACACTTTTTGTTTCTTAGTATAATTTAGACATTGAAATGTTATCTCAAGGCTTCTATTGTGATTTTCATGTGCTTTCTCTGACATTCCTTGTCTTATAACTAGGATGCTTGAGGAACTACTGGCATGTCTTTTAGGCTCTAGCTTATAATGCTTTACCAGAAACTGCACACGTTTACAGTGTATCAAGATGACTTACTTGACACATTTGGATCCTGGTAGTCCCATACAACCACAGCTACATTTCGGGCATGGAATTATTGTCTCGTTGTAGAATGCTGACATCGAAACACAACACTTGGGTGCAGGTGAAGCTCGGAACTGGGAATACGAGCAAGTCGCGTTATATGTGGCTGCAAAAGATTCACACATACACTTAATTCATACAACAAAGGAATAGAAACAGAAAACTGAAACATTATTCATAAGTCCAGATATTTGCAAGTACCAAGTGCCTGTGTCTTTCGCCTTCCATTATCTTCGAAAAATTGCGTTGGAGCCACTTGGTTAAGTGGTCCGCAAGTGTATCCATCAAGTCCAAGGCTGAAATTTTGGGGCAATGATTGAGGGATATCCTTGCCGTTAACCATGCCTCCGATATGCATCTGAAAAGCACCTAGAGCTGTCTCAGGTTTTTGCATCATGGACGAAAGAACTCCGCCTTTGCAACAATTCGCCACTTGCTTGTTATACGGTGCACCAGGCAACAGGTCGATAATCACCGGTTCCTTGAGGCAGCAATGAGGCAAGGGTTGTGTTTTGAACCTGGAACAGTTCCCTTGTTCTGTTGCCTCTGCGCCTTCCATGTTCCAGATGACCTGTTCGCCTGGCCACGTCCACCTTAGCTTCCATCCAGGCGGGTCTACATGCCGGAAAAGCTGGTTGTTTACTATCGAAAAAGTTATCTGAAACAGATGGCAGTTAGAAAATCCAGTTTCATTCATGTCAAGAACTCTATACAAGGAGCAGATTGTTGAACCAACTGTTCTAAAATCTAACAAACTAAAGCAAATAAAAATTACATAATTCTAAATACATTAAAAAAGAAATTGATACAATTTCTGCCACCTTAAAACATATACTATTTGCTGACATCTAAACTGTCACTCATGTAGCTAAGGTGTGCTTTGCTACGCTTGTACACCATGCTTCCAATGTTGTACATTATAGATTTATCGACAAATATAGTTTAGGTCTATCAGTAGTACTGTACAACACATTAAATCACACATATACGAGAGTTGTGAATCGAGTGACAGGACTTACAATTTGGCCATCTCCGCTATCAGAAATGACATCCCATCTGAGTGTAATGTTTCCATTAGGATCCAAAGAATCATAACAATCTGCATCACAACTGAAATTTCACCATCACATACAAAAAATTTCAGAGTCTAAAACAAAACCAAGAAGAAAAAAAAGGTTTCTCTTCTGAATTTAATCAAAATCAATATCTTTTTCATCAAGAACAAGAAAAGCAAAAACTCACATGATGTTTGTAACAAACACAAGAGCAGAGGAATCAAGAACACATTCCATGATCTATTTCTGATGAATAAAAAACATGGGGGGTTGAAATCCATTTCTTGATTATAATCGAGAAAACAAAGAAGAATGAAATCTTTTTTGTTCTTGTTTTTTGGTCTGTGGATTTGTTGTTGTTGATTTGGATAGCTAATAAAAACCTTGCAAAACCACATGCATGTCTTCTTCTGTTGAGAATGTTTCTTCAGAGAAATGAGTATTAGAGTAGACTGTGAAATAAACCGAGCCAAAAATAGAATTTGGCGTGTAAACTTTGGCTTTATAGAGGGGATTTGGTAAAGAAGTAAAAAAGAGAAAATCACACTAATAATGGGGTGGCAATTGGCAAATGGCAATTCTCTTGCTTATAGTATTTGCTTGACATGAATTTAGGGAGGGGGTGATGAACGCATTTCTTGGCTTTTTTACCGTTTTGGTAAAAACAAAAAAATGCTTTCAACTATGAAAGTGAAGGTGTGAAACCAAACCAAAATTTATTTATTATTCATTGATTCATTAAAAGGGATTTTGATTTCTTTTGATTCAATTAATGCGATTACTTAAATACAGTGATTCTTTTCTATATATTTGGTCTTGGTTTTCTTTTTTTTGCCTTTTGCTTTTAATGGTAATGAATATAGTTTGGGGAATGGAAATATTGAATTCATTGGATTACAGTTGTGCTTGAGAAGAATTACTGTATCACTGGATTTTTCCTGAATCGGTAGAAATTTTGTTTCCTTAATTGCATGCGTACATTTATCGAGATGACTGACAGCTAATGGCTTTGAATGTTTTTATGGCAAATATTTACTTATCTGCTGTGACCGTGTGAGAAAGGAAAGGTGGTGGTCACTGGTCTATTTTCATGGACGATGCAGGTAACAATTTAACTATTTTAGTGTCTATGGTAGTTTTTTGTTTTTTTCTGACATTTTGTTCGTTTGTTCGGGTGAAGTAAAATGTCAGCAATTTCCATAAAAAAAATATTAATCAGCGGTAAAATGCAAAATCTCCCTCCAAGTATGGGATATGGTCATTTTTTTAACTCTTCCGATAATTGAAATGGTTCGAAATTTAGTCATTTATATTAATTCTTTATTGAGGAAATCAAAACATCCCTTCGATTCAATCGCTACGTTATTCATTTGTCTGACTGAAGGAATTGTTAGCATGCCTCCCAAATAAAATGTCAATCCGGGGTACAAAGCAAAACATCCCTCCAATTCAATTGCTATTGAAAATTTGATACTCCCCCAGAAATCACCTACTATGCTAAATAACTCTAGTAACCCTCGAAACCAAAGTTTTATCTAAAACGCTGTGTAGTAATAGTTTATCAATTTTTTTATAAAATAATATTATCATTAAGATAGATGACATAGTTGATCATGTTTTCTGAAATCTAGTAATTGAATAACCCTCGTGCTGGACTAACTTATTAACACATTGTTTGCCGTCTATTACATGAGCCCACAAGTTTTACCTAATACATATCCAAAGAGTAACTGCATGAGCCATGGGTTTACCTAGTAGGCATCTAATGAGTAGTAACTGTGATTGCCACTTTGAAAAAAAAAAAAAGAAAAAAGGGCAAACAATACATTTGATTTGATGTTAAAGAAGGGAAAAGGAAAGAAACGACCGGTCTTACTGAGAGTAGGAGTGAAAAATCAAGGAACCTTACCCACATAAGCATGCAGAAACTGGTATTTCAGTTTGCCTCCCTATTCTGCTGCTACTGGAAAAAACGTGCACAACTTATTTTTGTCATGCAAACAACCCTCATGTTTTCTGTGTGACCAAATCATGAAATAAGTCCCTGGTTGACAACTAATGTTGCCACAAGTTTCAATCAAGTATTGACGTACTCAGATTGAACACAAAATCTACGTCATTTTATCAAAATGCTTCTTCATAAGTCATATCAATATTTGCGGATTATTCACTCCATTTAAGTCATAAAATTAGTCTTTTCTTAACAAAATACAGGTTATACAAAAGAGTACAGGAGTAGATATAAAAGTTTCCAGAATATACTGCCCAACGAATCGCTTCAGAAGCTAAGATCTTCCTCCTAAGCTTGAGCTTCCCAAGGCTTAACATAAACTAGCTGAAATAAGAAAGGTGGGAAGATACCAAATAGTCAACATGAGATGGTCCAGTGAGGGGCACAAGCACAACCAACTAAACATGGTGCTTCAAGCATGCCTGCGCCTTTTGAAACTGTCCTCATTAAATGATTCCCAGTTTTTGTGATCGATGAGGCTAATATCCTCAATCTCCGCTATAGCAAGTAGATATTGGGTAAGCTTTACAAGTTCCTGATCTCTGTCCCGGTTCTCATGTGCTTTTCTGAAAGGTCTGATTGTCAGACCATTTTGAGGGTTCATAACAAAGTTCCTTTTTAAATCATCGAACATTATTGTGTTTTTCGCGCTGTAAAACTGCAGATAATTAAACATGACACTGCATCAGTTGGGAAGGCCACAAACAATCAATTAACATGAGAATGTATGTAGTGTAGTTGCACAACGGGATACTTGAGTATTTAAGCCAGACAACTTCAATATACAGACTATGAAAACGCATGATTTTGGTTGCCTGTTTGATCTGTTAAAGACTGTATAACAATAGAATCTGGTCAATGATACACTAGGTTATTGAGTATCTTATTATTATTAATAAAATGATTGTGGAAAGAATGTGTTATGTACCAGCTAAGGCCCTCAAGAGTCAAGTCAAGAACTGAACCAAATATTGAGTGGACCAGGTATAAGTCTGTATTATTTTTATTTATTCTAGAACCAGTTTCGAGGTACTTTCTAGTTCTCCTGATTGCAGCTTATTATTCCCTTCTATTCTGGGGTTGCAGGTGGGATGAGATGGATCAGTTGCATGCAAACCTACTAGAACAGATAAGAAAGCCATACCTCAGGAAAATGTGCCCAAATCAAGCCTAGTGGTTTGCAATCAAAGACACCACGAGTATCTGACTGAACAGTGATCATTGCCATATGATCCAGAAGTGCAGTAATCTTGTAGTTAGGATTATTTAGTACACCGAGCTGTTCCATTTTCAGTTCGACCCACTTCATGCTGAAGATGATATAAAACATTTAGTTAGAAGTACTTCACATAACAAGCGTACAGTATCATATCCACATAGATATTATCCAAGGAGTAATAATATACTGCAGTGTGACAAGGAAAATATTTCATCTTCAAATAAAATCTCTTTATTGCCCCCTCACATAAAAGGTTGATCATAAACACCAGGGATACAACATCCCACATTTTTTACCAAGACCACAGTCGGTCAGACAAACGATATTTGTAGGTAAATGATGGAAAGGGCACAAAGCCAGCCTTCTTTCAGTGTGGCAAAAAGAAACTTGACGTCATGAACATCGAGTAATAGCAGGATGGTTTGAAAATAAACACTCCATTTGCATCATCAGCTTATTAAACGCCTTAACTAATTTTCAGAACTTTGAGCAGCAAAATGTAAAACACCTTTTTTTCCTAAGGTAAACATTAAATGCTAAGTTCCAATTTGAACATCTTGAAAGGAAATCCATGTCAGGAAAAAGAGCAACCCAGCAACTTTATAGGAAATCGAAATAATAGAAATATAGTAAGTAGTGCTTTTTTTTCCAGTGCCTTGTACTAGTAAGCATTATGAAACACGTTCAGGGTCTATGTTAATTTATGCAGATTATAAACCAGGATTCGAATCAGAGAACTTCAACGAAAATGAAAATTTTATTATACAATACCAAGTATTATGGGATAATTACTGAACAACATCACGATCAAGGAGAGAATGTCTAAAAAATCAAGCTTCAAATATTTCGTAAAGTAGTTTACAACTTTAAATTGATTTATGATGCCAAAATGATAGGAAAAATCGACCTGGTGGCAGACCATATCATTATATCATACTCTGCATAGGCAGCCGAAAGAAATTCATGAAGATCTGTATACAAGACAGACAAAACATTACACTGGAGGACATAATAGTTACTTACTAATCAACCAAATAAACTTTTGACAAGGATCACTTACAAGGCCGCATCAGTTGTAAAGGATTCTCTGCAGTAGAACGGTGATCAAAGAGTGTATAATCAATATCCAGAACAAGCAGCTTTTTACCTTGACGGCAAGGATTCCTGAGTTCAATCTAACAAGACAGACCAAGATAATATTTTATTCTAGGAACAAAAGACTACCATTTGTTTTTAGTAATTCAGAAACAAATTGGCTTACACATATCAATCCAAATACTATCATTAGCAGAATATTCAATCGTGCTCCTCTAAGTCTATGGAGAATTAATGAAGTAGAAGATAACTAACTTTGTACTGCTCAACACGGCGTCGCAATTTATGTTTATTGACTTCTTTGTCCTTGATGTCAACAACTTCATCTTGACCAAGTTCAAAATCATCAACTATCTCCGGGGTGTCCACCGGATCCACAATTATATCATCTTCAGTTGTACTGCAAACCCCAAAAAACAAATGTAAGAGTTTAAGCAATTATCACAGGAAAGGGTTAGAACTTTTAAGAGGGGCTGTCATTTCCAGATTGTACTCTTTTGCTAGTTGAGTAGTAAAGGGCACATGGAAGAAATAAGCAAGCAAGAACTAAAATGTCTACCACCTAAAGAAAAGGCGAAACCTAAAGTCAAAGACATGCATTAAAGTGTCAAAGGTAAAGGTAAAAAGACAGCAAACAAAACATAATTGACTTGAAATAGAGCATTTCTCGATTTCCTGTGTATCATAACAAGTTCAGAACACAACCAGTTTTAGCTTGGACCCATGCTGTACACATACAAATTTGATATCCTCACATGCATAAGCATAATAATAGTAATAAAGAATATATCTCATTGTAGCATTTGCTATTGATCTTCTAAGTTCCCAACCATATGATCATCAAACCTAACTAGCTAAACAAGCTACTACAACTAAAGTTAGCCTCAGCTGCAAAAATTAGTCATTAGGCCTATGTTACTTTCAAATTCAAACCTATTAATTACACAATAAAACATGCTCAAATCAAGTAAGGAAATAACTAAATAATTAACTTGTTAAGAGAAAAAATTATTCAGCTACAAAGCATAAATTGAATAGACAAATATCCCAAACATTAAAAAAAAAAAAAAAAAAAAAAAGGTTGGAGAAATAAAATACCCAATCATGGTCATCTTAACAGAAGGTTTGAGTGGAACTTGAGAGAGGAGTACAGAATCATCGGCGAGTTTAGAGCCGACTTTAGGGTACAGAAGCTTCTGGCGTTTGGGGAGAACAGTGGTGGCTTCGCAAATTCGGCGTTTGAGTTCACCCACCGTATCGTCGCCGCAAACGCGGACAGTGTACTCCTTGCCGCTCCATTTCACCGTCAGTGTCAGCTCCTCCTCCGTTAACTGCGATATCGCCGCTGCGGCAGCAGCCGATGATGAGGACGACGACGTTTCGTGGGCCATTTGGAGTGTTAGAGTGAGCAACTGCGCCAATGGAGAAATGGTTTATTCGGATCTTATGCCTAATTGCACAATGAGACTTGTCTTTTTGGGAAATTATACTAAAGTACAATCTGGCTTACATTTCAACATGTAGGAACTCGAGGACATTTTACCGTTTTACCGTTTTACCACTAGCTTGCTGCTGCTGCTTTTTTTCTTTCTTTCTTATTTTTCTAGAGAACATTTTTACTACAGTAGTAAGTGAATTTAATCTAAATTGTACATTTATCATCCAAATATATGCATTAATAATGATCATAAATCATTAAATCTTTGAAATTCACATGCTTTGCGTTTTGAATAGTACATTTTCTTATTCATACTTACATTAAAATGTCTTTCCATAAATCTACCCTAATTTACACAACACTAGACCTCCCACTCTTTTACAATGCTACTGCTTCTATGTGTTCATCATGACACCAAGTTAATATATACCTTGAATATTTCAAGTAGATTGAGGGAGTGTTTGCAATAATTTCAACTTAAAATAAGTGGCTTAATTTAAGGAGAAATTGGTAAATTGGCTTATTATATAATTTGATAGGTGTTTGCAAAAAACTACTTAAAATTTAGATAAGTTGTAGGAGTAGTGTTTGCAAATCTAACTTTTTGGAAAAAAAAACAACTAAATCCAGCTTAATTTAAGGAGAAGCTGTTGAAGGAGGTACAACCCAGCTTCTCCAACTTCAACTTATCCAGCTTAATTTTAGAGAATTAAGCAGCTTATAAGCTGTTGCAAACACTCAAAAAGCTGATTCTGCTTAAAATAAGTGATAAGCTGGATAATTTAAAGCTGTTGCAAACACCCACTGAGACACATTTTATGAAGTAGGGTGAGTCGAAATGAATGTGAATAAGTCAATGAAGTCTGTCTCAATTGGTTAGGCTGAGATGTCATGACTTTAGAGTTCATGGGTTCAATTACCGCCGAGTACACACTACCATCAGGTAGCATGATTCTGGATTTGCAACTTATTTGTTGTTAATACCAAAGTACAAAGTACAAATTAGTCATAAAAGAGCAAATTTTTATTATAAACCTCAAATAAAGTTTATAAAAGATTATTTGTTCTGGCTTTGCGTACAAATGTACAATCCATTGTCAAAATTGATTACCACACACAAGAGAAATAGAGTCTATACATGAACAAGGTGACTGGTTACTTTTGTTTAATAATGGTGACCTTGGTAAAGGTGATTTAACAGTAAGAAGTAGAAGTGCAACTTCGATTCCTTTAGTGTAGAAACGCTTTATGTACTTTTCACCACATGCCTCATGTTGGCTCACCCCTGTAAACACCATTCTGTACAGTTCAATATTCTTATAGACAGGACATGTTCAACTTGTTAACCATGTTAACTATATACAGTTATACACACTTCTAAAACTGAGTTAGATTTCCAGTGGAGGGCCTAAAGGCCAATGATTTTCTTCGTCTGTTGATCTTGCAAATTGCATAGCTTCATCAAAGCATCATCATATGACCTAGACCAGTATATAAAAACACGATTCCTTGTTGATGACTTGCGGTTTGTATAAATAGCAACATCGGATTCGATTATAGTGTTTTATCATCTTCTCTCTGGTGCTGTTTAAAAGGTAGAAGAGACAGCACTTTCAACCTGGGATGCAGGACAAACAAAAACAGAGTTGTCAGAGTTGATGTAAAATTAAAATATTTGAGACTTCCATGAACTATAAGCACAGACGTGGATGGCTTACGATAGATAATTAGCAGAGAAAAATATCGGAACTTTTCCCAGTCCTGTGCCTTCCCATTTGTTCCTCTGAGAAGCAACGACCTTATCGGCTTCTGACCCAGTAGCAGTCAGAACGAACTAGAAAAACAAAAAGAAGAAAATACATATCATATTACTGACAGCTCGAAGTAAAACACAAGATATGGGTAGAATAAAACAGATTGAACATAATATGAACGCAGGTGACATGTGGGAAATGCTAGAACCTAAACATATGTATATCTTCATGCAACATCATCTAATGATGCATGGATAGCATGACCATATCAAGACTGGAGTGTAATAAGCCTTAAGGGGAGAACCACTTACTAATGGATACAGTATAGCCATAAACCCATAGCTAACAAGGGGAGAGAAAAAGAACATTGGCAGAACACATGGGCCACCTGAAACAATAAGATCAAACTTAGTTTGATTCGAATGTATAGTCCTGGGAAATCATTA
Source organism: Plantago ovata (assembly GCA_028274465.1). Taxonomy (NCBI): domain Eukaryota; kingdom Viridiplantae; phylum Streptophyta; class Magnoliopsida; order Lamiales; family Plantaginaceae; genus Plantago; species Plantago ovata. Next base: position 99,492,990 of record CM051458.1, on the reverse strand, counting down.
ACCGCAAGATGCTGGGAAACATATTCTTACCAAAACCAGCAAAAAATGGCCAATTTGATTCGAAGAAGTCCAGCCTTTTGTCCAAACTCAATCCCGAATAATTCCATTTGTACCTTAAATTGGGAGAAATGTGTCAGTAAACAATTGTAAAGCGAGAGCATATTTCGTACAGAGGGTAAAATTAGAACAGGCATGACCACTCACTCAAAACAGTAGTAGGCGTACATCCATGAAAGGAGCAAAAAGTTAAGTGCCTTGCCAATGTAAGGGATGAAGCCAATAACATATACCTGCAAACAAGACCCCCGATGAATAATCACAATGAGATGTTATATGGTTTGTTGTGCTGGGTAAAAAACAAAAATAGCGATGGTACCTCTAGAAAGAAGAAACTCAACAGGAGAACTGAATAGATCTGCTCAGATATGCCAATCATGGCACTGCAAATTAACAGGAGAAAAATGTAGGACATGTATCATACAGAAACAACTAGTGGCCACAAAATAAACTGCATGACAGACTTTAGGACATACCCTTCAAGGTCAGTAGTTTTATCACTATCCCTTGTATCTGGTGGTGGCTGTGATGATGATGAATCCTTTTGCACAGCTAATTTTGAACTAGTTGACCCATGATTCTCAATTGCGAAAAAACCATATTTTGCTATGTCATTGTACCTGGGTTGAAATGTATGATCTAATCAGAAAAGCACCATCCACAGTATATAATTTAAGCTAAAAGTGCCTCAACTCAAAGAAACACTAAAATGTAAACAATTAAGATTATGTGTGCATTTTAATCTTCCATGGCTCCACGGATGCACAACAGTGGAAGTCTTGAGAGGAGACACAGAAATTTCATGTGTTACAGTACACAAAAATTAGCAATTTCAGTAATCAGTAGGATTATAAAGAGTTGGTCAAAATTGATTTCAATAGTAGAATTTACTTCAAATTGTTGCTTCAAGTTTACAATCACAGTATAAGGTACGCTTTAAGTAAATTTTAGAAGGTTTTATCAAGGATGGAAGATCTACATATGGTAATGCACCTTTGTTCTAGAAGAAACTCGCTAAACAAGAGAGAAACAGATAGACATGGCCAAAGAAAAATGTTGGGCCTAAGTTCAGAACCAATGTCCAAGCAAGATATTTGCAGAAACCGTTCTGATTTTATTGGCTCACAGTCATAGTATTTTCAGGGTATCTTCTATATTTATGTGCACCTGTAAATAATTATTGTTCTTTACAGTTCACACTTCACAGTCTTTACCAACTCTAGGTATGCGACTGATTGGAATAACAGGCTTTACAATTAAATTCTTCCAACTCATTCACTATCACTTTCTCCCAGGGAAGAGAGTTCATGAAACACATGTCTATTTCGCGCGAGGACGTTTACCTAATCCAGTGAGGGGAAAAAAAGATAAGAGAGATATAAATCTTAACCATCTAACATGATTCTTGATTGAAGGGAACAGGTCTTTTTGTCATATCAAGCACAAGCAGGGTCACCACTATACTAGGAGTACGAGATGGACATGAAATGCAGACTAGAACGAAGATGAATATATGTACATGATGTGAACCAGGACTGTAACGATATAAACATTAAACAAAAAAAAAAAACAGAAAGGATAATTAAAATGAATAACAGAAAAGACCAGAAATTACCAGATGGCACTTAGAATAAAGCTGAATATGTACATAGGGTAGAACCAGAATACCTGTAGAGATAGTGAAGCGAATTCATTAAAGAGTAAAGATAGTCATAATATACAGCACAAAACTTGAGCTTCCTTGTTTTTACGTACTTATTCCACATGAATGAAATTTGGCATTCTGCTTCTTATGAATAAAGTTGTTCATGATCTTTGTTATTACAGCAGAGGAAATTCTTCTGTAGGCCTGTTCTGTAAACCTTAACCAATTATCTAATCAATTCGAACTTTCAAGTGTACACTAACATAGGGACGGTATATGACCAATTCCATGTAAGAATTTCCATTACAACAGGATATAATTCCAGGTTGTTTAGCTAGTACTGTGTCTTTCATATCCGCGGCTATACAGTTTAATAAATACCTATACCACAATTGACTTCAAGTGCAGATCACGGAGATATTGGATCAATCAATCAATAGAAAGATCAAGACTAAGGTTGAATTTTTGGAAACATAAAAAATAGGAAAAACTCGAAATCAACTGATCTGGTCATCTATCTCCAAAAAAATAAACAGACCGTGCCTTTTTAGCTCAAGCAAGCTTAACGTAGACCAGAAAAGAAAACATTAAGGTGTGGCAGAAGCACTTACATAGAAGAGTTGAACCAGTCCAACTCGTAACAAGGAATAGAAACTGAAAATAGCACCATATGAAGACAACGCCTCAGGACTTGTATATGTGCACCCATCAGGCAGTATCCATTGTAATGTGGGAACGACAAGCGATCTTAGGACAAGTATACTGCAAAAACAATATGCCATTCATTCTATAGTAATTATAAACCGCACCATAAAGTTTACAGATAGCCCAACTACAGTCCTAGAAATTTGTCTGGAGAATTAACCCAGTAACAGTTTGAATTCAGCTGTACATAATAAAATCCATAACAATGAAGAAACTAGAAGTGAACAATGGGTGCTTCTGACTGTAACCACAAATCAACGAAGTGATTTAGAGAATTCAGCCCCATCTAAAGATCAAGCTTGCTCGAATAACACACCTATTCTAACATTAACTTCTCCAGCAATATATTCATATCTAACAAAACATACTAGACAAATCAATTGAACAACATTATCTAAGTAACAAATTAAATAGTCCAGGTATGAGAAATTCTCAAATTCAATAAAAGCGAAAACTTTAAAGAGCAATTGCCAAGAAAAAACAAACATAGTCATGGAAACGGACCTTCCGAGGAAAATAAAGCCGTTCAAGAGAAAGCATTGGCCTGTACGAATAGCAAGCTCCCTTGATCTTCAAACATTCAACAAAACCAATTATTACTTTCAGTTGGAAAAAAAAAAAAAAAAAAAAAGGGAACAATGTTAAAAGCGGAAGTTTTAAGCAAGAAATTGAATTGGTGGTGTATACCGGAGACAATAGATGACGACACGGTGAAGACAGCAAGCTTCTCTGAAACCCTCTAGCCAGAGGATGGATGCTTGCTTTAGCCTCGTTATTGAATTTCTCATGGTAATTCTTCCTCTATCCATGAATTGATAATTCAACAAGAAATAAAGTCAACAATCAATAGAGAGAAAGAAGGGTTGCGATTGCGTTTGTGTGAAGTGAAGTCGTCGTCGGAATATTGATTTTGATCGGATAGTAAAGCTTCTTCTTCTTCAGGTTAACTCAGTTCAGTTCTTCTTTTATATGATGTCCAAAGAGTTTAAGACTATTGTACCTTTAGTCCTCTACTTCTACTTGGCACAACTTTGGTCCTTAAACGTTTTCTATCGTTTATTTTTGTGTTTACATCACCTCAGTATAAAATATTGAGAAATATTTTATCTTATCCGACTGTTCCATGATCATAAGGTGAGCGATAACCTATTCTATATAATTTATTAAAAATAAAATGACTAATCAATTACTATCATTCAAATTATCAAAAAAAAAAAGTTTCACCTTATTAGATATCAAATTGTTTCGCCAAACATACACTTCATCCCCATATGCTAAAACCGTAATTTGTCCAACAAACAATTATATATTTGCCGCATTCCATAAAATAAGCTTTCTTGCTTACATCATCATCGGTTAACTTTTGTATACCCATTTAAAAACTATTCCAATAACACAATCTCTTGTGAATCTGAGATAATTTGGAATAGACAAAGAAAGCCAGACCTGGGGTGGCATAACTGAGTGGCCTATTTCAAATTGAAAATTACATATTGATCTATGCCTCTAAAAGTATATCAAATTAGTAATCGAATAAATTGGGGTGGCACCCCATATTGAACTTAAATCCTCATTTTATTCACATTTTGAAGAAAAAATATTTTGTACATAAACGTTTTTCACATTTTTTAAAGTTACACTTAAATATTCATTTTATTCCCATTTGAAATAATCCAGTGAGTTATGCCACCCCATATTGAACTTCTTTCTCTTTTTAATACAAAGCCGCTAGAGGTCCGCAAAATCCTACACATTTGTGTGTAATTTTAAAAGTTTAGTGAAAGAGTTATGTGTAATTTGGAATGAAAGAAAGGAACTAATGAGAAATTTAACAACTAAGGTTTGAATAATTCAAAAAAAAGTTAGCGACAGTTTTACATGTTTTACATGTAATTGGGAATAAAATGAAGATTTAACTGTAACATTAAAAAATGTGAAGAAAAAAAAGTGTGTGCAAAATATTTTTTCTTCCCGTTTCTCTTCGACTTAATTATAGACCATCTCACGTAACACGTAATAAGGTGGTTGGTGGTAATGGTGTTGGAATAGTAAGAATAAGTCAGGAGTTCTCGAACCCCAACGAAATCATAAGGTTGGTATATGTCTATTTGGAATTATAACGTGGTAAATGAGGTAGTTAGTTGGCCGCTAAAAAAAAAAAAGTGTACCTTAAATGTTTAGTAGTAGAGTATTAACTTGTATTTTTCTTAACATAACCGAACAGTCTAAGTGAACAAACAAGCAACACACTACTCCGTATCAAAAGAACACAAACACGAAATCACTGAAAATTTTACTAACTGAAAGCGAACGAATTGTTGACATTAGACAAACCTGAAAATGAACAGAACGATTAGGAACCTTAACGGACCAACGTTCAAAATACACCCCTACTTGTGGAGATCCAAGTTCATCACTAGCACGTAATTGTATTTCTTCTCGAGTAGCATTTGTGTGAAAGAGCAATAGAAAATGCATTCTTCCCTCTAAACCCAGATGAAAAAATGAGTGTTGGGAGGAAAATACAGTTGCGTATCTAGCATTACTACAATATCTAATACATGTGGTTACTTGTGAGATGCTCTCTTTGACAGGATAACAAGTGTTAGAGAGGGAAAATACATTATGTCATTCGCAAAGAATCCTGCCGTCTTAAAGGAATACCTTCTTGATCATAAGCTTCCTCTTCATCACCACGTCTTGGAAGCCTCATGCCAGGAGACATCGAACCTGCATTAAGAAATTTAACATATAAATTTCTAGCCTCTTCTATAACAGGCACAAAACATTATACAGGTCTCCACCAGTGTGGATATTTATCACCATAAGAGTTAAGAATCAATCATTAACATGAAGGGAAGAGAAAAGAACGGAGAAAGCTTCAGCCACTTACCATCCACAACCATGTCTTTTGTCTTGTGAAGAAGAAACGTTCCAGAAAGAATTGTCACGAAACCACACATTTCTGTGACTATCTGGGTTGGGTTCTGCCTGTCCCAGTCCTGGCACATATACAGCAAAACATCATCCAACTTAATATCCGATTTCTTTCAGCTGAATGCAATGACATGTAAACAATGAGAAGAGTAGCGCCCAGCAAAGATATTGACTTGGTACAGATAAGTAGTTGACATTCGTGTTTATTCTACTCATCACTCCATGTCTCCATGCAAGGATACTTAAGTTAATTGGTGATCCATAGGTACACTGCAGAGTTCGAAATTAAAAAGAACACCCATATGGTTTAAATATCACATCAACTTACATGTGGGGGGGGTGGAGATGGGGTTGAACATTTTACAAACAATAGGGACCCGTATATTGTGAGGGGTGATGTAATTTCCAATTGCTTGATGTTGCTCAATATCCCATAAGCAAAATGATTACCTTGAACATGATTACACTCGCCAATATAGTGAAGGATGTGAACATGACATAGTAAATAGGTGAAACAACAGCAGTGTTGAAAGTGTCAAGTGCCTGCAAAGGTTAACACCAATATAAGGAAATATGAACACAAAACCAAACCATCTCAATATCAAGCATAACAATAACAGCAGGTAATCCATGTCATGAACACTATAAATATAAGAAATGAAGTAATAGCTAGCGACTGTACATCTCCGTATAGATTGAGTAAGTTTTTCACTTGTTCTGTTAAAGTATAGGCCAGGATAATATAGGATGGTAATGGTATATTACCCTTAATTTAGTACTGAACACTTGTGTTGTACACATAACACTACCCTTCATTTAGTACTGAACTTAGTCAATTTTAGACCCCAGTATCATGAAGCATTCTACTATTACCGACACAAGCATGGATTGGAACATAGAACATAAATTTTCTCCTTGTTACCTCAGAGGTATTGCATATAGTACATCATCTAATTTAACATAACATAGACACAAACTGAAAAATCTAATACAAGCACAAATGGGGTAAAGAAATCATCGAAAAGTAAGTCATCTTAACCTTATTAAGGTAGTTCATTTGCGTGAGAACACACACTAAAACAACTGTAGCAAAGAGCCATGTCTGGGGATATATTAGCTGATTCATTCCCGACAGTGTCAGCTTCAACGCAATTCCCAGTGCTTTGACACTCATAACCTGCCAAGTATTCAATAAGACTTTTATGGTTTTATCACTCAGCAATAGCTACTAAAAACACTGAAATTTTATTTCTTCCTTTCGACAGGATAGAAAGAGTTGCAAACTGAAGTAGAAAATCTAATACAATAGCTTTACTTACCGACAATGAACCAACTAATGAACAAACACCAATGTAGAACCATATATGTGTCTGGCCATATTGTGGGACATAATGAAATATTAGAACGAAAATGACTGATATCACCAGAGCTGCATAAAACATAAATGCTGCAGAAGAGATGCAAAGTCTATATAAGTACAGCAGCAGAAATACAGAAGAATTGATACAATTAAGTAATTAACCAAGTAGCTCAAAAAACTGGGTAGGTGTAAGATATAGGTACCAGGCTCTGTAGCAAGGTCCCATATTTCTCTCACAGAGTCAATCTCCCGTTCTTGTGGAGCGTGTAGTACAATAGTGGTGGACCCCACAACACACAGAGCGCAGCCAAGAATACCAAAAATGTGTAGCTTCTCGCGTAAAATGATGTGTGCAAGTACAGCACTGCAATACACACATGTCGGTCAGTAGTCAAGACCAGGTATGGTAGTCAACAAAAGTAAGATATAACAATATCATGCCTGATAATAATGCTGAGTGCACCAAGAGGGGTGACCAAAATGGCTGGTGCAAATGCATAAGCTGCAAAATTTGCTATTTCTCCGACGATCACTGTTGTAAACATTAAGCAAACATAGTTCAATTTCTCCAATGACCACAATGTTATTCCATGTTTCATCATATTAAAAAGAAATTTAAAGAATGAAAATAATAATAATAACAGAAAAAGGACAACACTGCCTGATCAATACTGAATTTACAGAAAGGGAGAAGATTAATCTGATGTGAAACAAAGCCGATCAGAATGAGAAACTCTCAATACAAGTCACAAAATCCTCTTGCAGATCAAGGCAATGTATCACATGATAACCAACATTTGCACAAAGTTTTTTTTTTTTTTATGACTTGCTTAATTCCTTCACATAGCCTATACGTTGCACAAATTAAATATCTATGGCCCAAAACATGACTTGTCATCCAGATGTTATCACAACGATGAGAAAAAGAAGAATTATCTAATCACAAACATCATTATCTAATCACAACCACTTGTATGAAATGGTTTAAATTTTTTTTAAATATTTTATGCCAATTAGCTACAGGTGCCTCGTGCATATTTTATGTAACAAAGAAGTGAGCCTCCTCTTGCAGAGGGGCAATTAGCAAACTAAAATTTGTAATTAGAACAAAATGTCACTACTATAGTTTCACATTCATGAGCAACATCCATGTGGATAACTGTGTGTACTTTGAAGATAACTAATGTCATATGTGTTTCACCATTGGTTAATCAATAAGACGTTACAATTCGCCAATCGGATAACAAATATCCCATGTAGTTTTTAATTAGATCATACTACATTTTACAGCTTTTCTTTTTCTTTGTTAAAAGAAAATTGATGTAACATGTTCCATAACACGTCTGGCCAATATACAGAGATACATGGCAAATAAATCTTACTTGTTATCATGCCTACCCACCATAATGGCTCATATAAGTATGAATATCCACCAGCCCCTGCAGGAAGAGGAATATTCAGCAAGCTCAATGTCTAGATCTCAAAGACCATTAAGACACATAATGTGACAAGAAAGAAAATCGACCGATACAATAGCCATAAAGAAGCTGTGTCAAGAGGCAGCAAAATCCCTAACAGCTTTAACATCTGATGCTACACTACCTAAACAAGTTCGAATACTATTTCGCTTCATTGCAACTGTAATCAGATACCAAGTTCTGTGCAAAAGGTCAAACAAAACCAAAAGAGTATAGGTGTGCTAGCTATTCACAATTTCACATGACAATGGTTATCTAACTAAGCTATTATTTGCCAACTTTCATAGCAAATCTATAGAACATACTTGACACGAAAAACAAACCACAAGAAGGTCATTCAACCTAAATCATATCCCTATCCTACATCCACTTAAAACATATTCCAGCCAAGCACACATTACATTAACCCAAAACACAACGAATTTCGACATTTTCCATAACTAAGGCCCAAATGCGGTTACCACAGATAAACAGAGAGCGCAAAACCGTACCAGCACGAACACCAGAAGCACCTGCTTTCTTCAATCCCTTTTTCTTAACAATAAAACTGGCTCCAATAAAGAAGCTGGACGACAAGGCTAACACAAGACCTTTGATATTGTCAGAGGACATGCCAGCGTAATAACCCGACGTGACATCAGCAGCGGAGGCGGCAATCCTCGACGCTGCCATTTTTGCAGTGAGAATTAAAAAAAAAACACCAGAAAATCAGAGCTATCACAGTCTCATTTCTAATTTTCGCCCAAGTTTGAACTGTTGCAGTGAAAATTGAAACGGATAAGTGATTTATTGGCGAATGATCGGTTGATCGTGGGCGGCGTGAGCAAGGAGGGAGGTGGAAATGGTGTGGAGATGATTGATTGTTGTCAGTAGGGAAGAACAGCTGGGGAAATTGAGGGAGAAACGTAAGGGTTTTACGGTGAGATATAGAGTTCCAATTGGATCTGAAACAGTGGATGATTTTGCTGTTAGCGGTAAATTTTAGCCAAAACAAGGAATCGATGGTTTTGTATTTTGTGTTTGTGAATCGGGTATCTATGAATCGGCAGGTGCCAAGCCCAGAGCAGACGCCATGGAAGGCAAGAGCCACAGGGACGATGATGAGACCATGGTAATTTGCAATTTGGTTACTCAAACTTGGTCCTTTTGGATTTTATGTACCTTTATTTTAGCCATTTCGGTTTTGAACTCGTAAATCGACTATGTCCGTCCCAATGAATAGACGGTTTGTTTTTTCACCATTTTTTAATGAGTGTGTGTGTGTCTTTGAGTGGCGAAATTCATAATAATAAATTAAACGTAAATAAATGAAAATGTGAGGAAATGAGTGGGAGAGAGAGTAAAAGTTTGAAGGGACTCGTCCTCGGAGTCGAACTTGCTACTCTCTAGTTTCATAAACAGTTGCCTTTTAATCAATTTTATAGGATGGTTTGTAAAATAATACATCCTTCTGTCCCGTTAGAAGTTTTTCATGAGTTTTGTTGACTTCTTCGCGTCTTTGTTTGACCTCAAACTAATCATAAATAACAGATCATGGTCTGTGAATAAGTTGTGACCATGCATCGCTTGGAAAGTGTGATGTAGCTGATTGTGATCTATGTACTTACTCGGACCATATTCACATAATAATTTTACCTCTTTTTATAAGGGTACTAAAAGGTCGAACTTTTAACTAGTTTCAAGATACAACCCAGTGCTTTCACAACTTTTTTCCTAGCTCAAAAGGTGGGGATTCGTTAACTATTATTAAACCCACAAACAACTCTTGTGGTTACCACTTTTCCTATATATATACATTCAAAACGGTATGGTATCTAATTTTGTTCTCACATAAATATATCATTCAAGTTGTTGTAGTATAGTGGTAGTATTCCTGTCTGTCACGCGGGTGACCCGGGTTCGATCCCTGGCAACGGCGTAAACACGTATTGAAAGTTTTAAACAATAATTTCATCACACACTTTTATTTGGTGTTCAAAATCATTGTATTAGTATCTCCCTCGATAACTCACTTCTTCACTTTAATGTCTATTGAAAGTTTAAACAATAATTTCGTCACACACTTTTATTTGGTGTTCAAAATCATTGTATTAGTATCTCCCTCGATAACTCACTTCTTCACTTTAATGTCTTTAGTTTTGACCCCATTATGCTCAAAATAAATTAAGTGTATGTTATTGAAGCATAAACAATATTTGACGTTGCAACATCATCTTCCGCTTGTCGATTTCACACGGTTTGGTCCGTGGAAGAGATCATATATGCTTAGTATATATAGAGAGTATTTTATATCAAACACCAAATTAAAATTGCATCCATATAATTGCATGTTGCATTTTAAGATTTTTTCAACATGCAAATCAGTTTGAGCATTATCATTTATTCATATACTAATAGAATAATAGAGTGATAGGCTGGCATGTAAATCAAGTGCGTTGTTACCGTAATATTAGTGAGCGGTCCTAGTGCGGGAAAAACCATGTTGGCTTAGTTACCTAAACCAACTTCATTCGGATATTACCGATATGTCAATTTTGTGGATAGATAGAGATTTCAACCTTAAATGCATAGATAGATGCGATTAAATTAGAATTTACCTTTACAATTTTATTTCGCTCAGAGTTCTAGTTACTAGAAACAAAACGTACTTTGTGTTTGGCTAAATCGTATAAGTACCGTAGGATGATGATGGACATTATTTACGATTTGTTGTATTTCCTGATGTTGGTCAATAAATGATGATTTTTCAACGCTATGTTTTTATTATGATGTTTGTTTTTTTATTCTTGTGATATTATTTTTCATACGAGAATGTTCATTGTCTCCTTATGCTACATATAATTGTTCATACTAGGATCGGAGGATGTATATTCTCTCCTTCCTATGCCAAATATTTTTGGAGTAAGGCGTTGTTTAAGAAGAAAGTACTAATGGAGACAACCTAACTTCCATGACGAATAAAATGTCACGGTTCGAGTATTATTAACACGTGACCCTAAGTGGTGTTGTAAGGGGTATTATGTAATTAGATCAGATTTTAGGGGGTGTAATAGTGACCGGAGAATTAATTGCAATTTTAGAATTTAATCAATCACTTGAATTTTTTATCCAAAAATATACTGCAAGCACACTGTATTCTCTCCATCGCTGTTCTGCCAAAAGAGCAAGCACACCTCTTCGGCTGGCGGCGTGTAATCTCCCGGACGAACCAAATCTCCATTTAGTGCGTGACACATAATAAGAGGAGAGAAGAAATGTTGCTCCGAACAATATTCCTTCAGTGCCCTTCAGCTGCCGTTTCCCCCTTCCCAACGACGTCGTCTTCTCCCTCGGCCACCGTGAAATTAACCGTCTCGTGCTGTTCCACAGCATCCCCGTCCACCGTGCTGAACGGAAATGTCGATAAGAAGCAGAGAGATGAAGTTCGCCTCGGATTGCCGAGTAAAGGCAGAATGGCTACTGACACTCTCGATCTCCTCAAGGTCACTTGCTGCTTCTCTATTCATCATATACTAACTTTTTTTTTTTTGTTCTACTGCTACTAAATTTACTGATTGATGTATTTGATTTCGTCAAGGATTGTCAATTGTCAGTGAGGCAGGTTAATCCTCGCCAGTATGTTGCAGAAATTCCTCAGGTATGTTTCACTTGGTTATCTAATTTCAGTTACGGTTAATTTGCTTGTTATATAGATTCAATGACAACATTTCATAACTTCGATGTCACTGGCTGACTGCATTGATTTTTTTTTAATACTAAAATGGTCTTAGATAATGTATTATTTGATGATGTATCTACTGCATCACATGGGAATGTGCTGTGCTGGGCTGGTAATGCTTTAATGGGAAATGTATTCCCTTGTTTCTGCTGTGTTTTTTTTTTTTTTTGTAGGCTCCTCAGGTTTCCTTTACCTTCTTTCTGATATAGATAGCAGCTGATTATTTTAAATAATAAGTATGCACATAAATTGGAGGCTTGAGATGCTATGATATATAACAACTGATTATTTTAAATGAAATGAACATAAATTGGAAGATTGAGATGCTATGATAGGTAACAGCCGATTATTTTAAATAAAATGAACATCAATTGGAAGCTTGAGATGCTATTAGACAGTATTTTCATCTTTGTAAGGAACACGTTAAATTTCATATCTTATTTGCATGAAATATTTTCTTACTTAATCCGAAATTTCTCAACTAGTAATAATGGAATTTTATGATGTTACAGCTCTCAAATTTACAAGTTTGGTTTCAACGGCCCAAGGATATTGTGAGGAAACTGATATCTGGGGATTTAGACCTCGGAATTGTTGGTTTGGATACCGTTCAAGAATTTGGACAGGTAACTGGCTGGGTCTTTGGGTCCTTTTATAGTTTTGTTTTGTTGTTGTTGAGCTAGAGTTGTGTATTTTAACTAGTTTAATTAGGTTATTATTAATTATAGGTAGCTTAAATAACCAGGAGTTTAATCCATGATCTCTTGGTTCACATGTGTTGATTTAGTTGCTAGCTCAATGTTTGGATTTTTTAGGATTAAAGTTAATGATACTAGATTAGTGTAAATTAATTTACAAAGTTCTTTTTCTGCACTATTTTCGCGGTATTAAATTTCTTGACGAATAAATACGGTAGACAATTTCAAATTCTCCCATAACCTTGTCTTTATGGCCAAGTAAAATGTATTAATAACTAAAAATCAAAACCAAGAGTATTAGACTTTCGTGCCTGAAACTTGTCAACACGCTATTCTCATATAATCTTGCAGGGAGATGAAGATCTTATTCTTGTACATGATGCTCTTGATTATGGCGATTGTCGTTTATCTATAGCGGTGAGTGATTTTCTGGGACTCTTGTCACCATACAGTAGCACTTTCTGTTCACTGTTGTCTTCATGTATTCTTCGTAATTTGTTTATGTACTTTATTAAAGTAAACCATTTCCTTCTTACAGATTCCCAAGTATGGTATATTTGAGAATATAAATTCTTTGAATGAGTTAGCACAAATGCCTCAGTGGAAACCTGATAGACCGTTAAGAGTCGCTACCGGCTTCACATATGTATGATCTTGTAATCTCATTTTTTTTCATTTTCATTTCCCCTTTCACCTTTTATTTAAATTGAAATATTATTTAACACAATTTGTCATTTGCCACATGTAGCTTGGTCCCAAGTTTATGAAAGAAAATGGACTGAAGCATGTCACCTTTCAACCGCGGATGGAGCTTTAGAGGCAGCTCCGGCTGTAAGACTTAAATATTTAAAATGAATAAATTTTCTCCTGATTTGTTGTTGTGTTGCAAATTTCATATTTGTACAATATGTTCTTGTACCATCTGTTCTTTTATCTTATAAGGTCATTTTTTCTAGTTTTTCAATATTGTATTTTACTCTCTCCTAACTCTAATTCTTAACGATAAAAGTATTATAATACTAATCTTCCGTTGGTAAACTGGAAAGATCATTTTGTCAATCTGCAAAGCCTTTGCAATGTTGCCTTCACAAAGTTGATTTTTTGAATTTCTAATTTCTCTGAAGTGTTTCTCAAACTACACGTTTAGTTGTAATTTTGCTCTGTTAGAAATAACCATCATACTCTACAAATATCTTAGTTTACCACTACTTGATTTTTACTTCCTATATTTTCCCTATGCATCTTGATGCACCTTCAAACCTTAATGAACTTTTTCAAACCCTTGTTTCATGGGTAACCCTGGATAATTTTTTACAACCTGCTGCAATGTTTTATAATATCATATATGAAAAATAAAATAAAAATCAACTGGCAGCTTTTCCATTCTCTAAAGCAATTGGGTACGAGTTACTTTTAAGTCTCTGTGCGCACTCAGTTCTAAAGGTCTTATGCCATTTTCTTTATTATGAACCCCGAAAATGGTTCTCTGATTCACAAACAGTGGTAATATCATAGTAACTTAATAAGAAACACAGTCGCTTGGATGCTGTAAAGTGGTGCATGTAATTTGTGCAAATAGATTCAACTCCATTTGATTCTTATTGTTATTCCTTAAAGCTCACCCACCGAAGTAAGATTTGCAATAACATACAATATGAAACATGGTATTAACAAAGTGTCTTGAACAATGTTGAGTCTTGTGACATTCTTTAATATTTTGTTAAAAAATAATGCTCTAAATTTCTCTTATTTCTTGGAACATTTGTTGGCATATGATACCTAGAGCAGTTGTAATTAGTGCCTATAGTTTGTACTTAGGAATCCATTTGTTTTTCTTGTTATACCTTTAGGCTCGCCTGCCCAAGAATACTGTTGTAATATGAAAAATAGTGTTTATCAACAGAAACAAATGAGGATATGAACAGTTCATATTTTATGATAAGAAGGAAATTACTAATAAAAGAAAATCATATACTGTAGCTATTATTATGCATACGTGACCCAGATAAAAACTGTTAATTTACTAAAGTACATGGTATTCACCAGCAATCAAAGTTAAATACTGATTGTAGCTTATTCATTATGAGGTGGTCATTCAATTTACTTATTTGCATAACCTCGATGAATGTTGATCCTGCCTATTATTTACTTGCAACTAATGAATTTTTATCGCAGCAAACTTAATTATCGTGTCTTGCCTGTTCATATTTTTGAAGTTGCACAGTCTATGAAAAGCTGCAATATTGATTAAACTTGTCTATACTATTTGAGTGACCACATATAGATTCTTGTCTTCTTTTAGATGGGCATAGCTGATGCCATTGTGGACCTTGTGAGTAGTGGAACCACGTTGAGAGAAAATAATTTGAAAGAGATTGATGGTGGAGTCATCCTTGAAAGTCAGGTGACTTCTCTATTTTGTTGGTTGGTTAGATTTTTAAGTTGTCAAATCTTCACTTGGAATACCTTCAGATATTAAAGTATGGTTATGGTTCCTTGTTTTTTAATTTGTTTATGGTTTCAGGCTGTTCTGGTTGCTAGCAAAAGGTCATTAATCCAGAGAAAAGGCGTGCTTGATATAACTCATGAAATGCTTGAAAGACTGGAAGCACATCTGAAGGCTATGGGCCAATTTACGGTAACTGCCAACATGAGGGGATGCAGTGCAGAGGAGGTTGCTGAACGGGTACTAAGTCAGACATCTTTGTCTGGGTTGCAGGTCAGGCTGACTTTATAAATATACTAGAAGTTCGTTAGCACAATCCTTTATAAATTGGATATGTTCTTACTCAAGACCTGCTATCTAATTGCAGGGACCAACTGTAAGTCCGGTTTTCCGCAAACGTGATGGGAAGGTCATAGCAGATTATTATGCTATAGTCATCTGTGTTCCAAAGAAAGCACTTTACAAGTCTGTCCAGCAGCTTAGAGCGGTAAGGAATTGCTTTTAAATGCTCCATCCAACTGCATATTCATATGCCTGTGTCATTAGTTATATGGTCTTGCATGCGAGATTTCTAAACCTTATACAAACAACTAAAATCACTAATGCATTTGTGATTAGATGAATCAAGGTCAGCACTCAACCAATGTTACTATTCATCATACATTTTAAGGGCATTAAAGTTTCCCATTTACTTGAGTGACATACCTTGTTCTATTCTTTTTGGAAATTAAGCAAAGCTTGTATGTCGTGTAGCATTAATATATTACTTCACATTCAGAGTTGAGCTTTGTTTATGTTTGTAGAGAGACATTTCATAGGCGTTAATTTAGACCAAGTTCCTATTCAAATGTTGAACTGCTCATTTATGTATTCTTCCAAAATTTTCGTGTGCAGATTGGGGGCAGTGGAGTGCTTATTTCTCCATTGACTTACATATTTGATGAGGAAACTCCCAGATGGCGCCAACTCCTTTCAAACCTGGGCCTCTAGCCACTTCCTCCGGTGGTAACGTTGTACTTCATAGTACTTACAAACATTCAGTTACAAGTGTGTTCCACCACATGCAGAAGCTGTTAAAAATGAGGGATTTTGTTATTGTCTTTGATAATCATAGTTATTTCTTCTTTTGAATCCATATAGCAAGTTATTATCTCTTCATAGCAACTTCTGCCGGATGATGTATCATACTATTACATTTGTATGCCATTTGTTGAGCGTAAAGATACTGATGCGCCATGAAATTTATAAACCCAATCACGGCTTCTCTAGCCTTCTACTTGTCTCATGAATGAGATGAAGGAAAGATAAACTTTTTTTTAAAGGAAATTTTTAAGTTTGGATACAAACCGTTTCCATGTTTAGAAAATATAGTTAAACTTTTGTTTTATTCTAAATTGCATTTAATGTTTTCAATACAATATTCAACTTAACACCGGTTAAATATTCCTTTAGGGGTAAATAAGTAATTTGACATGTTCACTCCTTCACCGAATTGAAAATCAGTCAATCATTCCTTCATCTCATTCAGATTGAGTCGACTACCAAGTTGGTCGATCATCTCCATCCCTCCCTCGAACAACACTAAACATCAACCCCAATCGGTCGACACACAATCACGATAAACTAAACCCCACACACCACAAACCCAATCGATTCTCACTGTCATCCTCGATCTATCTGTCTGAATATACCGTCACTTATTAGTCAGGCTAGCTGCTTCCAAGACTAACGATTTGGATGGGGTTGGAAATGAAGTTGGATGCAGGTTTTACGGTTTCTCGCCTGTTGTCTTAACTAATTGGCTTGGCAAGCATGATCAGTTATCAAGAATACAGGATGAAGAAGGGTAAACTTGAATGGTTGATGTCCAAGCATTTCATAATATTGGCTTCTGTATGGTTGTACTGATACGTGTATTATAGTTGGTGTGCTCTCAGGAGAAATGAACTAGCTAAACTTTGGCAAAGGATTTTTAAATCGTTCTGCAAAGTGGGAACTTTGGATTTGTATGATAGTACGTTCCTAATTACATAGCTATGTGCCAACTATTATGGTTTAATTGTATACATTATTATATTAATAATCTGACAAACACATTTCATGAACCAATTCAATATAGCAGTAACTGATAACTCCACAAGTAAATAAGTACTATAAAGTATAAACCAACACTTGCCAATTCTCTTTAGTGATGAGAACATTATAAGCTGATTTAACAGTTACCTCACCAGAGTTAGTACAAGACCAGACCATTCTATCTTCCAAGCAAAGATCTATAGGAATGGTCATGATTTTCAACACCAATTGAACAGGCAAACAAGTTAAAAGTTTTTGTTTATCCCAGTGCCCTTGCAGAAAGAAATCAGAAACTACAACATTACTATCAAAAGCCTGCAGAATTGCAGGCTTTTTTACTAGCATTAAGAATGGTTCTTTCATTAAATCTTCAATCTGTCTTGTTCCAAACTGATTCCGTGTACTTGGTGCAATGCATTTGCAGGAAAGTTCGTCCGACTTGGCAGCATCACAGGCTGGTTCTTCAGACGTGGCAGATGATGACTCAGATCCAGAGAACTAGGTTGTGTTTTTCACTACAGGGAGTGTAATGCAAATGCTGATCTTTTGGCCCGGATGGGTAGTGGTGTGCAGAGAGATGCCAGGCTTTCTGTGAATAGCTTCGATGCTTTGATGACCCGCCATTCTATTTTGTTGTATGATATTTGCCCGGAATGGCTTAGTGTTGTCTTGTCTCAGGATTGTAGTACTAGTTTGCATAGGAAGGTTAAGTCTTTAGCTTCTGTACTGTCTGTACTGAACATTAGTTTGCTTATCTATATATTTTCCTTTAAAAAAAATACACTTGCCTATTATATAATACTAGAAAATGTGATACGAGTGTGAAACGTAATCTTGTAGAACATTATTATTTTATTAATTAATGTATTGAAATGAATGAAGTAAATATATAATATTCTCATAATGACTTCAAACGTAATAAAAAAATAACTAATTGAGTAATTGAACTTAGCATAAATTGTGTCCTATAAATGTATATAGTTTTCTAGTTATAAAATGAATAGTTTTGAACTGAAAGGTATTAGAGGTACGAAAATTATTCTTCTGATGAGTTAACAACCATCCCGTACATCTGTAGGTTTTGGAATCATTCAACTTCGAATATCTGCAATGCAGCGAATATTTTGTCATGTGCATCATTATCTCTTGTCATTTTGTTTTATCGATGCCTTGTGTTATGTCGATGTCGCAATATGGACGATATTCAAATTCCAAAGCCTAGTATCCTCAGGTTCTCTATCATTAGACTTAAATTGAGGTTTTAGTTTATAAAATACTTCCTTCGTCCAACAAGTGTAAAACTTAGTTTTGTTAACTTTTTAGTTTGGCTCAAGTTAATTGTAAATAATTTAAATAAAATAATTAAAAAATTATATCATGAAATATAAACATTCTAGTGATACGGAGTTGTGATGTATGAAATTCTGGAAGTTCAATAGAAAAGTGGACTGGCTTGCGTTGATTTTCGATTTTATTTGGTGATAATTAACTTGTTATTGTAACATTTATATAGGTGTAGAAAATGTAGGTGAAAATGGAAATGGTTCTAATATGTAATTTTTTTTATTTTAAATGATAAAAAATCACTCACAAATTAAAAATATTATTATTATTATTATTATTATTATTATTATTTATTTTTTGGAAAAGAAAAGAAAATTAATTGATTGGCCAGTATGATGTTAATAATTATTTTATCGTATGACTTAAGAAAAATTTAAGGTCAAAATGATACTCCAAAATTGAAAAAAATCAAGTGTTACATTTATTATTGGACATATGAACCTTGTGTTTGGTATTGGATTTTAGAGCATGAATTTTGATTTGAAGAATGTTATTCAAAATAAAAAATCATGCTCCAAAATCTAGTACCAAACACAAGGGAAGTATATCTTCTTTTCATAAGAACATATCATGATTATTTTTAAATTAAGTATAGTACGGCAGTGAAGGTGATGTAGTAGGTTACATAACAAGAATTGGTCAAATTAACTCTCTCAACTTCCACGTCCCCATACTCGGTTCCCTGCCCAAACAAATTATGAAATAATAATGATCATGTAACTATATAAATTCTGCAAACTTGCAGCAGCACCATCGGATTCATCATCTTCTTCCATAATTAATTAAGAATTTAAGATACTATACTTGTTAAGAAAGAAGGAAGTAATTGAGTGGCGGAAAAGGAAGTATACGCACGTACATTTTTGTCATTGAAGTCTTCAATAGCCCATTCAGCCAGTTCCGTGTAAAATTCATCACTCTCAAGCAAGCCCCCAGGCACATTGTTTGGGGCAATAGTAGTAATTCCAAATATAAAACCAGGAAAGTTGTTGATTTCAAATCCCTGCAACACAAAGCACGCTCCTCCTATAAGTATAAGAATAAATGTATGTAATGTAATACCACGCTGGCGGTGGTTAAACAAGGGTTCACAAAACATATATCTATCGGAGACAGGTTCAAACCCAGACAAAGGCTATGTTTAGAGTTACTTTATCGGTTAGCTTAGTTTATAAGTCTTGAGAAGCTTATAAGTTATAAGCACGCGACTAATTAGACTTATTGCTTATTGCCAGGTGAACGCGAACAAGTTCATGGAGTTTATCAGCTAGCTAATAAGTTAGCTTATTCTCTTTTTTTAATAAGCTAGCTTAGCCTCTTTAATACTTAAATTATACCCCTAATAAAATAATAATAATAAATTAAATTAATTACACTAATAAAGATTAATACAATATATGTTGTCAAAAACATGTTCATAAAACATAACAAATATAACAATATCTTATCCGCTAGTTTATAAGCTCGTTCGCCCCTAGCTTATACGCTTCGCTAAACACGTAAAACTAAATCAACTAGCTTATCAGGTCATTCGCTATTTGCTAAATACGCACATTAAAATCAGCTAGCTTATCAACTAAATTATCATCACTGAACAGATACAAGAGATACTATACCACCATTCAAGGAAAAAGATTGAAGGAAATTGGGAAAAAGGGAAAAAAATTAGAGCAAAATATGATGATACCGGGGATTGAACCTGTGCCCCTCACTAGTTATTTAATTTAATGAGTTCTTACTACAAATACCATTATATATCAATCTCAAAGGGTCCAGATTGTCCAGTGGGCTAGATTAGTCGGGTAGATTCGCCATATGTTTGACTACCAATTAATTCAAACTATAATAATAAAATATTTAATAAAATTATACTCCCTCCATCTATGAATAATAATTCCATTTTAAATTTTACCGGTCAACCGCATTTGAATTTGACTATAAATTACTCTTTACTATAATGATTAAAATTTTTAAAGTAATTATATTATGAAAGAAAATATAGATTTTAAATTTCCATGATATAATTTTATTATATATTCTTCCATTATAGTTTAATAGTTTAAGATTAATAATTTGTAGTCGGTCAAAGTCAAAACAATGGTACTATTATTCATAGATAGAGGGAGTATTATATTATGAAATATTTTCATATTTTGTTAATTAATTTATTATATAAATTAATAGTAATCTAAACGTAAAGTTCAAAATTATAAAAAAAAAAAGTAAAATCAAAGCGGATAATAATTACATGCAATTACGGTGGAATAGAGGAGTATATTGAGATAATTTGTAAAACGATATTTAAAAAAAAAAAAAAACTTGTTTAGAAGATGGTTTACTATACGCATAAATTAGAGGGATAAAAAAATAAAAAAATCAGCTCATGAACGAATAATGTCCAACCAAAATATCATCATCGGTATTACGATAAAAAAATAAAAATAAAAATAAAAAAAAGAAATCAGTGAATCGATACAAGCAAGCACGAGAGTTTAGAAGATAGGAGGATTATTTACCTCAAACTCTTGAATTTCCTTTAAATATGCTCGTAGCTTTGGAACTTTTTCCCTAATGACCTTTTCCTTGTTTAACTTCATCTCTGGGTGGTGATCAATCCGTCTGAATAGCTGTTCATCGGTCATGTCAATGAGTTCCTTCTCATCTGCCGAGTCGTCATCTTCTTCTGAATCAAAAGTATAAGTTAAAAGATTCCCCTCTTTGATGGGCATGGCCAACCCTAGCTTCCGATTTCAATTCTGATGATGATGGATGATTAGAAGAAAATAAATTTAATGATGGTAACAGACTAACAGGGAGGAAAGCAAGTAGTACTAGTTTTGACTGACTTTTTGTTGGCCCAATACTACTATATGTAAGGATGAGAACTCTTCTTTTCCTGTAAGAGTACGTCTCTTATTGGCCGATGGCCGACATAGTCTCTCTTCTTTTCCTGTAAGAGTACGTCTCTTATGAGACCACAATGATCTGGATCAAACCAAATTAATACCAGATCAATCCAACACAAAAATTTATCCCGGATAGAAAACGGTTTATATCCCTTTCCCAAATCAGAAACCATCCATAGAAACAGAGCAACGCCTACGAGCAGAAACAACGGCGTCCAGAACAACGAAAGCTGACCAGAACAACGAAAATGAAGGCGCTATGTGATGTAGACGCCATGGACGAAGCTGGACGGAGCTTCATGGCTGCAAACATCTAAAGCACAAAAGAAAAAAAGAATGATTTCTTCCTTTTGATAGATTTGAATTGGATTATACTTAATGAGGGGATTCATTGTTTGATTCGTGCTTAGAACCTTGATTCGATCATTTAGGTGTGAAATCGGACTTGAAACTCCATTGATGAACTTGTTTGCAAGCTTTTGGAATACACAGGGACCCAATTGAAAAATTGCAGAAAGTATATGGCCTGGTTGGAGACGAGTCAGAAAATTAGAAACCTCTGTTACAATTTGACATACTTTCTCTTATCGTAGATGAGCCCTTGCAATTTGACTCCACTCTGTTACCGTACATCGGATTGTAGTATACCGTACATCGGATTGTAGTAGTATAGATAGTGCATGTAAACCTTAATCAAATCAGTTCCTTAATTAGTTTTTCCTGTGTGTATATAAAATAACCTACCCCCAGTCTCTTCATTTACAGTTTTTCCCCAAACCCTAAACAAGTGACCTCCTACCACGTCTCCATCTCAAATTCTCAGTCTCAACCCCAAGCCGAGCCGCCAGTCCACCGCACTACCGTCGCGCCTCCACCTCTCCACTTCGTCGCTGCCCCTTCAATCTTCATCACAGCAGCCTCTTTCTCATGGATTCGCGTGCCCAGATCTACTTTATTGATGCTACTCAATCATTTTTATTAAAAGATCAAAGGGGATGGAATTGGAGTTGGACTTTGAAGAAGAAAGGAAGAAAAGAGTGACTTGGTCTTGGGTATTCAAGTCTAAAGTCGATTAAGACTTCTAGCAATATTATGAAATCGCATTTTCACTTTCTGTGATAAAAAAAAAAAAAAGCGATATAATATTAGTAGCAACTTCTCCTCCAATTCAATTCAGCTCAATCGCTGGCCGCCATTCTCAGTCTCCTCAATCAGAATCAGGTATACATACATACACCTATATATCTATATGAACCTCAGAGATTGATTATTCTTTATGTTTTCTAGTTAGTGTATTCATCGAGCTGCTTCTTTGTGTTTTACGCTGTCTATTGAGAATTTGAGATGCTTTTTAAAATGTTAATTTGTTGATGATTTTATAGGTCATTTCTGTTTCCAGTTTAGTTCAGAAACCATATGATTTCAATGTATAGGAATCCGTGAGATAATTATTCTTTCTAGTATTAACCAATTGTTTCTTTTCGGCAAATGTTTTCTATCATGTTTAGGAAATAGGCTTAGGCATATATATAGATATATAGTATATTGTAGCAGTTTGGTAATGCTTTTGTGATCTAGGATTTTTTTTTTTAAATTCTAGTAGAGTACTAATTAAGGTTCTTTTTTTTCTTTCTTTTTTTTGGTTATCATGTTTAGGCGATAAGAGTAGGCATCTACTGGGAAAAAATGGCAAAGTGCATATGGTGATAGAGTAATTTGTTAATGGTTTAGGATCATGGATTTATTAAGTGCACAACTGTAGATTGTCGTTATCGTGTGGTAGTTACTTACAAACTTGACTCAACAGGCTTCCTTTTTTTTGTTACCAAAACTAGCTAACCCCTTAGGAATTTGTTCTAGTTTCTTGGGTAGCAAAACCAGAATGGGTATACTATCTTGAAGATGGAATCACTGATAGTAATTTCATAAGTGGTAAAAGATTGTCCAGCCTGAATGGTATAACGTCTTCAAGTTCAGATTGCTCTTTTCTGCTCTGCAGTTGGTATTTTAAGCTGCTGATTCTGTTTGATGATATTTCAAGTTTTTGATCTAGGATTTATTTATAATAAGTTATGATATGTAGAATTGTAGGCTGTGCATTAGTTTACTCACAAGATTGATTTTTTTAGGCTTGCTTTTGTTGTTACCAAAACTAGGATTTGTTATCACTTATCATTGGTTCGTTTTCTTTCATGTGGTTCAAAGATTAGTTCATTTTAGTTTCTTGTCCTGCACAACCAGCAGTGGTTGACTAAGTTTCTGAAAACATATATCTTCAAGAGGGAATTGCTGATAGTATAAGAATTGTGTATTTTTATCCAGGCTGAATGATATTATCTTCTCCGATCAGCTTGAGCATGAGAATCCTACATAAACTCTTCACCATAACTACCAAACCACCATTACCTACCAGTCCATTCACCTCCACGTTCCAAACCCGCTTCAAGAAACATGCCAACACAGCCCAGACCCGCCTTGAGACCCGTACCCACGACCCAAAACTCAACCTCTCGCCTTCCACCGCCGCCGACTGGTCCTGGTCCTCAGCATCTACAACCTTGTATCCACCAAGAAACATGGCCCTTTCATCTCCATCCAGCTCCTCTCCAGGTGGGTCCCCACACGCCGGACTCACTACATTACCTGCCGGTGAGTTTCTTAAAAGTATCCCCATGTGTTCGATGTATTTACTCACCCAGTTAGAGGGAATGCTTGTTGTAAGTTTACATCGAAATTCGTCGAATTGTTGAACCGGGAGAATGAAACTGTGCTTGGAATGGAGAGTCTGAATGTTGTTAAGGTGAAAAAGATTTGATGATGTCTGTTCATGGGAGAGTGCATTTGCATGCTATTAGGTTGTTGAGGAGAGAATTCGGCTTGCCTGAAGATTTCAGGGAGTCGATTATTCGAAAGTATGATAAGGTTTTTAGGATTGTTGATTGGGAGACAGTTGAACTAGTTGATTGGAGTGATAATTATACAGCTGAGGTTGAGAAGTGGAGAGATAAAGAGTATAGGGAGAAGTGGTTGAGTGACTTTGAGACTAAATACGCATTTCCGATCAATTTCCCAACAGGTTTTAAGATAGTTCCGGGGTTTAGGGAGAAGTTGAGGAACTGGCAGAGGCTTTCGTACTTGAAGCCTTACGAGAGGATGGAGAAAGTCCGGGTTCGTACTTGTGGTGGAGTGGATAGGTATGAGAAACGAGCTGTGGGAATCGTTCATGAGCTTCTGTGCTTGACGGTGGAGAAAATGGTGGAAGTTGAGCGGTTTGTGCATTTTAAGAAGGATCTTGGGATTCTGGTAAATTTGCGTGAGGTCCTGCTGAAGCATCCCGGGATTTTTTATATAGCGACCAGAGGGAATACTCAGTATGTGTTTCTGAGGGAAGCATACTGGAAGGGTTGTTTGAGTAGAGGAGATGAGATTTATGCTGTGAGGAAGGAAATGTTGGATCTTTTGCTATTGGGGCGTCGTCACACTGGAGGATTGAAAGAGTGCGAGGAAGTGGAGGAAGAGAGGGAGGATGTTGTGATGGTCGAGAGTGGTGGCTGGAAAGGAGATGGTGATTTTGTTCTTCCATTCTTAGAAGGACTTTCTGATAGTAAGCAGACATTGAGGTGAACGATGTTGTTTATGATAGACAGACATTCAAGTCCGGTAACTTGCCAAATTTCAATTGAGTCCTGTCTTGACCACATTCATCCTTGTTGATTTCCAGTCAAGCGATCAGTGAGTAAGCATTTATTTTGGTCTTTCGTAGTTCCATAATCGGTTATCCTTTTTATGAACAATCCCGACTTTAGGGTCACTTCTCTGGTGTCTAAGGAATGTGATTTTGGGTTCATGGGTATTTTGTGGGGCAACTAACCTTCCCTAGAGCTATTGCTACATCAATGATCAGTGATCAGATACCACCACCAACAAAATAAAATTTAGTCAAGGATACAAATATGTGCTAACTTATTTGCAAACTATTATTTTATTTCTCAAGCATTTTGAGTTGTTACCTTCAAATATGTGCTGGCTAATTAGACTATAGTTGTGCTGACTAATCTAAATCGTAACTGCTCAGTATTCATTATGATAAGGTCTTCAGGATTGTTCTTTTTTGCTCTGTAGTTAATGTATATAGCTGCTAATGTTGTTTGATGGTATTATGAGTGACCATTGATGCTTTCTCTATTGTTCATGCTGCTATTTGTGTATTCTATTGAATGAATAAGGGAAATCTAAGGCTTATAGATTTGGCACTCTGTTAAGCATTTCAGAAATGTTTTATTTCTGTGTATTTGTGAAAGTAACTGTTCTGCACTGACATTGGTTTCGACAGTAACCTAGAGTTTGAGAAGTTTGTCAGATTGAATAGTCCTGTTGTGTTATTCGAATTAAAATGATGTGTTTCGACAGTTCTAGATGAGGGTGAGTATGTTTTAGAGTATTTCACTAGCTTTTTTCTGTAATTCAAAAGTATTCAATCACTAATCTACTGAAAGAAATTCGATCCTGTGAGAAATTGTTCAAGATTCTGTTTTTCCATTTCAGTTTTCCTGTTTATTTTGCATCGACATGTTTGTCTACCTGTCTGTCGGGGAAGCTGTGTACGTAAATTTGGTAATGCTACAGCCTAGATTGAATAATTTATTATGTGTTGATGGTTTAACAGAAACATGGTGATTCCTCCACCGGTAAAGCCACTTAGGGTGACGAAGTTCCTGAAACCATACATATTGCGAATGCACTTCACGAATAAGTTTGTACATGCTCAAGTAATCCACACGCCAACTGCAACAGTAGCATGTGCTGCCAGCACACAGGAGAGGGTCCTGAGGTTAACCATGGAAGCAACAAAAGAAAGCAGAAGAGATGTAGCTGCAGCTGCAAAAATCGGAAAGATACTGGGAGAGCGACTTCTCCATCAGAACATACCTGCTGTGTCAGTATTCTTGAAGAAAGATCAGAAGTACCATGGCAAGGTTAAAGCAGTAGTTGACTCAGTGAGAGAAGGAGGAGTGCAATTGATATAAGTAGCTAGCTAGTATGTTCTTCACCATCTGTTTGTGCGTTCAACTTTTGAAAAGAGTTATGTCAGAGTGAATTAGTTGGATTGTGTTCGTGTGTTGAATTGAGCAAATAACATTCTGCTGGTATCATTTCTAGGGTTGATTGGTGAAGAAGAGGTTTACAGACTTATGATGCATGCATGGTTTTGTGCTTCTTTTTTGTTCTTTTCACTTTTAAACCTGGAAAGAAATTGCATGTACAGTATCAGCACGGTAAGAACCGTAGAAGAATGAATGCGCTACAAGCGTAGAATAATGAATACATGAACGTAGCATGCATCAACTCGCGTAGATTGTTGCACGATTCCCGTGTGTGTACTCAACAATCAACATATATCATACAAGAAAATAAAATTATTTAGGTTTATATATATATATATATATATATATATATATATATATATATATATATATATATATAACCCTATATATATATGTTTGGGCTTCTTACATTTGATACCCTCCTTAAAGTCCTTTATTACATTAATAAAGAAAAGGAAGAAAAAAAAGAAAAGAAATAAGTAAGAAAAGAAAACCAAAAATACTAAAATTTGATAAAGTCATGTTTGGTTTCAAATTTTGAAATTGTCCCGTTTTGGATTGGTCAACGCTGAAAAATTGGTCTCAAACATAATAAAATATCTATTGTGAATTTAGATGAAAATTGGGTCTCTAGTGGGGTGCCCTATATATATATACTAGGAACCGCGTCACACGCTACGCGTGTAACGTGTGAAGCGTAATCTTGTAAAACATTATTGTTTTATTAAATAATATATTGAAATAAATAGAGTGAATATATAATTTTCACATAATGACTTCAAACGTAATAAAAAAATAACTAATTGAGTAATTAAACTTAATATAAATGGTGTGCTATAAATGTATATAATTTTTGTAGTTATGCAATTAATAGTTTTGAATTGAACAATATTAGACATACAAAAAGTATTCTTCTGATGAGTTAAGAACCATCGGATACATCTCTAAACTTTGGTAACATTCAACTTCAAAATCTGCAATGTATCTTTTTTGCATGTTAATTGGTATTTTTCATCAGTTGAATATATTGTCAAGTGCTTCATATAAACATTCTAGTTCCATAATATGATGTTTTTAGTTATTTTTATCGTATGATTTAAGAATAATTTAAGGTCAAAATGATCATCGAAAAAGTCAACAAAATCAAGTGTTACATTTATTATTGGACGGAGAAAGTATGTCTTTTTTGTATAAGAACATATCATGGTTATATTTTAAAATTAAGTATAATACGTCATACAACTTTATGTTAAAAATAAAAATTTAAGAAGAGAATAAATAAAAAAGAAAAAAATTACGTCAATAAGATTCGAACCCAACACCTTCAACTAAAATAATGATACAAATAATAGAGAAAAATCACGCCAACAAGATTCGAACCAAACACCTTCAATAAAAATAATAATAAAATAATAATCACGTCAACAGGATTCGAACCCTACATATTTTAATTAACTAATGACACATGTACGCACCAGATTAAAATTGATAAATAAGATCAACGGATTAAAATTGATTGGTAGGTAAATAATTGATTGAGTCAAATGCTTATTATATTAACTTTAATTTAATATTTATACGAACCGTTTATAATCAAGTTTGTTTTTTCAAAGGACTAACTTAGTCGATCGATCAAAACTCATTTTGACCGACTTTGAAGGAGCCTTGATTCGTTAACACTTGACACCCGTTGTCCAACCGATCGATGGTCCATTCTCCTCCTCTTGAACAAAAGAAAAAGAAAAGCAGTGATAGTACACTTTTACGCACAAATGGCGCCGAAGAAGAAAAATCAGAAGCAACCGCACAAGGCATCATCGTCCACAGCGAAGGGTAAACCCGCAGCTACCACAGGCCCAAAGCTCCAGCTATCAGCGGAGAATGAAAGCCGCCTCCGCCGTCTCCTTCTCAACTCCGGCCGCTCCACCGGTCCATCTACGGCGGCGAACGATGAATCCCTCACCAAACAACAGAAGGCTAAGAAGCTCAACTCGCTCTACGAGAAGCTCTCCTGTGAGGGCTTCAAGGATGATCAGATTGAGCTTTGCCTCTCTGCTCTCAAGGTTATTAAATATCTGCTGAAATACTTACTCTTTTCAGATTTTTAGCACATATAATTAAATTACTAAAGTAGATAAGTGCATTATACCATTTATGTACAATGTATTGATAGGTTTATGCAGATCACTGAGGGAATTCACAATTGCAATGCTTGTAGCTAGGCCTAGGGCATGTTTTATTATTTGACTTATTTTGCAGTGTATATTGGAATTGGAGGTTTGTTGATTGGCAATTTCAGTAATGCATACAATTACAGACTCTCGTGCAGATAGATTGAAATGTGTACTAGGGAGTTGCAAGTGTATTTGTGCACCAGAATTAGTTAAGAAGATTGCGAATGATAATTATGTAATGTGATTATTGTTTGTTTCGTTGTATGTGAAATTCTAGTATTTGAACTGAGGAGTATTTTGTTGCTTTGTTCATGTTATAATTAGGAGAGTTCCACTACATATGAGGCTGCTTTAGATTGGCTGTGCTTAAATATTCCGGGGAATGAGCTGCCGCTCAAGTTTTCCAGTGGTACCTCCCTGCACACAATTGGAGGTAATGCCCTGTCTAATTTCATTTGGTGTGTTTAAGTCTCAGTTTCTGGAGTCTTTCATGTAGGCATTTATCTAGAGTTTTGCTGTGATACAGAGAATAAGCACCCTCTTATTGCACTTGCCGGACAGGTTCTGTTGGTGTCGTGTCGACAGCCCGCGAAGATTGGGTTTCATCAAGAGAATTGGCTGCAGATATAGTTGAGCAAAATACTCAAGTTCCTCTTAAAATTAAAGGCCGCAGGGATGATGAGGAACTAGATTCTGTTCAACGTTCTCAAGCAGACTGGATTCGTCAATATATGGAACAACAAGAGGTATATTTAAATGGCCGTGTTGATAAATTAATTTCTTGCAGTTGAAGAATAATCGGGATTATTCACTTAGAAATATTTGCTTAGTATTGTGCTTTCTGCATAATCATAAATCCCCTAATGTCTGGCAAATTGTAAGACTTGTAAAGGGTATTTGAGATTTCAAGTCACTTAACCTCAGCCCCAAGCGTGAGCATGAGTTACTCCAGTAGTATGAGTTGATGGACTAATATATTTATAATTATTTTATTTAAGAACTATGTAAACTTAATTGCCTGTGTTTTTTTTTTTAAATTCTTTTTAAAGATTATTGCTTCCATGCAATTCAGTTCAAGTTGAAGTGCTAGTGTTATGCTGTGATCAAGTTCTAAAGTGCATGATTCATAACAGGGCTGCATGGGTGCTGCGTATACTGTTTGGGTATATTCTGGGATGCAGGACATTTAAATAAGTCATTGCATGTTTGGGAATTTTCATTTGCGTATTATTAAAGGAGATATTCAATATGCATGTTTTTAGAAGGCTGCCTATTTTGAGGCAAAGGAGTTATCTATCTTTCTTTTTTTAATCTGTATTTAGTTTTCTGTTTCACTATTTACTAAGTACTAGACTTTTGCCGTTGTGCAGTATAGTAGTTTCAGTAAAGCAATCTTAGCAGTTCCTATTTCAGCATCCTGTTTTCTACAATCATACATACTCTGAAATTGCTTAACTTACTTCGTTATAGTTGGAATGGGAACTTGTGTACTTTTTCATTTGATTTAGCATCAACAAGGTCAATCATGTTGTGTTTTGTCTTTTCTTCTTTCTTGATAGGAAGGATTAACTTTTAGTTCATACTTCGTATATAGTTACAATACTAACAATATAAACTGGAATTATTGGCTTGAACAGATATCGTTTTGGGATCACTAAAGATAAACTTATATTTGCAGGATGAATCTGATACCTGGGAAGCTGATCTAATTGAAGATGGCCTTTCACAAAAGGTAATTTAATTGTTATAGTGCATATTATTATTATACCATGGTAATATGTTAATTGAGTAGCTTGATGATGTTGCTGTTTTTAAACGGTACATAGATATAAATTCAGTTTCTTCTTTCATTTGTCAACCCTACCCTCAGTCACATCAGTAATTTCAGAAATATTATATTGTAATTGTAATACTAATATTCCTAACTTGGTTACTCCACACCGTGATGAACTTGATCAATGTTGACAAACCAACCCATTTTTCTTTTCCGAGGAGGGGTGGTGTGTTTGTGTGGTGGGGGGGGGGGGAGGGGGTTGTCATATTTGACTTATTTTCCTGCTAGTGTTATCTCTCTCACATACGTAAACGAAAGAATTTGGTATCTACACCCTCTTTCTTTTTAGCCATCCATAATTTCCAACACATTGTTGTTACTTTTTGCATATGGAGTGTGGATAATGTCTATTCATATACCAACTCACATCTAATTTTACTTGCCAATAACAAAACTTTCTACAAAAAATAGAAGTAAATAAATAAATATATAAATAAATTTGTGGGTAAAAAGGGTCCAAACAGGGGTAAAATCTCATGGTATTTCCTTGATAGTTTCTCTTTTGTTGGTAGAATTTTGTAACAAAGTTATTTGAATCATCATTTCATTACAACTCATTTGGATTTTCACTTGATCCTTTCCCAAAGTCCTAAAATGTGAAGTTTTTCAGTTCAATTTGTATCTGCTGGTTGAGACTGTGAATTGGTTGATTACTATCCATGCCAACTTGCACTTAACAAATTTTGGTCAGTTGATGAATACCCATACAAATAAGCTATATTCTTCAGTATTAAGACTTATTTCCCTGTTTCCTAACTTTCTTATTGGAGATCCTGGAACCGAGGCAAGACTATGAAGCTATTGTAGCCGATTACCATTCTGCTAGACTGGAAGCTGCACATGCTAAAGAGAGAAAGGACAAGAAAGGCCAGGAAAAGGCCGGCTTACTTATTCGGAAACTTAAGCAGGAAATAATGGACTTAGGTACCTTAAGGTTTATCAGTATTTTTGTTTGAGTCTTCTCAAATATATTATGGCCACACAGCTAAATGTAGATGTCTTTCCATTTTTATTGTCTCCCGTTTTTCCCTTTTTTGGATAGATTGGAAGTGTTTGAATTATGCCTCGATGTGATTTCAGGACTATCACCCGATATTTTGGAGTCTGGATATGCAAGTTCTGCGTATGCTGTATCTACTCAGAATGCATCTTCTGATCCTTTACCATCAGATGACAATAGTGTTGATACTGGCAATATAAGTCATATACGAGGTGAGCCAGCGTTGTCAGAGATTGGGACTGAAGTTGATCAAGAGGGATCAGATGGTTTTGTCTCCCATGGACGCCTACCTGATAATGCTTTGAAAAGTGGTCCTACAAAGGATAGAGATGGCATTGAGGGGGAATCTGATGATTTAGACATTGGTGATTTCTTTTTGGAGGATGGTGCACCTGAACAAGTTTTACCTCCTGAAATTATGGAACTACAAAAGAAAGAAAAAATGAAAGAATTTTGTAGTGGGAAGAACTTAGAGAAAATGGAAGGAATCTGGAAGAAGGTAAGTGATGTTCATTTATGACTTAACTTGATGGCTTAGATACGTATGTTAAGTTGAATGAATAGTGTCACTATGTAAAGTTACCTTTTAAATTGTGCATAAATCCAAGTGAAATCAGGTGGATTTTGGCTTACCTAGGTTTTTGGCCAAGCCATAAGTGAAAAAGGAGTAATGTCAGTCGTCCTTAACATGCTAGTAACCTAGTATTACTAAGTTTTAAAAGCCACAATCAGTTATCAAGCCGTTCATGCCCAACACTGCTCAGATTGGTTCAACCATGTTGACCTGTAAAGCCGTTGGGTGGCTAAGAGACCAACTTTGATTTTAATACATACAATATGCTATTAATTATATTGAAGTAAAAAAATCATCACAAGATTATACTATTAGACTATTATATTCTCATAAAAAAACAAGAAAGATTAAAAAAAAATCATAATAAGGCCATATACTGGTTCACTAATAGTTTTTTACCAGTACAACAACCAATTGTTACAAATTCATGAGCAGTTCATGCTGCTCCAAGTGGGAGCCAGTTAATCTCCGGATGACAGTCAAGTGTCCGGCGGAATCCGGTTTTTAAACCTTGGTAGTAACTTCTTGCTAGTACACTAGTTTGTTTCTTATTATTTCATTATCTTGTCTTCAAATCTGATGATCCTATTTTATTTATTTATATCTTCTTCTTTTTTTCACTTCTCTTATTAAAAGTCATGATGTACCATCCCGTATTGTCCAGTCGTGCATGCTTTGTGTCTTTAACAGTATAGCGCCTCCAACCTCCCCTCTTCCGTTCACTGGGTTGTTTCTTGATTTTATTTGTATTTTACGTGGTGAGTAATTCTTCTGTAATTGTTATTTTTTTTTTCTTCATCTTGTCTCTTCTCTAATCTCTTGTATGGACTATATAATTAGGGAGATCCAATGAAAATTCCAAAGGCTGTTCTTCACCAACTTTGCCAGAAATCGGGCTGGGAAGCTCCAAAGTATGATAAAGTTGTTGATGCAGGACGTAATTCTGGATACACTGTGAGTGTATTGCGGAAAGCTAGTGGCAGGGGTAAGAATAGAAAAGCTGGAGGCCTTACAAAAATTCAGCTTCCAACTGAAGACAAGGTCTCTAGTACAACTGAGGTACATGCCTCACACCTACCATTTTTATTTTCCAATCTGTATATAGTTGGACATAGTAAAGTGGGAGTTCCCAGGTGTTTCTGATGCCATTTAGTAGCTTTCATTATGCTTCACACAATGATTACACCTGATGTACAAATAACTTTTTAAAACTGGCCAGGCACAATGCACACGGGTGAGGGAAGATTGATAACGGTTGAAAGTTGTAGTTAGATGTGCAGTTGGGGGTATATGAATCTTTACACTAGCAATCACCGTATAGTTAATATGACAGTCCTTAAACGATAGAGACACAACATATAATGCCCTGGTTGTCAGCATATTTGCATATGGCATTTCTAATGACAAGTATAAATAATTTTGATCTTTGCTAGGGAGATAAATAAACCCGCCTGTATATGTCAATTGCCATAATATTTTTTCTGTAGAACAACCCTTAGTTATAGTAATTTGTCACCCATCCTGACCAACTACAATTAATTCCATGCAACATTGCATTTTACACCTGAGACTTTATATTTCATTAAAATTGTTGCAAAGCCTCTCCCTATTAACACTTTCTACCTCAGGATGCACAAAACAGAGTTGCAGCTTATGCGCTCCATTGTCTCTTTCCAGATCTCCCTATCCACTTAGCACTATCTGAGCCATATGCTACGCTTGTTTTTAAGTGGAAAGAAGGTAATTGATGTAACTTATTTTTGGCTGAAACTCAACTCTGAATTATGCCCCTTTTGGAAGTTTTTCGTTTTTGCTGTTTGGATTCTGATTCAGTTAATCCTCTGGATGTTCTGTATCAGGAGAAATCTTGGGAATTTCTGGGGACAAGCAGGAAGATCGGAGAGCTGATTTTTTGGATGCTTTGTTGAATGCTGACAAGGCTAAACCTGTTGTTGGTGATAGTGTTCTCCAAGAGAAGATAGAAATACCTCAAAATATGGAGGAAATAACTGTTGGCACGGAACATGCTGTTCAAAGTATGTTTGATATTTTGTCTATCCGTTATTGGAAAAATACAATACATTTGCTTGTGTATCAAGAAGTCATTTTGCAGGAAGAAGTTCTATGTATTATTATGCCGCCAGCCCTCCTTATGCCGCCAGCCCTCCTTTAACTCTGTAGTCTTGCATCTCTTGAAATATATCACTTTATTGTAGGCAGTCGCATAAATATTCAAATATGTTTCTCCGTTAGAAGGATAGGGCTGTTTTCCAATATCAAGACTGAACTGAGGATCGTTGTGTTCTATAATGCTGCTCTACATTATGCCCATTGCAATGTGATTTCACCTCTTTTCCTTTACTACAGATGCTTATTATTAAAATTTACTGGATCGATATGTACTAAACAAATCGAAGTTGAAGGCTCTCATTATCCTCAAGAAACATCCTAATTTTCATTAATAGCTCTTGAATATCATGTGAAGTTTCCTTATCCTCATATTATCCTAATCAGGCAAGGGCAAAGATATGAATGCTGAAAGCTTTTATCTGAGGAAGGAACAGGATCGGAAGAAGCAAGTGAGGGAGTACAAGGTTTGATTGATGTCTTTCTTGAGATAATTGCTAAATATGGAGTAAGCTGAAATTCTAGTTAGGTAGAAGTAGAACTGAGCATGAGTCTCTAGAACCCTTAATTGTCTTATCATCTTCAAGTGTCTAATGCAGCTTTATGGTGCTATACAAGTTAAAAAGTTGTCCTAGGAAATAGTAAGTCACTCAGTATATGAGTCACCTAGAAATTCCAAAATGTATTACAACTATGTGCAGAAATACTATAACAAACCTAATATCTGATAATATTCATTTGTAATTATAAAAATGTGAAGTGCATGATCCACGGCTGTGCAATACTTCTGAATATAGGAGATTTGAGTTTTTTACTATTGGTATATTTATTCTAAATTTTGACGTGTATATATTTCTTATTGAGTAGGAGATGTTGCGATCAAGATCTAGGCTCCCTATTTCTGAGTTGAAAAAGGACATTCTGCACTTATTAGAGGAAAATAACGTATTAGTAATTTGCGGGGAAACTGGTTGTGGAAAGACAACACAGGTATGAGATTCATAGTAGTTTTCAGAGTATATTTTTTCGATACATTTGATATTGAAAGTCATTTATGTTTTAATCATGTAATGATTCTAGGTCCCTCAGTTTATATTGGATAACATGATCGAAGCAGGACGGGGCGCATACTGTAATATAATATGTACACAGCCAAGGAGAATCGCGGTTAGTAGTGTTTATTCAATATTTCAAGCTAATCTATATATACTTCTCCATCTCGTTTTGTTTTGTGAATCTGTGATTCTAGTCTGAATTTACCTGGTTTCTGATATTCATACAAAACATACAATCTTAAACAATGTGCACTTAGCACCTTGTTCAGTCTGGCAATCTGAACGGGCGTTAATCTAATTTCTGAAAATCGAGGAGGTACGCAAAAACCTCAATATTACGATGGGTTTTGGCACCAACTATCTCCATAGGCTTGCATATAGGGCAACTTGAGTTAGTTTTTAACAATAACCCAAGGGTACTATGTCCTCTGTCCTCCATTTGAAAGAGTGATTAACTTCAGGCAGTTTGCTCTTGAGATTGCCAGTAAAAAACGATAATATGTGCAGCTCATGTCAATTCTCGTGCTTCAGTTTTGGTGCTAAACCGTGTAAATTCAATTGTACAGTTCACCAGCCATACGGCTCCCTGTTTCTGCTGGCAGTGTCAGATTGAAGTTGTTAATTATCTAATAATTGTTACTCGTATTGTTTATGACTTCTTTATTTCTCATAGGCCGTTTCTGTTGCTGAAAGAGTTGCTGCTGAGCGTCTCGACTCCTCTCCTGGATCAAACAATTCTTTGGTTGGTTATCAAGTCCGTCTTGATAGCGCGAGGTGATTTTTTGTACTTTTATGAAGTAGAAGTATTTGTTTCAATGAGTGAATGGAACTCTTTGGGATATATCAGAAATGCTGTTGGAATTATCTTGCATGCATGCTTAACTGAAGTTTGTTTTTCTCATGTGCACCTTAACTACTTCAGGAATGAGAAAACAAAGCTTCTTTTTTGTACAACTGGCATTCTTCTGAGGATGATATTGGTAAGCCCCTTGCTTAACTTGTCGACCTAGTTATCTGGACATAATTTTACACAGTAATCAAAATTCCCTCCCTGATCGAATTGTTAATGTCCTCATTTTTTAACTAAACCATTTCAACGCTTCGCAGGGGAATAAGGATTTGGCCGGTGTTAGTCATATCGTAGTGGATGAAGTGCACGAGCGGTCTCTTCTGGTGAGCCTAATGTATTCTGATAGGATTCATGCCTTTTGACTGTGAATTTGCACACACACAACAAAAAAAAAAAAAAAAAAAAAAAAAAAATCCCCTTGAGAGCAAAGGCATTAGTATGTATATTTATGAGCTTTTCCCTTACCAACAGCAGAAATACCATAAACAATGTCTGAATTACATGGCTGGTAGATAGTCATGAACGCTCTATGAGTGTTTATACATGTTAATAGGCATAAAGGGCTGTTATTGTCCTGTTTCTATTCTTTTAGAACTGTTTTTGTCAAGAACAGTAGCAACACTTGCAATATTAAAAAGTAGCCACCGATTAAAAATGTTTTTCCTTATTGCTTCTTCTCCGTGCACAACCAAATTTAAAATATATTAGCTAACAGTGATTCTCATGATGGAGAAGTAGTTGGCTTGTCTTGGGCTTCCAAGAATCAAATGGTATTATGGTTGCTAGCCTCATTCTCAAAATTCCCGCCTTTTTTAATATAAATATTCATAAAGTTTTGATGTCTTAATATAAATATTGGAGATTATCTTAGGTACGAACACACCTGTATATTGTAAGCAGAATCCAGTTTTCTAAGCATCTTTCTGTGGATATCTAATGCCTGCCAATTGATATTGATATGACCACAAAATAAGTGTTCCACATCCTTGTTGTGTTGCAGGGTGATTTTCTGCTCATCGTTCTAAAGAATCTCCTTGAGAAGCAACGTGCTGTCGGAAAATCAAGCTTGAAAGTTATTCTTATGTATGTTGGTAGCTCAGATGTAATTTATATGTTCTACAGTAAAAAAATGTTTGTTTGGTAGACGATCTCAATCATTGCGTTGCACCTACAATGCTGATTTTTCTTTCCCTTTTTTATTTTTATAAATTGTGTAGGTCTGCGACTGTTGATTCACATATGTTCTCTAAGTACTTTGGTTATTGCCCGGTGGTTACTGCTGAAGGGCGCACACATCCCGTGTCAACTCAATTTCTTGAGGATATACATGAAAAATTGAGCTACCGCCTTGCTTCAGATTCTCCTTCGTCCATGAATTATGGAATATCTTCGACAGAGAAGGTAACAGTGCATCATTTTTATTGCGTTTTAGGGATAGTTTTGAATACAATAGTTGTCATCTTTTACAAAATAATATTGAGCTTATGGTTGCTTGGCTGTACTTATTGAGGTATATAAATACACATTGGTGTGGCATTAGTATCTCAATTCATACCTAACCTATAAGTTCCTAAACTTTGCTTTTGTTTATTTTGCAGCGTGCTCCTGTTGGCAACAGCAGAGGGAAAAAGAATCTTGTCTTATCTGGCTGGGGAGATGAGTCTGTACTATCTGAAGAAATTATTAACCCATATTACATTCACAGTAATTATCTAAATTACAGTGAGCAAACTCGTCAAAATTTGGTATGTATTACCTTTTCCAGTTTGGAATCTAAATCTCTCCCAGATCATGTCATACGTAAGCCATGCTTTGACTCTGTTCTTTCAATAACTTGTTAATGTTCAATTACAGAGAAGATTGAACGAAGATAATATTGATTATGATATTTTGGAGGACCTGGTTTGCTATATTGATGAAATGTATGGTGAGGGAGCTATACTAGTATTTTTGCCGGTAGGAGGATTTGTATATTTCTATTTTATCCGTTTCATGCTATTGTGTGGACACTTATTGGATTTTAATTTCTCATTTACTAGGGAGTCGCTGAAATAAGTATGCTACAAGATAAGCTATCTGCTTCCCGCCGATTTGGCGGACATTCATCCGAGTGGGTTCTTCCATTACATTCATCTATTGCCCCTGATGATCAAAAGAAAGTGTTTCAGAAACCTCCAGATAACATTCGCAAGGTATATATTGCTTGACAGCTCTATTTGAGCAGGTTTGAAATGAAATTATATTTTACGTTACATGATTCAACTGGAAATATCTGGACATATTATATCTGTAAGATACACCGGAACACTCAAATGGTCGCCCTTGGTACTTCCTGGCTGATCCTTTTTTTAGAGGTGTGAATATTTTCTGAACCCTAATCAGTTAGGAAAATCTGTTATTCAGATAGATGATCAGAAATGTTATCCTGGCCATGTGATCCCTTCCACTTGCCAACTGCTTCTTTCAGAGCCAAGCAATACCAACGAGTCCTTGTGCTCACTAACCTAGAGCTGACACTGGGCTTAAATTCAGCTTGTCCCAAATCTACAAACTTGAGTTTATAATCTATCAGGCACCATGTAACATTTTGTTGCTGTAAATATCTGCAACACTTCCCCATTCTTAAGAAAACAGTCATATATTAAGCTTTATGCTGGCTTCATCTACTTTGCTGATAATAGCCCATATTTAATTATGTGAAAACAACTTTACTACAGAAGATGTGAAAAGAGCTATATTATAGGAACTTATTTCTTTTCTGCTATTATAAGTGTGCGTCTTTAGTTGATAATGTGTATAAATGTGTGCTATATCTGTAACAACCATCCCTTTGCTTGCATATCTGACATGGTACTGGAATATCTGTTGCAGGTTATAATTGCCACAAATATTGCAGAGACAAGTATCACTATAGATGATGTTGTGTATGTGGTAGATTGCGGAAAACATAAAGAGAATCGCTATAATCCCCAGAAGGTTTGTTTATATCTTCACGGACCTTTTCATACACTAGTGGATAAATGGTAATGGCTACTGACAGAGGCCAGGTTGTTGATTTTCTTACTTGTTTAATAAGCTTAAAATTTGATTGCAACAAAGAAAGAAAAAACTTGGTTAACACTTGATATGCATTAGGAATGGTAAATGTGTTTAATTATTAAGTTCTACTGATGGGGCAAATGACTTTTTTCTGTAACTTCTGCGTCCTCTTTCTTTCCCTTTAGTCTTTGCAGATGACATACATTTTTCTCTTACCTCTTCAGGAAATATTCATGGGATGTATATGATGATACATATGAATTTAGTATGTAATAAGTCTTAATCTCGTCTTTTGTGTCATTATGCAAATAGAAACTGTCAAGCATGGTTGAGGATTGGATATCTCAAGCAAATGCTAGGCAACGACGCGGGAGAGCTGGACGTGTAAAGCCTGGACTTTGCTTTTGTTTGTATACACGACACCGATATGAAAATCTTATGCGCCCATACCAGGTACGCCTTCTGAGTCAATACAAAACAAGGAATTGTGATGTACATGGTATATACACTACTGTGATTGCCTGATCCTGATGTGTTTGTATTGTAATTATACTGGGCTGTCTAGATACCTGAGATGATGCGGATGCCATTGGTTGAGTTATGCCTACAAGTGAAGTTACTTTCTCTTGGTGGCATAAAGCAATTTCTCTCTGAGGCAAGTTCTTCGTT
Source organism: Plantago ovata (assembly GCA_028274465.1). Lineage (NCBI taxonomy): Eukaryota > Viridiplantae > Streptophyta > Magnoliopsida > Lamiales > Plantaginaceae > Plantago > Plantago ovata. The sequence continues at coordinate 99,453,193 of CM051458.1, read as the reverse complement.
GTTCCATTGATCATTTATTTGATATATACAAGTCTTTTATACTTGGTTGTACACTTGTTTATTATTCTATCACCAATGCCTTTCCTTATTTTAGTTTCTTCTTTTGAAAACTTCCATTTTTAAGGCTTTGGAACCTCCAAAGGAAGAGGCAATTGCATCAGCAGTTTCATCACTCTACGAGGTACTTGCCTTTCTATTCCTCTGCTTTTTATTTTTTATTTTTTATGATATGACTAAGCAATGTATCGGACAGAAAAGGCTTTGTGAAATCAGAGTCCTCTTTCTCTAATTTTTTGATGATGCAAAAAGAATAAAAATTATACTGAGATTGCCAAATCCAGTCTTCAGTCTAAATTATTGAAATAAGGTGTCTAAAAGGGTTCAGTATCTTTACATGTCATGGCTTACCATGCCATCCATCTGACATAAGTGCTATGTTTGTTGTCATTTGATTCTGTTTCTCGGCGACCATGTTTAGGTTGGTGCCATTGAAGGAAATGAAGAGTTGACACCTCTTGGTTATCATCTGGCCAAACTCCCTGTTGATGTACTAATTGGAAAGGTATGCTACAGCCACCTTGTTCTGATTCCTTAGATTGCTTCTTTTTTTTTTAACATTTTTTTTCTTTGGGTGTGTGTGTGTTGGGGGGGGGGGGTCTCTTGATTGCACAGATATTAGGAAATTTTAATGTAAATCTTTCTTCTCGAATCACAGATGATGATTTATGGTGGAATATTTGGCTGTTTATCTCCCATTCTTACAATTTCAGCATTTTTGAGCCACAAGTCACCATTTGTGTACCCAAAAGACGAGGTATATCGAGTTAAAGATCTGTTTTATTTTCTCCTCTCTCTTCTTGTTTATATAGTCATCTGTCTGTGGATCTGAAATATCTTATGCATATTTCAATCAATATATCTTTCTCCCTTCACCAGTCCTCTCTCTTTGCCTTCAGTGAACTAACAATTTTATGTGAAATATATTGTGCAGAAGGAAAATGTTGAAAGAGCTAAGATGGCTGTGTTGGCCTATCAGACTGGTGAAGCGGCTGCTGCGACTGATGGTTGCAAGCAATCGGATCATCTTGTAATGATGGTTGCGTATAAAAAGTGGGAAAAAATTCTGAGTGAGGTGAGGATTTGTAATCTTAATCTCTCTCTCACACACACACACTTAGATGATATATAGCAAGTCATGTGTATACAATCTCTCGGTCAAACATGGTATGAGATCAGACTTCATACCAGTTTTGTCTGCTGAACTTGACTATTTGATAAGTGTGCCTTTTTGTCAAACTTAAAGGGGGAGGTAGGAGCATGGATGCTGTTCTTATTTTAATTTTATACTTTTCTAATGCATGGATTATGTTTGGATATGGAGTGAAGGTTCTAAAGATTTAATTACCAGACAAAGATTGTATATAGTCCTGGGATATTTAAGCTTCCACATGGGCCCTCAACCTTTTCTGAAAACTCTAAACCACCTGCTTCTGTAGTAAACAAAGATAATATTTTATGGGTGTGTATATATTGAGGGGTAATACTATTGTTTTACTTCTAAGAAAACCAGAGTTGGCAGCATTTATATGATTTGATGCATGTATTCAGAGTTTTGAGTTGTACCTGTTGGAATTTGAAATTTAGAATGGAGTTAGTTATACACCTAAATCAGCAGTATTCTGCAAGAAGACCAGCGGTAGATAGCCTCACATATTTAGTGAAGACCCCTGAGGAATCTGTCTTCATGCTAGAATTTTTTTCTTTTTTTCAATATTACTAAACTGAAAAATCGCTTACTATGAGTTGTCACAATAATTGCTTATTATTAGTCGATTTGTCCTTGCAGCATGGAGCTAATGCAGCACACAAATTTTGCAGTACACATTTTCTAAGTAGCTCTGTTCTGTACATGATAAGGTATGACTTTTCTCCTCTCCATGCTGAACTGAATTCGTCAGGCCATTAAGTCTCAACTTTCTCAGGGACATTCAAACTCACTGTGGATGATGCAAATGAGAACGTATTCCATGACGATGTAAATTTCGTCTATATAATGTATAAATAAACATATTATGCTTATTTTAACCTGTTGTTTTGCAAAGATATGGCTACTTAATCAACTTAGAATAATGAATTGACTACATTTGCCCGATAGAAATGCAAGTCGGCATACCTTTAAAAAAATAGTTTGCATATTAGAATTTCACATCGTTAATCTTTCTTGTTATACCAGGGACATGAGAATACAATTTGGTACATTGCTCGCTGACATCGGGCTGATAAGCATCCCTAAGAATCACCAGGTACTTCGGCTTTAGTTACCAAGTCCTTGATACATCATGACTCATGAGTTGAATTTGCGTGATTTGTCATTTCATTCTCTGACTATGCTAAAGCCTCATGATTGAATGTTAAGACATCTTATAAATGTACATTACTTTTGCATCGGATTTGCTAAATTTCTTGCATAATATATTTGTGCAGTTTGCCTTATAGGAACTTTCTGTAGCTTGACCTGTCTGTGAATACAATTATAAATGTATCTCTCAATTTTCTGTGGTATATATATGATCATAAACATATAATAGCTTAAGCATTCAAAGATGCTCACGTAGTGCATGTAAAGCAGGCTGTTTGTCCTTTATTTCACAATCTGTTTATTTCCTGCTAAATATCCTGTCTACTTCTGACATTTGTTCTTGTCTTCTCGATAATTGGCTAACATTTTCTTTGCACCGTTGACGTCCACATTGCTCTGATGCGTGATCTTTTGAAGCAGGTCGGATGGAAGAAGAAAGAAAAACTCCACAGTTGGCTCTCAGATTTGTCGCAGCCATTCAACAAGTACTCAAGTCATTCAGTAGTAGTGAAGGTATTATTCCTGGCAGACTCCCTAAATTTCTTAGCACCTGACATGCTTCATATATGATTAAGATATTTCTAGTTCTTCATTGGTCTTATTAGAAATATTAGTCTTTGAGCATTGAAATTTTTGAAAAGGTAATATTTCCCTACAATTAGTCTTCCACTCTTTCTAGGTAGTCTTTCTGTAAAATCTGGGTTGTTTCAGTTCACCAGAATTACAACAGAATGACTTGGTAAGGGTCCTCAATTCATCTGTTATGAAGTTAGAGGGCCATATACTACCATCTACCCGATCTGGCTGTTGTCCTGTAAATCCTGGGGTAGTTTTAGTTCACCAGAATTACAAAAGAAGACTCGGTAGGGGTTCATAATTCCATGAATCATCTGTTATGGTGAGTCCTAGAATATAGTACCATGAACCATCCATGGATAAAGCAACCCTTTAATCATTTTTTCTCATGGTGTGCTTAGACTCTTTTCCTACTTATTGATTCTCAAGGTACATTTTGCAGGCAATACTATGTGCAGGTCTCTATCCTAATGTTGCCTCTATGGAGGTTGGCAGTAGTGGAAGTCGTCCTGTATGGTTTGATGGGAAAAGAGAAGTTCAAATACACCCCTCTTCAGTCAACAGTAAACAGAAAATTTTCCAGTATCCATTCCTTGTCTTTCTTGAAAAGGTATGTATGTTTCTGGAGACTATAATCTTGAGTCAGTGCTTCCCATTGTGCAAATAAAGGCATTCTGCTCCCTGCTTGACCAACTTAGGGACAAAAGGTGGGAAATTTTACAGCAGAATTGCTATTTTATTTTTACTTCTATAATCTTGTTATCCTGTTATTTTATTTTTCAATATTGAGGCTATCTATAATCAGACCCCTCTGGTATCACTCAGAAGTCAGAACCATTATAACGTAGAAATTCAATCCATTCTGGTCCACTCAAAGCTAGGCTGGTAGGAATACTTTGAGGAAAATCCTCAATGTGCAATGTGGTAGTGACATAAATATCTCGCCAGAAGAAAAAAAGAGAGAGAGAGACTGGGAATGACAAAGACATCTTTATCAAATCAGCTTCAAATTTCATACCCTAGCTCCAAAGTTTCAGCACCTGCCCTATGAGGAATAGGGCTAGTAGTAAACTCACTAAATTTTATAACAGGTGCCATGCATCCTAATAGGATAAGACTAAGTATACTGTATATTCCTGTCCTTCTCATTCCAATATTCTTTTTCATCAATCATGTCATTCAATTTTTGTAACAGCCTTATTTCAATATTTCTGTAGGTTGAGACAACTAGAGTATTTCTGCGAGACACGACAATTGTGTCACCCTATTCTATTTTGTTATTCGGCGGATCTTTAAATGTTCAGCATCAGGTACTTTGCCTGCCAACTTTTTTCCCACAATATCTCACCATCTCTGCTTTAACCTTTGTTGTATTCCAAACTGCATGTTGGCAATGATTATTTTGTTATATTGCAGACTGGATTAGTTATAGTAGATAACTGGCTTAAAATGGCGGCGCCAGCACAAACAGCCGTCCTCTTTAAAGAACTGCGCTTGACTCTTCACTCAATTCTGAAGGAGCTAATTAGCAAGCCACAGGTGCCATTTATGATCACTGCAATATAATTGCTATTTATATAATTGCATGGATGATCTTTCAACTCTTTTTGCTTCGCCTTTTATTTTTTTAAATCCAAAATGCATTCTGCACCTCATCACGGTCAGGCTTGAACCAAGGTTTGATCGCCTAGTAGATGTTATTCAACTTAGAATTCCGAGTGAGGTCCAGAGTCTGTTCTAGATGTATCTCAAAACCAACTGTCAGACTAGTAAGAAAGATGCCTGGCGTGCATTTCTCAGATATTTGTGAGTAAACTTTAAGTTCCACCCCAGATACTTAGGCTTACGATTCTGATATTTGTCGGGCAATTGACTTAAGCTTCAGGTGTTTAAAGTTGCTAAACCTAATTTCTTTGTGTGGACTTTAAGAAGTTTGTTCAGCACCTACTTTCACTAATCACTACTAAATCCACTTTTCAGCCCAGAGCATCAATTTGTAACATAAATAGATTTTTACTCTTCCACATTTTTGGCTGTAAGAGTGACATTGAGCAATCCACACCTTAGGCTCTTCCTTTTTTTTTTTTTTTTTTTAATTTTTTATTTAAGAAGTTTGTTCAGCACCTACTTTCACTTTTGATTTTTGTTTTTTAAATTTTTAACGACAAATCTAACCTACCCTACTCCTACACTAATCCATGGTTCTCTATTGTCATCTATCGGTTTTACAGAGCGCAACCGTATCTGATAATGAAGTTATCGGATCTATTATTCACTTGCTTCTTGAAGAAGATAAACCAACAAGATGAAGTTGGTCAATCTTCAGCTGGTGCAGAACCAACAACGGCTTTCTTGAAATGGTCCAGTGAGTGCACCTAAATGCGTATGTCATTTACATACTTGTCCGTTTCATTCTTGCATAGTGTGATTATCAGAGGAGGTCTCCTCTAACTTGCGAGCTCACATCTTGCAGGTTGATCCGAAGTGCCACACTGAGAATTACTAATTTCCTAACCATCATGTGCAAGTCCAACCATGTCGAAGTAACAAATACGGCTCATCATTGTGGGCCTGTTATCCCATGTTTATGCATATGTGAAACTAGTATTTGAGACATTGGTTATTGATACAAGGCTGCACGTGTAGAGCAGTAACCACACAAAAGCTGAAAATCGCAGTCAGAACATTCTGATGGACAGTTTTACCTTGGTTTTGCATACACACGTTGTTTTGCTTTAAAGAAACGAAGGATAATTACTTGTGAGTTTGAATCGATCGATCAATCGATCAATAAAGTAAAAATGGAGTAGCATCAGGAATGCTCCAAGGAAATCACAACACTGCAAGTATAAGGCACAAATCAGCAAACCACCACAATCCACAAATAGAACATAGGGAAAGCTCAGTCACTATGAGGAGATGCACAATACATTAGCTTTCCTTAACAGACACCAATGGTTCAACTTCAAGATTTTAAGAGTTTCTAAGAATCAAACCGTTATAAGGATGCTTCCAAACCCCCAAAATCCAACTGGTAACAAATCAGTACAGATGAGACACCTACATATCAATTTTCCATAAAAGTGTGCTCGAGTACATTTTACTCCAAGGATAAAATTGTGTATTCCAATCCAAATAATGTTTTTACAATACTCGTTTAATGACGAACCATAACATGAAATAAGCTTTAAAGTTCCTAGTACATGGAGATTTTGACATGAATTACTTACCTACTACACAAACAACCAAACCAAGTGAAATTAAAAGTCACAACTGATGTTTGGAAGGAAAAAATGAGGCACGTCCATATTTGTAATGGGAAATCAAATCACATTGGGAAACAGTTATCTTCGAAAAACATTAAAATATAAATCGCAGTTATATATATTAATAATTGAAAAAAAAACGTCTTCTTTCTTTACCAAACTTAATGAAAGTTGAAAAAAGATGAGACAACATACTAGTATGTTATTTCCCCTTGTACATTTAAAAACCCGGCCCATTTGTGTTCCCGCGGGATTGAGTCCTGGCCCAATGACAATCCAAGCAGAGTCTGGGTCTCTGCAGAAGTAGTGTATGTATGTATGGAGTAATTGTAATTAGGCAGACGAGCCATAACCATTCTGTGAACTGCACACTCACCTGCAATTCCACAAATCAGCAACAATGGCGAAGCGCTCCTATTCCACTCTCGTCCTTCCCACGAGAAACCTCATCGCCTTGACCTGTCTCCTCTCTCTCCTCCTCCACCACCTCTCCGCTTCCGCCACCCCCCTTACCTCCCACTTCGAAGGCTTCGACGACGAAGACGAAGAGGATTTCGCTATTCCATCCATCACACAACCTCCTCCGCCTATCTCTCTCTCCACCAACACTCCTAATAACAATGCCGATCCCCTTCCAACGACACCGTTTGACGATCAGTACTGGGACGAGGACGAGTTCGAAGGCTTCCGGACGATCAGACGATAAAACCTAAACCTAATTCGATCAACACTTCCGAACCGGAAAAATTGGAAGATAAAACAATCGTTGCACCTCCGAAGAGGCTGGCCTCGTACTCAATTGAGATCGCTTGTGTTTCCTTGTTAATAGCATTTGCGATTAATTACTTCACTGGAAAGAAACAGAATGAGAATCTGGCGTTAGTTTGGGCGAGAAAGTTCGCTGCTAAGGACACAATATTTTATAAGAACTTTAGCTTTTTAGGAGTAGGAGAGACGGAGGACTCACCGCTGCTGTTGCAGGAAGGGAATAGTGTGTTTAAGTTTTACTGTAGTGGGAGGAGGTTTTGCACTGGGTTGTTGGCTACTATGGAGCTCAAGAGTAGGCATGATTTGATAGCCAAGCTGTACAATATGGTGGTGCCTTGTAAGGATTTGATCACTATTGAGGTTTATATGAACGAGGAGGCCATGGATCACGTGGTGTTTGCGTTGGCCAGGAAGAAGATGGCGAAATCCATGCATAAGGAGTTTAGGGACTTGCAGACGTTTGCGGTGTTGGTGAGTGGGAGGAAGTGGGTTGCGGAGGAGTTGCAGGTTGTGGCCGAGTCCAAGGAGGTTGCTGGGGATTTGATTACTGATACTGTGCTTGAGCAGGTATTTGTTTTGGAGACTGTGTTTTCGGTTTCTTGTTATTTGTTTAACCTTGCTTTGTTTGGCTGGTTTGAATATGCCTGTGTTTGTATATCACTATAATATGTTGATTATTGAGTATAGTTTCTTTAGGACAGAAGCTGAAACAGAAGAAATTAAACAATCAGTTTATGTCATCCTCTGTTTGTTTGAGTTCATATCATGAGTTCATGGTGTGATGAATGTGATATGGAGGGAATCAACAAGTTCTGATAAGAGAGGCAGTTGCTAAATCAACATTGTATTTACAGTCTTACTAAATGTGTGTGCTACAGACACAGTTTTACTCCTGGTCAATAGTTATGTGAATTAATTTTTTTTTTTCATGCATCAAGGTTTTCGGTGACAAAGTTTTTGGGCAATTTGGAATGGATTTCATCTCAATGCATATCTCTGATCAACACTCGGGCTCAAGAAGGAAGATGCTGGTATTTAAGTTTTCTCTCCCTGATGCTAATCACATGGCTGACATAGCTCGGTTGGTTGCGCTTGTGCCATATTACATCGACCTCATTGGGAGATACAAAGTCAGCTCACATGTAGGTGGACCTTTCTAACATGCAGTTTTAAAGAATGCAAGTGTTTAAGCATTTATATGATACAGAACTTATGCCTTTTCCTGACATGAAACTTGTGCTTCAGGCTCGATCTAAAACAGAAGCAGCCAGGTCAAAGGTCGCCCAAGAGATTTACAAAGAACTTCAGATTGCAAGGCAAGAAGCTTTGCAAAAGAGAAAAGCTGAGCAGAGGAAAAATTGGAAGAGGCTGAGGCTAAACTGAGTAGTGAGGCTCTACGTAAGAAAGAGGCCAAAGAACGTGCTCGCCAAATGAAGAAGGCCATGCCAAAAGTCAAGATGTCTCGGGGTGGTTAGATCCTTATACTTGGCTTACATAGATCCTTATACTAGGCTTACATATTATATTCTCCTGCCAACTGTTATCGTTTGGCCGACTTCTTTTTCTTTCTCTGTTTCTTTTTTTAACGAAGATCAGTTGGATGACCCACAGTAGCGTACCTTAGACCAATATAAGTGGTATGGTATCAACATCCTTTGCGGTTTTTAGAGTCACAAATTCACAATAGGTGCCAATCCTAATGCAAGGAAAGGATAGCGAATAGAAAACTTTTGTTGATCACAACAGTTCCAAGTCTGAACATGTATTAGGTACTTACTAGAATGAATTGAGCTGGTTATTCCCTAGAAACAGAAAGCAAAAATAAGCAGGTCTGATTGCAAAAGCTCTTCTCGTCATCAATCATTCCATTGTGGTTACAGACTGTAGATTTATTCAGATATTGCTGTTGCACATGAAAAAAAGAGTCAATTGTGTATTTGGATTTCTGTCTTCTTCATCATTCAGTTTGTTCTTTGTACTAAGATTGATTTTGTTTTCTTGTTTCTGTACTGGAACACTGTCTTCCTGGGAAGCTGCAATGAGTATGAATCCAAACCGAGTATCCTTATAAAATAAACCTTATACATAGTAAATACTCAACTTGATGAAAGGATTAGCCTCTGTATGTCAGGAAGTATGGCCTGACATGATAATAAGAATTACACTTTCCCTTTCTACAGCAGTATTAGCTTTATCTAGTGGAAGGTGTTTAAGAGGAAGGAGTCTTGTACTGGTTGCCGAAAAATAATGCAAAAGCCAAACCCATAAAAGGCCAGGTGTTTCTCATTATCTTGAAAGCCAGCATCAATAATGAATTACTGTGGCGTTTCTTGCCACTGTTTGCGTTTTGTTTCTTGGAAATTCTCCCATCTGCTCCGTTGATATCTTCCTCTCTGGTATCGACTGAGGGAACTGGGTTTCCAGCCTAGTAAACAAGCCATGTTTTCGTCAGTTTAGATCTCTGTGAACTGAAATATAGTCAAGTCATAATATCACTCTGCATCAACCTAGATGCTCACCTCTGTTTTTTCACTGCTAAGCCTGTTGGAGAGCAGAACCTCCAAAAATTCATCAACAGCCCTTACCCACCAGAGATTCTTACCACCTAGACCTTCAAAAAATGGTAGGTGTCCTCCATGCTCTGTGGTCGCCAGGACAACGTTATCATTTAACCTGCAGATACCATTATTTAGTTGGTTACCATACCACACTCATAATCTCAAATGCTTTAGAAGAATACAACAGAAACTTCCAACTTCAAGAACTGAAGCCTGATAGATTTTTCTCTCCAAAAAAATTAACACACTTTAGAAGATCATACTACGTACCGACACTCATCCCATCCGATAGCTTCTTTTGTACATACTGGATCATCCAATGCGCTAATGCAGAGAAGTGGAACCTTTACATTTCCTATTGCATTTGTACTGCAACCATGTCTGTAGTACGTATCCACAGTCTGGAACAGTGACATGTTTTAAGTCATTACATATATAGTGTGTAATCAAGGATAAAATGCCAAATCACCATTATTCCATTACCTCATATCCTGCTAGGCAACGGAATGCAGAATCATCGAAATCCCTACAGTAAACCGCCTGAAGATTGGAAAAAAGAAAACGACTGTTATCAATAAGTATACTGAGAGTGAGACTATTTGCTTCAGAATGGTGATAAGGAATAATGCAGGCTGAACAAAATTTCGATAGGGCAAAAGATTACCTTTTCAATACCTTCCCAGTTCGAAAGACGAGAAATTACATCCTTGTGCCTACAGAAAGTTCAATAAAGTATCAAACTGCCTGCTAACTTGATAGAGCAGATTTAAGAGGATGTCCTAATGCTTTAACTGTCCCAGTTGATGGTGAAAAAGAAAAAAGGTAATCCGAATAACATAATAATGTGAGCTGGGCATACGTACTTTTTAGCATAACCTTTCAGGCCACCTGCCAGAGCTTTGCTGTAAAAGTTCTGCTTGGCGTAACGGCTCATAAACCTGTCACACAACTGGAAATTACAGGGACAAAAACATATTATGAATTTCCTATTCTCCTCATGTTTGATTAAGCTAGGAAACATATACAAGTAAAAAAAAAAAAAAAAAAAACAAACTAACCAAAGGGTCCCAAGGAGAACAGACTGATGCAGCTCCAACTACAGGAACATCTTCTCCATCTTCTCCAAGGTAGAAGACCTGAAATTAAGGGGACACATTCGGAATAATGAATGTTTTGGCTCCAACATAATGTTAAAACATTTCATCCTGTCTTTGTATTAATTCAAACAGACTTTTAAGATTAGGTCATTGACAGCTAAAAGGAACACAGGAAAAGCGTAAGAAGCAGAGCAATGTAAGCAAGATGAAGTCTATACCAGCATATTAGCTCCAATGCTTGTTCCGATAAGAAATAGAGGAGCTTCAGGGTACTGGGTGTTAAGATGTTTAACCACTGTCCGTATGTCTCCAGTCCATCCACCATGATAGAACCAATCTGACTGTTTTCAGTGTAAATATTAGTCCTCATTCACCATAACAAACACATCTGTATAAAATGCAGTTAATGTAACAATACTACTCACAGTTAATGAGACACCACCAAGTCCCCGATGATTAATCACAACAACATTCTTTCCTGGCTTAGCCATTTTGACAGCACAATGTTTGACATACTGCATGATAATAGTATGTATTAGGGGTAATTCGACAGGTAAAACAAACGTACTGTACCAAAATTTAGTGTACCAGACTAGACAATAAATAGAAAAGATCAGTAAAGAGCTCAAAAGCTTACAGCAGCACGAGAATGACTTGATAATCCCGGAACAATGATTATGATAGGGTTTTTATCGTTGTTCTTCAGTGCATCCTCCACTTCAGTAACTGGCTTCTTGGCTAAAAGCAGGAAGTATTGAATAAATTTGTTACAAACACTTCAACTGTAATAGCATATATATAGGCATATAGCAACACCGATTGAGCAAGTTTTCTGGCTTCATTAGACTAACAGATTACATGGTAAGAGTTACGTTGATTAGATAATTTGCAAAATGCAAGATACACTTCTGATAGCAATCAAGTTACTTGAATATTGTAGATATATAAAACTGCAGATCACTAGTTAGCGCAAAACAGAACCTCTAAGATAGATATTAGCACAATGTAACAGGTCAAAGAAGTGAATTAGTACCATCGCCATTGATGATCCAATCCAAAGCTAGAGTTCCACCATCAGGGGTAGTAAACAGTTGCCTGAACAATGTATCATGTTAGTACAACTCTGATAATATTGGAAATTCAGTAATTTATGAACAGAAGTAGAGTTGAACTCTTATTTAGATTATTATAATATAATGTAGTATGTGTTTATAAACTAGACTTCACCTGGAATATTTGACAAAGGGCGGATTTCCAAATCGATGCAAGAATAAAGTCTGCAGATGAGGACTACACAACCACGGAGTTGACAAGTACCTAAATGAATCGATACCAAAAACGTGGAAAAAATGAGTAAATTCAAAGAAGTACTTAATCCTGTGCAAGCAAAGATAGTCAGTGTATTGGATTTTAAATTGTTTATATACATATATATACCTTCCATGAAGAACTTTACACTTGGAAATGACATCTCGGTAGAGTTTATTTTTGGGACCGAAAGTCAAGGTGACTGGCTGGCCTTTGAATCCAGAGAAGAGATCATTGATAAAATGCATTTCAAGAAAGTTATACATGAAAACTGTGAAAGCCAAGGATGATCCTATCACATAATGAGACTTGGGGATGGATAACGCTGCCATTAGCAACATCTTGTACGGTGATTCGGCTGCCATTGAGATCAGAGTTTCCATCCTGTGTTACTTGCAGCTAGTAGCAAATGGAATATATTGCGTTGCAGAGAGAGTGTGAGTATTGAAAGACTTTCTTTGAGTTTGAGGGAAATTTTTTATTTATACAGTAGCAGTTGAATTTTCTACTAATTTACTTACTACTGTTGGAACTAGGCCGCCCGCCAATACTGACAATATGAGTTGCAATTAACTGGAATCTCAGAGGGGCCATTTCGTAAATGTACTCAGATTGTTGGCTCACCAACATTGACGACATGAACATAGAATAATTTAACGGAATCTTGGCTCCTTCCTTGTATTCCTCCTAAGTTTCTTGTCAGTTGGCTTTTTTTATTTTTATCACATGAATATAAATCTTGGTATTTAACATGTGCAATATCTCATCTAATCACTTTTCTATTAATTACTAAGTAATTGATTGGAACTTAATTTTCTACTTAAGTAGTAGTAATAGACTAATAGGATGATCAATAATATTGATGTGGTTGGTCATTCCATGGTCCTCAGAGGCATCCTAAAGAAAAGAAATACTAATACTATAACACTACTCGTTATTATAATATGGTTAATTGGTCCCTTTTTCGATCCTAGGGGGGTCTCCCTAGACTACTTGAAGTTGTATCTGAATTCTGAACACAAACAACCGAAAATGTCACTGTTTACTTAATCAGATATATCCATAGGATTTCTTGGATAGTTGGTAATGCCCCTGTAAAATGGCTTAAATTATGTTCCATAGATGAACCAGGATTGTTACCTGCAGGTTACTGTATATTACAACAACATGACACACATAATTAAGTCGAGATTCAGCATTTGGCATCAAGTTTTGATCACATTTACAGAAGAAATTTCTATACATTCTTGCAAATGGATCATCAACTGCATGGTCCGTGAGAGTGATATTGAGCTTTGTGCTGAATGTTTCAGCTCACTTAGTAAGAGAAGGTGAAGAGAAAAACTTCTTCAATTTCTTCCTGAAAAAGAACGCAAAGATCAAACCTGCAAATGGCCAACTGGTGTTTATTGCTCTGTAGGCTAGCATCCACAGTGAGTTGTGATTCCAACGTGACAGCTGATTTATGCGTTTCTTGTTAGACACAACTAATTCAATAGGATCCTGTTCTGGGGAACGAGCAACAACTGTGAGTGGATTGAGGTCAGGTTTTGCAATTTGTTTCTCTTGGACAATTCCTTCTACATGAATTTCCTCCTGATTTTTAGCACTGCTATTATCTGAGACGTTCTCATGTGAGGCTTGAGAACTTGATGATTCTTGACCATTAATGGTTGAGGTCACTGGCATCTGTTGATAACAGGCAAGCCATTATTTTTCTAGTCAAGTTTAGATCATATTCAAATTCGACTAGCGCAGGAGGATACAGAAACTCAGCAACTGATTATTCACCTTTTTTATGCGGTTGCCAAGGGAGCTCGACTGAAGAACGCTGAAAAATTCATCAACAACCCTTACCCACCTACAAGATCAAAATCAACAAACGTTAGAGCGAAACTACCAGACAAAACGAACATGTCAACTCTATATCAGAGCATCAAAAGTAAATTTACCAGAGACTTCTCCCTCTTAACCCTTCAAAATGAGGCAAGTGTCCTCCATGCTCCGTAGCAGCCAAGACAACATTATCATTCACCCTGCGAATTCCATTGGCCACTATAACCCTTGCAATGCAGTAACTTTTAACATAGACATATGTTCATATGACAAGAAAGCTTTCAAACTTGTTACAGTTTTAAGTCTGTCAGATATTATCCAAATTTCTTCCAACAGTTTACAGTGAAATCGACATAGCAACTTTCAAGTTGTAACAGCAAAATATGCTGTTGATTGAACATACCGGCATTCATCCCATGGAATAGCTTCCCGCGTGCATATTGGATCATCTAAAGCACTAATGGACAGAAGTGGAACCATTACATTTTCAAAGCATTTGTACTGCAACCACGCCTGTAGAATGTATCCACAGTCTGGAGAAAACAAAATGACATGAGCGTTAAGACAATCAAACTGAGAAAGAACCAAACTGTAAATTACTATATATTACCTCACACTTGGCAAGATAACGAAATGCAGAATCATCAAAGTCCCGAAGGTAACGTGTCTACAATCACACAAGGAAACAATTACATATCCCAGCATGAAACTAACATGTAGTAATTCATTAAGTATAGACTGTATAGTATAATTACTCTTTTTTTTTTTTTTTTTTTGGTAAGTTTGAAATGCATTTTTCAGTGTATAGAGACAAAGTAGTCCAAATTGTTGGTAGAGCCTACATTACCTTTTCAATACCTTCCCAATTTGTAATACGAGAAATTACAGCTTTGTGCCTACAAGAGTTCCACTAACAAAATCAAGAAAATGCAGGGGGTTATAAAGCTTGTATCATCCCCAAGTCATGCTTAACATGATGAAAAAAGTGCATAGTGTAATGACTACTCCGAAATACCATTTAAAAAGAAAAACACGGCATAAACATACAGATTAGCATAAACTCTTAGGCCAGTGGCGATTGCTTTACTGTAACTTTTTTGTATGATTCTACGGCTCAAGAACCTGTCACATAACTGGAAAATACAGGAAAGAATCCGTCTTAGTACAGGAAAAACACGGAAGTTCCATAACGGGAAGATTAACAGCAAGTATTCTTCATGATGGATGCTTGATGATATAATGTTATTTCATATACCAAGGTCAAAAGGATTTCCACTCTCGCTTGTTATGAATCACTGTAACAAATTTATAGACGAAAACTAACCAAAGGGTCCCAAGGGGAGCAGATTGCTGCAGCTCCAACTATAGGGACATCAATCCCGTCCTCACCAAGGTAGAGAACCTGATGATTAATACATTCAAAATAAATGCATTTTAGTGCATGCAATGGCAAGCCCCTCATGAGTTTTACAATATTATCCATTGAAAAGGTGTTTGCAGAGCAGTTCAAGTTAGAACGATCATGGTTGTATGAATGTGTATTGGTGTACTTTTGAGTTTCTACCATATTTGAAGAGGACGGGAAGAAGATGAATATACCAGCAGATTAGCTCCAATGCTTGTTCCAACAAGAAATAAAGGGGCTTCAGGAAACTGCAAGTTCAAATGTTTAGCCACTGCTCTTATGTCGCCTGCCCATGCACCGTGGTAGAACCAATCAGACTGTTTGCAGTATATTCCACAAGTCACAATTACAAGTAAACTTCAGAATACGGATAAAACACAATTTATTGCAGTTCAGTAAATGAAAGAGTTAGGCATGAGCAACAGCAGTTTCATTCTAATGCAATTCCATGTACAATTTGTATTGTTGTCCCAACTCCCAAGTCATATCAGCTGGGGTTACAGTACTTCATATAAGAAAATTATTCAAAACTGAATATACGACCAGTTACATACATGCACGCCATATATTACTGGAGTCAAAAAGACTGAAAAGTGATAAAGCATGCACTTCTCATCCCTCAAGTCCTTCGAACAAAGACTCAGGGTAGAAATATCAGATGCTTATAAGAAGTTATTAACTTATAAGGCACGATAATAACTTTATTGCAACTCCAGGTTTCATACAGTACCATTGCAAATCATACAAACTACTGATATATGGAGTATAGAATTTTTGTATCCGAGGCTATATATACAGACTGCAAAGGGTAATACTCACAGTTAATGAGACACCTCCAAGTCCACGGTGATTGATCACAACAGCATTCCGGCCACGCTTGGCCATCTTAAAAGCAAAATGTTTGATATACTGTATGAAAATATAATTAGTCAGGACTCATAAAAGGGATAGGGAGAATGTGCAACCAATGCGAACTTGACACAAACAATATTAATGCACAGCTTCTTAGCCAACCAAGACGTGAAGAAGATATTTATACCTATATCCTTGTTTTCTATCCATTACTGCAAGACATGGATCTCAATTGTATTACTGGTTTATGATGAATCAGATAGTAAAAACTGACTAGCAATCTCATATCTAGGTCAAAATATAGAAAAGTGGAAGGGAAGAAAGAAGAGCTGAGAACCGCGCTTACAGCAGAATCGGAATCACTTGCTAAGCCAGGAATAATCATCACAATGGGATTTCTATCATCATGCTGTACTGCATTATAAATCAGCAAATGCAAATAAGTTACTTATAAACCTAGCTACATACATACTCATTTCCCTTCAACATTAACAAGATTCAAAGCCAAGTACTCGAAGTCATTGAGAAAAGAGTAGAGTATTTACCATAGTTACTAATGGCCCAATCCAAAGCTATCGTTCCACCATCTTCAGCAGAAAAAATCTGCCTGAACACTCCTCCATTTCAGTAATACGTACTTCAACACAGATTATTGCAGATAGTAAATGAACTGCTACTATAATACATAGTCTTTTGTATAAAACTTTTGAAGCAACCTAACCTAGTAAACTGAGACAGCAAAAATGACTCAGGAATATTGGAGTTCATGTTGGTTCCAAAATCAAACGTAAACAATCTAAAAACAAAAAAAAAAGAGTATTGATTAACATAATAAGAAAATTTTCACCTTCTATATTCTACATGAGGTGCATTTCCAATATAAGTCAAGAACAAGGTCTGAAGATGAGGACTACACAACCAGGGTGTCGATAAGTACCTACCCAGATTCACCACCAAAAAAAAAAAAAAAAAGTCAAGGATCAAATAGTAAACACAAAATCAAAAAAATCTAATCTTTTTGCAGGGAAAAAAAAGGAATTTGCTGACCTTCCATGAAGAATAGTACACTTGGAGACTACATGTCGGTAGACTTCAGAGTTCGGATTGAAAGTCAACCTCACAGGCTGTCCCCTGAATCCTGTCAACAGGTCTTGTATAAAATGCATTTCAAGAAAGTTATAGACAATCACTATCAAAACGAAGAGCGATGCTATGAAGTAGTGAGATAGTGGAATGGAAATTGCTGCCATTAGCATGAGCTTGTATGGTGTATCAACTGCTACTACTGGATTGAAAGAATCCATAGTGATAGTGTAAAGAGAAGACTTTCCAGTATAATAAATTAAACGAATCAAGACTCAAGAGTATAAATAAATGGGTCTTTTTTGGTTGTCCGTTATATGCATGGATTACATCGACGAGGGGCAAAGAGGAGGAGTAAATGAATTGACACCTGACATGAACACTTCTTTGTCAAACAAGAGTGTTTATGCTAAAAACTACTGTATACTGCAATAATGACCACTATTGGGCTCTTATTAGGAACTGGATTATATTGGGGAAATTGCAATTTGGTCACTTGCCTCGTCATCTGCGATTGTGGTCATATGCCGTGTGAATTCTACGAATTAAGTTCCCAAAGCGTATAATTCGCCATATAAACGCACAATTCATCGTAGACACACATCAATCACTCTCAGTCATCAGTATTTCACCCATTTGTAAAAGAAACAATTTTCGCTTTGATCGCAAACCCTTAGATAGCATTCAGAGATCAGTTGGTTGATGGTTCAATTGGAGGAGACACTGTTTTTCTATGTGATTTTTTATTTAGAATTACTACATAGAGGTGATGATCAAGTGAGTGACTGACATAACCAAGATAGCAATATTTTTTATATAGTATAGTGAGAAGTGAGAAGTGAGAAGTGAGAAATGAGAAATGACTTCTTTATAAATGACTGTGTCAAAGCTAGATTCGCCTAGTTTACAACTAATTAGATAAACTCATGGACTTGTAGCTTCCAACAACAATTTGGACTTTCATTTTAGATTGTCTAATTGCAATTTTGTAGCCCCAAAATCAAGTATATTCAGTTTATCAGGACCGAGACATAAGGACAAAGAGTGCAATTTAACCGAAATGGGTGAAGTTTGTACTGAAGTCCAAATTGAAGGCTGGGTTAGAAAAATGAATAAAATTGCGGGAACCAAATAAAGTTGCGGCTCGTTTAGAATATTATACATAGATTTCGCGCGAAAATAAACCAATCTAGAAATGCTCCGCCGCCGCACCACCGCACCCCACCCCTTCCGCCACCACTTCCGCACTTTCACCAATATTAAAATCCCCTGGTTCCGCGACCGCCACCTGGACGCCGCCGTAGAGAAGGAGAAAAACCTGAAGCCTCTCCACTCTCTCAAAACTCTAATCGCTTCTCAACCCTCCCAAACCCTACCCCTCTCCACCATCTCCCCTCTCAAACCCCATCTCCACCTCCCCACCACCGCCATCAAATTCATCAAACAATACCCGCTGATTTTCAAACTATTCCTCCCTCCTCACACTTCAATTCGCCTTCCCCATGTTAAGCTCACCCCCAAAGCCCTCTCACTTCACAACGATGAAGTTTTGGCACTTAATCTCTCGCACTATCGGCGAGATATCGCGGTGAGGCTAGCGAAGGTGTTGATGCTTACTGGAGCTGGTAAACTCCCTTTGTACTTGATTGACATGCTTAAGTATGATTTAGGCTTGCCACATGATTACTTGTTGACATTGTTACCGGAGTTTCCGGATTTTTTTCAGATATGTGATTTAGGTAGGGATCCTAGTGGTGGTGTTGTGTTAGGGTTAGAATTGGTTGATTGGAAATATGATTTGGCGGTTTCGGTTTTTGAAAATGGGAGAGAGGGGAGGGTTAGGTTTCCGATTAATTTGCCGAGGGGTTTGAATTTGGAGAAGAAGGTTTTGGAGTGGCTGGAGGAGTGGCAGGGTTTGCCATACTTTCCGCCATACGAGGATGCGTTCCATCTGGCCCCGATGGGGGATTTTGCGGAAAGGTACACGGTTGGGGTGATACATGAGTTGTTGAGTTTGCTTGTGTCGAAGAAGATTGAGAGGGAGGTGTTGTACTGTTTGGGGGAATTTTGGGGGTTTGGACAGTTTAGGATTAAGAAGGCGTTGGTGCATTTTCCTGGGATTTTTTATGTGTCTAATAAGATTAGTACGAAGACTGTGGTTTTGAGGGAGGCGTTCAGGGAGAATGTGTTGATTGAACGGCATCAACTGATGGTTATGAGAGATCGGTATATTTTTCTGATGAATTTGGTGTTGAGACGGGGTAAACCAATTGCAGGTCTTCCTTGGCACCGGAAAGGGAGAGATCCTTCCAGAGGAACCAAAAGGGAAGTTGATTACAATATAATGGAGCGAAGTGATGATGATGAAGTTTAGTAGGGAAATGTTATGTAATTAGTGCAAGGAAGCTAACAACAAGGATGATTACGACAAAGACGAGAGGAGAATCTGGGAATCAATGATCATCTGTGAAAATACGTCTGATGGAGATTGCTCACTGTTGAATATGA
Organism: Plantago ovata; assembly: GCA_028274465.1. Classification (NCBI taxonomy): domain Eukaryota; kingdom Viridiplantae; phylum Streptophyta; class Magnoliopsida; order Lamiales; family Plantaginaceae; genus Plantago; species Plantago ovata. The sequence goes on along the minus strand of CM051458.1, from coordinate 99,433,577 downwards.
AGGTAAATGAGTTCAAGAACATTTACTAATAAGCAATAGTGCATCCACACTCTCAACTTGTGAAAGTTTTAAAGCTCTATCATAAATCCAGAAATTATTTGTGGGGGCTTAACTCGGTTTTATAACTGCGGGCATACACAATATTACTTGGTTAGTGAAGCGGAAGAATGGAGCTTTGAGGACGAGAAAAATCGGCCATACAGGGATGAAAGGTGAAGAAGATTATGTTGAGGCTGTGTTAAGCTTGAGAAGCTCATACATATTGATTTGTGAAGTCCTAGAAGTGAATTATAGTGATGTTTGAGTGTACTTTTCTTACTTGAACACTGGTTTATTCCATTCAGAAACTTTAGGAATAAGCTATACGTATGTCACTATTGCAGTGTCTTATTTAAGGAGCATCAGTGGAGAAAATTAGTGCCAATTAGACCATTATTATGGCAGCTTATTTTGCATCATGTGGATATTTAATGCAACTTCTGTTCTATATGAGCCAAAATGTTCATGGCAGAACAGGGCTATATGAGCCAAAATGGTAGTTTCTGCTACTAGAAGAATAGTAGCTGGAAAATCAGGACGCAGGTATTGCCCTTGGAGGAATATTAGATGGCTTTGAAGAATAAAGATACACATGCCACATCTGTGCTATATGTAACGGGGCTATTATTGATGAGAGTGCAAGTGCAATACATAGTGATCCATTATCTTCGACAGATGATTCAAATCCCTTGCTTGAAATGTCTCTTTGTCTCCATCTCTTAAACTTCAATGCCATAACATGACTCTTGTGTGTCTTCTGGTGTAAGAAATGCCTTAATCTGGTAGGCTTCTGTACAGTTGAGTAGAAGAAAAGAAGAGGCCTGGAGTGTGAAGATTGATCAGGTTTGCAATATAGCTAGTCTAAGATTCTCTACTTTACGAAGCAGCGTATAGTTAGTGTGTTTATCCTGTTTGCACTTGATTACTTTCTTATGTTTGTTGAATATTCTTAGTTTTAGCTTAATTCGAGTTATTAACAATTAACAATTATCATAAAATTTGCATGAGTAATATGTGAAGCTATAATGAAAAGAGAGCTATCTGTGAAAAGCCCTTTTAGCCAACAATTGCTTGATTACAAGAAGTATTCAGCTGCTGAAGCTCCTCTCAGGTGGATTTAGAAGTTTCACTTTGTGGCTGGATAAGCATCGAAAGTGAATCATTAAAGTTTCTAGACACCATCCGTGTCTGCTCATTTTTTTCGATGTGCACAGCACCATACGGGATCCTACAGGATATATCCTATCTACAAAAGTTCCTGGATCCCAGAAGAGTTTCATGTGATGAGCTCATTCATTCCATAGTTTACCCATAAAAATGTTCCTTCAGGTGTTGTTGAGTACGATAGGAAAACTGGTGAAGTCCTTGTTATTGATGTCGAATTAACCTGTATGAGTTAGACTGAATACGACACTATGCTGCAAAATGATCTATCAACTGTTCTCTCTTGGGAATCTTCTTTGTAATTTCATATCTAACAAAAGGACATCATAAAGGCAATGAAAAATGTTGATAATTTTTCAGTGAACATTTAAGTAAACACTGGTGCAAGATAAGATGTCTGTTGGAGTTGTTAATGTGGCTGACCAGCCAATGTTCAATCAGCCTCCTGTGTTCCTTGCATTGGAGTGGCATGTGGAGAATTACTCATTATCCTGCGTGTCCAGGTCAAAGATTGAGACATACTGGAAGTTTAAACAAGTAGTATCAATCGTAATACTAGACAAGTGTATTTCACCTGTCTCGACGTTTATCGAAAAATGCCCTCAGAGAGCTCCTTGAAGCAATTGGGAGATCTAAGATGACGGATCAAACTTGAATTATATTTCTAAAGTTCTCAATTAGTGGGAAAATAAAATTTGGATGCAACGTTGTTATCTTTGTGTTGCAAAGAAGGAATACTTGCTTGTAACTTACATGCTGATGTTGAAAATGTTTCCCTGTGTAATTCTGGCTTATCTTGTTCAGCCACACTTTTTGTTGTTGCAGGACCTTTTAAAGAACTCTCACCCGCCAGTAGCATGATTGCCTTTGCCTATTGGGGGTGAAACCATAAACACTGTCAGTTTGGAGAAGCATGCCCGTACAATCTGACAATTTTCAGGAATATCTATGCGAATACAGGTAATAGTTTTCTGTTCTTTGATGATTGAATTCTCAGAAAGTCAAATCTTTCAGAAATGGTAGGTTCATTTGTAGAAGAATTATAACAATCGCGATTAAGATGTTCAAAGCTAAATGCATGGAGTCAGTAGAGGTCACCTTATCAGCAGATACATTATCATAGACATTAATAACCCCATTGTAGAAGATTGTCAGTTGTGCTTGCTCAGGCTGTTCACTTGCTAAAGATAGAAATGGATCATGACTCCTATAATCAACGAGATCCACAAGAAGAGGTACTCAGTAACATATTTAAATATATTTACATAATTTATATATATGGTGCAATACCCAATTTGTTTCATAGATACTGATTATCCAAGTGTAGGGCAGCATTCCACGTGGAGAAATCAAGAAAAATCCCCATGCACTCCTATACAGTCACACTACCAGTTTCATCCTGTTGAGTAATAGTGTGATTTCCTTTTATTGTCGTTCTTTAGTATTGATTGCCTTCCATATCCTATTCTTTTGTTAATTTTGCATGTACAAATTCTTCATAAATGAGCTGATCCATGAAGTGTTTTATGTATGAATATGTTATGCGTTCTGACTGAGGAACTTTAATGTTGCTTCTATCTGAATGATAAAGGTTATGTATATGCAAATTTGAATCTGTGGGTTTTTCCATTGAAAACTACAAGCTGTGTTTTTGTTTTTCTTTTAATAAGAAATGGAATAAGCAGATAGTCTAGTTGTGTATAATCATGAATTTACACATGCATGTCCATATAATCAACATGTTTATGACTTACGTACTTGATTGCAGGAAGAAGTTGTCGTTCGAGGGCGGTCGGACGTCGGGCACGTCCCCCACCATGAAGTGGTACAGAAAAGGGTGCCTTTCTTGTTTTACGAGTATCACCTTTACCTGATTTTTGAATGAGATGTTGTACTTTGAGAAGATGTCGTTCGCGGAAAAGATCTAAAGAGCGCATTTCTTCGGTGTAAGCATGAGCACTTTCTGGAGATGAACTGGAATGACTGGGTTTTCTACTTTCTGGAGCGTTGAAGTTCTCAAAGTTCTTCATAAAATCCCTTGCAACTATACTGTTGCAAGACATTTTTGTGTGCAAATGTGTGAACTTGGCTGGTATGTATAGTGTCAGGAGCAGGATCAAAGGTGAGAAACAAGGAGCCAAATAATGTGTTTGAGAGGAGACAGGACAGAAGCAGACATAAATATTGAGATCAACGCCAGTTAGAGACAAGTATGTATTGGTTTGTTACTATTGAATATGAGCTTCGATGAATTCTTAAAATTAAACCACCTGGTCCAAGAAACATGTTTCTCTCGTGTATGGGGTAATTTGTACTTTGATGGGAAGATTTATATGTATGGAACTTTGTTAAATTTGTCCAGGCTCTAGCCTTTCCAGAAGGGTTTTTATGGGCCAGCGATAATTTTCACACGTTTCTGTTTGCTTGTGTCAGTTCTTTATTACAGAAACCAAAACCGAACACTCGGAGTTCACGAAGAAGCAGTGAGGCAATGACAATGATCCAAGACACTAGATGCTTACAGTTTGTACAGATTCAAGAAAATGCAAAATAAGAAGCAGAATTGCTATTTATCGAGCTACTCTTCACATTTACTATGTCATAGAAACTGCAAAACAAGACCTGTATGATTGTATCCCGAGCCAGCCTATAGTCTTAGCAGTGTAGCACTTCCGCAACGGTCTAATTTAATTTAAACCAGCATTAGTTTGGTCTTCGATAGCTTTCGCATAATCACCTTCAACAGGAGGGTTGATGTGCCTCCAAAAGAAGCCTAAACTGCTGCCCATGATGTTCATAATTACAGCTGAGATAGCTGAAGGTAGAGCAACCATGGGTGAGGTGAAATGAGCAGTTGCTAAAACCACTCCTAATGAGGAATTTTGCATGCCAACCTGAAAGAAATGAGGAATCAAGAGTTACAAGCATTAACTAGCTATCACTAGCCTCAGATAAAAAGAAAGTATTTGTGTTTGTCTCCAAGATCATAAAATCGTTGCGGCCAGTTATTGATACAGATGTGAATTCGTAGAATGTAGAGATGACTGTGAGGATCTTAGCATCTTACTTCAATAGATATTGCACGTCGTTGTGGTTCCTTAAATCCAACAAGAGCTGCAGATAGATACCTGTAGATTGACCAGAGTTTTTCAGCATGACGTTGTACTAAACTCGTTTTAGGCAGTTTATTCAGTATAGAAATATATATCAACAGAAAGAGAGTAAAATCTTACCCCACGAAGAAGCCTGCACTGTGAAGCAATAATACTGAAAGAATAACAGCCCCCATCTCACTGGAGAGTAATGCTTGGGCACGAAGAAGTGGGGATACATCAGATGATAACGATGCACCAATTGCTGAAGATCTAAGCCGGATTACATTTTCTGAAAATACACTGAAAAAAAAAAAATGGAACATGTAAAAACACAGGTGAATGGTCCTGACACTGAAGGAGGGGAGGAAAAAGATTGAGATGTGCGCATGATATTTCAGGAAAAAGGACAAAAACCAAAATTAGTGCATCAAAGATTTGAACCTGCAAGCAAGAAGTGAGGAAGCTAAAACAGCAAGCAGTGGTGCAAAAGGATTAGCAAGTTTCACAGCTTTCGGGAACTTGTTCTGGAGAAAAGATCCGAGCAGAATAGGAGCAACAACCACCTATCCAAAAAACATATAAAAAAATCAAAGAATATTTAACAAAGGTAGCACAAAACTGAAAATGAGAAGTTCAATATATTGTTGAGCTCACCTGCAAGGTGCTGACAGAGAGTTTAACAGCATTTATAGGAACATAAGTTCCTGCAAGAATCTTACTCAATGTAGGGGTAAGAATTACTGCTCCAAGTGTGGTACATACAGTCATAACTATGGACAATGGTACGTCTCCCTGAGCAATTAGCGTTGCCTGCAATACTATTTGAGCAAAGCATGAAATGGAAGTTTTGATACAATGATTATCCATAAACTATAAATAATATATCAGACCAAAGAACTGTACAAGGACTCTATCCCCTGAATTTAACAGGTTGGTAATAAACTAACATGCCGCAGTCACCAAAGCCAACTACAACCAAGTGTCTAAAAGCACACAGCAGAATTAAGTTCCAAAAAACCATAATCATGAAATCAATAATATACTTCCGGTAAGTAACAGTGAAGATTTGATTTATAGCCATAAGATTATGTACGCTACGAGGACTCGTCCTGTGTCATATGTGTTACCCTTATGCTCTTTAAAAAATAAAAGTAAAAAGAATCCGCTACAAACAAGCACTACTAAAACTCACAGGAATGCTGCTGTAAAGAGCCCTTACCACATTGGATGCCGTACCACCGGGGCAACAAGAGAGCAATATCAAACCTACAGAAAGAGAAGGTGAGAGCCCCAACATCTTGCTAACCACAACTCCAAAAACCGGCATGATGGTGTATTGAGCAGCACATCCAAAAAGTATCTGATACAAGAGAATAATAACACACTTGATAAACAACTTCTCCACTTGCCTTTTCAACACACCCTACCCTATAAGCAGCTCACAAAATCAAACCTTTTCCACTCAACTTTTGCTTCCAAAATGCACAGAATCAGTACTGTTTTCCCAATCAATACTTACTCAAAAGTCAACGTCAAGTGATGCAATAGCAATGTCTCACTACAGTATTCAACCTTAAAACTAATTAACTAATCATTAATGAAATACTACCAGAGATTTAATCTACTAAAATGCAAAGAAACATATCTAACAAATCATTATTGGAATAAGCATAGATGGACTAAAATAAATCAAGGGAATACTCACAGAAAGGGGTCTTTGCATGAACAAATTGAGCAAGTCCTTGAGCTCCAAAGTGATCCCCATTGCCAGCATGATAAACCCAAGAGTCAAGCTGTACGAAGCAGGACCCATCTTCACAAACCAAGAAAAAGTACAAGGTCTAAAGAACGCAACCATAGCTCCTACAGTGACATACACAGGGTACAAACTGGCCGCCTTAGCCAGCCAGTCTTGCAATTCCGGTTCATCAGTTGCTGGGTGTCGGACACTTTCATTATTCTCAGTGCACCTTATGCGAAATCTTGAATTATTAATGCTGCGAATGGGTTTTGTGGAAATGGTGGTGAATTGAGTGCCGGTGGGTTTGTAATTGTAGAGTGGGATTCTGAGATGGGTTTGTTTGGAGGATGAGATTGATGGTGTGAAGCAGAGAGAAAGCGACATTTTTCTTTCTTTTTTTTTTTTTTTGTTGATTATTATTGACAAGGTGATGATGGATTGCTGCTGCTGGAATGGAACCTGCAACTTGAGGATCCAAGCAGCTAAATATTGAGCGTGAATTGGAATATTCGGTCGTTCTGTGGGGCCGCCCCATGACGATTTTGATTTCGTCGTTTTCGAGAAAGCTTTAAAGTTGCGACATTAAAGTTTAAACTACCGCTCAGGGACTCAAAACGTCCCCGGCGAGACTGCGACGTTGATACAAGTATATGGGGGTGCCAAGTGCCAGCCAATTTTCAATTTTTTATAACAAATAGTAACAAATTAAATTGACTCGAGTAGTGTGGTATAAATTTATTATTATTATTTTGAGACGGAAAAATTAAAAGTCTTACCTCGAATGGAAGAGGGGAGTATATGTGTTTCTCTTTCTATGATCAAAAAGGGGATTCGTTGGAAGGTGGACGGTGGTTTGGATATCCGGTTTTGGCAGGATGGCTGAATTCCGTGGGACCATGGACTTAGTGCATGTTTGGTTCCAAATGAGGGATTTGGAGATTTGGGATGAGGAATTTGAGCCCCTTCAAACAAATTTGAGCCCCTTCAAACAAATGGGCTATTGGCTCCGATAGTTGTTTGGTTTGAGAGATTTGAAACAAATCTCTTATTTGATTGTATAGAGATTTATAACGTATTTCGGATTCCGCGTTAGGGATTTCGTAAATTGTGCTAGAAACATATACTTGATTTCTTAATTTCATAATATAATTTTATTTAAAAAAAATATATTTTGTAATTTAAGAGTAATTTGTGGTCAAAGTTTGATTCAATAAGTTAGGTAATCGTTCTTTTACTTTCAATTTTCAATTATGTATGGATAAATTTATTGTGATCCTCACGTGAAGATTTGATTTAAGTGGAAATTAACATGGGTGTGTAAAAATATGACAAAATAATAATAATAACAATAATAATAGATTAGAAGGTAACAACGATGTGGACGAAAAAATTAGAAGGTTGATAGTTCGACTCACCATGCATGTAGCTCCTCGTTGGTACCAAGCACCGCGGGCGTTGCCCTTAAATTCCTACCAGTTCGCACTACTACCCAAAAATCCAAAATGGGCCAATATTTTCCTTTGATGTATGTGCTCATGAATATGCCTCGCTCGATTGCACAAAAAGCGCCAACTGTTATGATTAATTCGAAAAAATTTGTAGCCATTAATGCAGAATTCGTTGCATCACTGCTAGAACATCCGAGAGTGATGTACACACTTTGTAAATTGCCAAATGATCAAGAGGCGCAATTACTGTTGCAGTCTCGTTGGCATTGCCAAATACATTGGCATCAGGTACAAAGTTTCCATCAGTCGTGGTTGTCGTGTGTGTCCCATGCCCATCCTCATGCTTGTTTTAGAAGTTGGTAGTTGTTTCATGACTATTTTGTATAAATTGATCTCCATAGTCTCTATCCATAGATGTAAAAAAATGATGAATCATACAATATGAGAATAAAAAATTAAATAAGCATCTATTGCGGGTGAGAAATGTCTCATGTATATACAATTACAATAAATGTCCTATATATAAACAAATGAACTAAGTAAAGTATGTAAGGAATAAATTTGATCATATGAGAATGTACTATACAACTTGTTCACTCTAGCTAAAAAGATAATTTGGTGACATGGTCTACGAGACTACGCTACGTGCTATGTCCAAGGCCTTCAACTCATGAACCTTCTTATATTTCTTATACGTGATCTTCGTATTTGCTTCAAGTACATCACATTTAATAGTTGTATTCAATTGTATACGATCTTCCTTTTAGTCGGATCCAATTGTATCCGATCTTTATTCTAATAAAGTGGAATGGAAAACAAGAACAAAAAGATAGAAAAAAAGTCTAAATTCAGTAATTCAAATGTTCATACTACTTTAGGCTATATTCTTTTCATCTGAATTATACCGAACATAACTGATCTAAACTAAACTGAAAGGATCCGAACTGAATTGAACTTAAAAAAATTTAGTAGGGGCAGTAACAGTATTAGTAGTAGTAATTAATAAAGTATCTAGACTTGTGTGCAAATCACGATAAGGGTTCCTTTCCCTTTCTCGCCACTTGGGGAGTTGGATGCTGATGCGGTAGCTCTGCTAATTAGTTGAATTCGGGATTCTCTTTGGCACAAGATGCTGGATCTCGGGCTGCTCCTCATTTATTTACTAGGATCGATTTTGCTATAGCTAAGGGAGTGGGAGACCAGTTTGTTTCTCGGCTGCCTACTAATTTTTTTTGTAAACTCTTGATTGTTTTTATAATAATAATAATATGATGGTTATTATATCAACATTTAAACAAAAATGTACTCCCTCCCCTTCATTTTAAACTTTAAGTTGATTTAGTGTTTTTTTTAATTTTAACCACAAATTAATTCTAAATTACATACAATTAGCATCGAATAAAGTTATGCTAGCTAGAACCATATATTTGATTTTATTTTATAATAGTATGATTTTACTTCTAATGTGTGGTTAAAGTTTAATTCAAAAACTTAATTAATCGTTTTTTTACTTTCAATTTTAATTATACATGGATAAATTTATTATTTTTCTCATATTAAAATTTTAGTTTAAGTGAAAATTAACGTCTAAAAATATGATAAAATAATAATAATAATAATATAATAATAATAAATCGAGATGGCTAGGTCGTGACAATTTACATTAATAGTACATTTTCACCATTAAAGTACCGAGGCACACACTACATTGACAAAACGACGCCAAATTCAACATCAATCATCGCCGTACAACGTAATCCCAACGAACGGCTCAGATTAAGTTTCGATTTTAGTGACATACTTATTACAGACAGTTTTTCAGTCAGCTCATCGTCTTCGCCCTAGCCACAGCTGCCCACACTCGAAATTCTCCGTCACTCAGGCAAAAGTAACAGGTACTTCTAATTCGTTCGAGCTCGTAATCATTCGTCATTATTTTCACTTGATCCCCAAACTAATTGACAATTCATCGATTGATATTTTTCCCCAAATGTTTTACCACCAGTAGCTGTCGTGCTATTAGTAATCGTTTGTTTGATTTGACTGTAGTTACAAGTTAACAGTTAGACCTATAGGAAGAAGTATTTGTTTTGTGAGATTTTAGAATAATGAAGTTTTGTGTACTTTTCTGGTTAGAAAGAATGATTGGAGATTTGACGTGGTTGTTAGCCTTGGTAATGGAGTGTTACTTTTTTTAAGTGTAGCAAAAGACAACAGTTAAGTAGAAGCATTGTTTTAGATGGTGTTTGAGATGTTTGGAATGTAAACCTGTTTCCCTTCTGAATATTTTTTAGGGCTATGTATTTCTCATTATTTTGTTGTCTGATTCTTATTCTGAAAGCTGACATTCTGTATTCATTCAAGCTCAAATTTCTCTTGATATCGTAAGCTAGTACAATAAACCGAGCAGGTTGCATTACACACAATCCATTTGCAACACAATTATCCTTTCTTCTAGCTTTTGTTGCTAGCCTAGAATGCTTGTTTGAGAAGAAGAAGAAGACATTATGTGTTGCTGGAATATGGATTTGGTCCTGGATAGTTTCAAGTTTTAGAAATGTTAACTTTGTCTTGTCAAGCTGTAATATGCTGCATATTTACTAGCATATTTAAGATTTTCCTCCTCTATGTGATTTGGCAGCTTTGGTGTGTCATATTATTTGGTAACAAGAAAAAATGAAGCGCAAGAGACGATCTGTTAAACGCCCCGTAAAGAAGCCCTCAGTGTCTGCTAATGTTCCCGAGATGGATCCTGGTTACTACTCTGATGCTAACAAAGACAATGATGAAGTACAGGTTAATAATGAGATAGAAACAAAGGAAACGAGTAGTGGTAACAGTGGCCATAACATGAATTTTAGTAAATCAGTTGTAAATGATAAAACGCCAGGGAGCTCTGCTACTAATTTGGATAGAACAAACAATGAAACACCTGGTAGTGCTGCTGCACAATTGGCAAGATCTCTATCTTCTTCACGTGTAAATGCAACAAATGATGGGTTCTCAATGCCGCGGCCAAGAATAGGTCAAAAAGAACCAAAATCTTCTCGTTCGGCTCCTATATACAACAAGAAAGAACTAGATGCTGCAGAGTCGGTATGATTAGGGTTCATAATTATTTCCTTTATTTATAATTATTTTATAAGGCCAGGTTCATTTTCCCTTTTACTCTATTTATTAATTGACATCTGTTGTTTTTTAGGTGATTAAGAAGATCATGAAATTGGATTCAGCTATGCCCTTTAATGTCCCAGTTGATCCTATTTCTCTCGGAATTCCGGTATAAATTCATTCAAATTTTGGACTGTGAAGTGTATAATATATCACACAGTAGATTATTTATTGACATCTCGTTTTTCTCTTCTGTTTATTGGTCTGAAATCAGGATTATTTTGACATAATTGATACACCTATGGATTTTGGAACAATATGCAGCAAACTAGAAAGAGGTCTTGAATACAGGAACTCAGAGGATGTTTTTAAGGATGTGCAACTTATTTGGGATAATTGTTCCAAGTATAATAAGAAAGGTTCTTTTATATTAGAGCTTATGAAACGACTTAAGGCCAGCTTCATGAAGCAGTGGACTGCAGCTGGCTTGTATAAGGAGCAATATACTGTTAGTAAAGGTGAGCATTTGGTGTTTGTAATCTCTCACTTGCCACTTCCATTAGCACTTAGCAGTCCCCGCTTAGAGAATAAAGAACTGTGAACATAAACAGTGTCATATTGTTACTAGAGAATTTACATGATCTTACTCTTGAATTGGCAACCATGATCATATCAATCTTTCTCTCACTCTATATGTGGTTCATATTACTCATTACTCCTCTTTTTAGCACTTTATTCCCTAAAAACATTTCCGTGAATTCTGATCACCTGGAAGGTAGTAATGGTACTTGCTTGCTGTTGAAGAACCTGAAATTCCTAGTTTAAGTTATATCCTTTTGAGTTGTGAGTTGATGATTTTTCAAGATTGACCAACAGAGTGATATGTAGCCTTGGATAATTTTGGTTACCATAGAGTGCTGTTGTTTATGTATCAGTTAGTTTACTAATGCTTATGCTTTGGTTTTATGAAGGACATTCACCTCATAATACACAGCCTTTTGCTGAATCAACCTTCAGACCTGAAGAAGATGGACCTACGTCTCCTATGGCTTCAACCTTAAGGGATTCTGCATATTTTCCGCATCACAATTATGGATACTTGAACCATGGGCAGTATCAACAATATCCACCCCACGGGCAGCATCAACAATATCCACCCCACGGGCAACATCAACAATTTCCACCCCATGGGCATCAACAATTTCCACCCCATGGGCAACAACAGTTTCCATCTTGCTGCAGCCATACGTCAAATTCCCAGCACATGCCTTATCCATACTCAAGCTCATTGCATCCTGGATTGCACAACCATGGTATATATATTTCTTTGTCACATTTTTAGCGTTCCTTCTTTGGGATACTTTATTGATTTGTACCCCATATCAAGTCTATTCCTCAGATATTTGTTTGATTGCCCAATTCTCCGTATCATCTCCCTTTTACAGTTTTCTTAATCTCTGCTCCCCCAAAAGCTGGGTCCTATTGTGGATGGCGAGTCAAATACTCTTTTTATTTTTGTTTATTCTCTATACTGTTGATTCTTCTTATATATCTTCAAGGATCACTCGCTGCTGCAAACTGCATGGCACGTTTTCATCTGAATATTAAAATCTTTTCCGTGCTCGTGTGCTTTTAGCGAGTAATGAAAATCATATAATGATTAATTATTGTCATCTACTGAGATTTATACTTGAACGCTGCAGATGTGGTTCCACAGCACATCCATCCTACACATTTGCACCCGCACCACAGTCATTTTCCTCCTTTGCACCCGATGGATCCTATCAATGCCAACTCTTACACTCCATGGGCAAATGAGGCAAACCCCAGTCTAATGCACTCCCGCCAACACTCACCTACTGGCAGTATCCATCCACAGCAAAGGGCCTACGTGCATCCATCAAGCTCGAGCCACTTACCTCCTCCACGGCTACACCCTGACATAAATTCCCAAATCACAGGTGTGTATCTTTTTCTTCCTTTCTGTACTTGCATCGTTATGGGTATTTGCAAACACTCAGCTTCACGGTCTAGCTCCAGTAGTCTAAGTTTCTGGCAAATGCTGAACACTAGAATCTGGAAAGAGCCTGTTGCTGCTTTTCATTTACACGGTTCTCATTTAATTTTTTGTTTGTGTTAATGAAGGGCATATGCATTTACCCCATAGAGAGCCTACATCGACAGTAAACCAACATGAGCATGCATATCATTTACCACAACATGCTGATGACCGGAATCACCTTCAGCAGTATCATATTGACGCAGGCCCTCTCCCTAATTATCCACCAGCGAGCCGTCCACCTGTACATGAGCTAGGTGAGAGTAGTCACCAGCAACTGCGTAGTTCTCCTGTTGAAGTTGGCAGAAATATTGAACGTGCAGGTATTTTCTGTTAAAGTTGCACCATCCAGGTTACATTTTTGCTGCCTATCTTATATTTAGAGTAATATCTTACCTTGATAATCTGGTTAATACTATTGCAAGCATTCAAATCCATCTTACAATATGAGTCTGAAAACTTAAATTGAAACTCTACCATATGATTGCAATGATAAAGGCTACAGTTAGTGATTCAACATTAACTACATACTTGCAATAGGAAATCTTCCTGTGCCCCCACATGTAGAATCTGCTGCTAAACATGTTATTGAAAACCCAAGGCCAGCATTTGTTGATAACAGAAGCTTCCAGCAACCGGATAACATAGCCTCGACACCTGAACAGTCATCATCCATGAATAATGATTTATGCGAGCTTCAGGAAGATGCTGGTCAAAATCATTCAGATTACAGCCCATCAGAGAAGTTTCATTCAACAGCAGGTAGATGATAAAACTCAAAACCATCATTTATGTTGGAAATATATTCTTTATATTATTTGACTTTTTGTTTGATATGGTGGTCATTAACAGACAGTAATATCTACAAGAGGAGGGGTCAAGTGTCCAAAAGTCCTCAGTTCCAGGAGCAATCATTGCATGAAAGGAATGAGGAAAATCCTGCAGAGGAAAATACCCCTGAAAACAGAATCATACCCATTCAGATAACACCATTAGCTTTTAGAACCGGTTAGTTTTAATTGGAAACAATCTAGTAAGTTAGGAAGGGTGTTAACTATTTATGGGCTGTTTTATCTTTTTGTCCTGAACAGATGATAGTACGAGGGCCAAAAAGAAACACCGGGGCGAGGACCTGCCAAAAGCATGTTTAGAGAAGTTGAGCGTATATCAGTTAACACTGATGAATATGGGCAACCGATTGGACCTGAGGCTCAGAAGTTAGCTTCCTTTCTGGGCACTTTAGCACGAAATGGAAATTTTCTGCCTCTGACTTATCACGACTGGCGAGCAGTACCCTTGGAGAATAAGGAATCCATGTGGGAAAAAGTACAGGTATTTAAAAAAGTTAAAAGCATTATATTTTTACTTTTTATGTATCAAGCATTTGTAGACTTAGTCTGTCATGAATAATGCAGGCAGGTTTTGACATAGATCCTTTAAGTAAAGATTGGGTCCTGCGTTCCCTTAGCCACAAATGGAAGAATTGGAAATGCCTGTTAAAAACTGGACATTATGATCCTCATGAAACTGATGAGGAGCGACTTGCCGATCGTGATGAGAGAGTGCTCCCTGAACAGTGGGCTGCCCTTGTTGCACTTTGGGGTACCGAGGCTGCTCAGGTGAGTGAATTGTGGAAGTGCAATTTGTTGCTTTTGAAACTAAATCATACTGTATATCATAGCAACTAAGATAGGCTAGCGACTTAAATGCTTCGAATCATTTTTACCTGGTGATTATTCCAGTTTTTGATATACATTTCACACAACAGAAGCGCAGTGAAAAAAATAAAGCTAGTCGTTCTGCAATGAAGTATAACCATGCCACAGGCAGAAAGAGCTTTGCACGGATACGTGAAGAAGAGGTAATTTCATGATTTACAAGAGATTGTATACAGTTGTAAATGTAATTGTACGAATTGTTTTGTAACTTTGCATTAATTAAATGTTCTCTTGAGCTTTAGCGAGCTAAGAGGCCTGATGGGAAAGAGCTATCGCGAGCAGAGCTTTTCATTTTGACTCGCACCCGTAAGGATGGGAAGCCTGTCAATGCTGAAACTTCAGAAGTTATTGTATGCTTCAGATTAAATTTTCCGTTTACCTTCTCTTTTTCTTTTTGTCAAAAAAAAAAAAAAAAAAAAAAAACAAATTATGTGTTTATTTCCTAACTCCAGGAATTTTTATATAATTTTGGTAGGAAAAACTTAAGGAGCGGGAACAGGGTGTGGATACGCCAGAGACGAGCAATAAACCCGATGATATTTTAGAAGAAATTATTGGTCCTAACAAAAAAGGCCTTTCACGTTGCATTGAACTAGACACGCTCCCAACTGGCCTTATAAAACCTACTCGTGCACAGGCCATCAGGATGGTATCACAGGCCAATGCAGAGATAAATGAGATGAAAGAGAAAATGTCATTTATGGAGCAGACTTGTGCTCAGATGGCGTCTCAGATGGCTGCAATGATGGCAATGATATCTTCCAAGGAAAAAAATGTGCCTGATACAAATATGCCTAACTTGCCTAATGTGGTAGGTCCTTTAACCTTGTCAAAAGCCATATATATTCACTTAATACAACTTCGTAGGGGTATTTTTTTTTTCAATGGCTACAGCTATGTTGGCCATAAACGTGGTTTTTCCCATGCTAGTAAATCCTTGTGCTGCCTCCTACTTCTGTTTACGTCTGAATTCCACTGGTTAAGACATATATACGGCACAAAACTTCCCTGTAGGTTGTCTACGTTGTTAAGCTGGATCGATTATATTTCTATTCTTGTTAACTATTGTTGTTTCCTGCTTATTTTTGTGTTAGGTTCCCGTAATACCTGCTACTGCTTCTGACCAATCTGCACCTAACCAAGTAAATGCAACAATGTCTCCGGCTGCAGATCCAACGCCTCAGGTTGACTTTTCTTACATACATGATGGAAGTTATGTTTAGTTGTTGATCTGACTTCTAGGTTCTTTAACTTTCTTTTTGGTTATTATAGGTACCCATAACATCTGCTGCTTCTAACCAGTCGATACCTAATGAAGAAAACACGATGATGTCAAACCCCCCAGAGGAAACTCAGCAGCCACAGCGACAGGTCTGCTAACTTTACACTGTGCTGTGATTCCAGTTTTTCCTCTAAAAATGTGTTCCTAATCTTTTTCTTGCGTTTCCAAATCAGGCGCCACGACCACGGGGGAGGCCAAGGAAAACTTAGACCATGCAGCATATATCGCAATAAAGCTTTCACAGTTTTCAATATACTGTGCTGCTTCAAGCTGTAATTTCGACCCTATATCCCAAATTGTTACTTTTGTCACCTGACATGTCTTATGGTGAATTGAGTATTGTATCATATTATGTGTGTGGGATTTCCAGTTCCGATTGGGTTGTGTGACTCGATGCCAACCAAACTTGGCTAACTCGTGAGTATCTATGCTGTTCTGTCACTGATTGAAATTCAACAGATTCGTAATTGTGGAACAAGTTGTGTTTGATTGTTTATGGCTCGTTATTTTTCATTTCGTTATTTCTTGCAGAACTGTCACTATAGCGTTTTATTACGATTGTATTGACAAATGAAAATAATCATAGGGGGAATTTAGCGACATTTTATTGACAAAAACATTATTTACTGCAACACTATCAATATTCTTTAAACAAAACGGTATTTTCTGCTATTAGCACCATCTCTGCTATTATGATTTAACAAATTTGATTTTAATAAAAAATACAATGAAACTGTTGGTATCATATTGTCATTTTTGTTTTTTGTTTGAATTGAACGGAACTGAACTAAATGAAGCTGAACTATTATTTTTGTCTGAACTGAGCATGATAAAATCAAATGAAGCCGAACTGAATTGAGCATATTTGTAATACAAAAAATAACTAAGTAAATTTAAATAGAATTGAATGACTTCGAAATGAAATTATGTTTTCAGGCGAAGATAGTACTTCGTAGAGCTTGAATTGAACTTATTCTAAGGCTTTGTTCATTTAATCATAACTAAATTGAACTAAACTAGATAAAAGTGAACAGAACTAGATTAAAATATAATATAAAAAACAACTAATTAAATTTGAACCCAACAAAACTGAATTGAACTGAATTTAATGAAGAATAAAACCTAAAAAGTTCTGGGATTGTTCTCAATAGGATGAGTTTGTTGGTTGCAATAGATAACATCGTAATAAATGTTAGGTGGAACGGATGTGATTCTACACTTTCCAAGTTTCCATCACTGAAAAATGGTAAATTTAAGTTATGAGTATGTACTATTTGAAATATATCACCACAAGTAAAATTTTGTAATTTACCTCACCCCACATTTAATCATGTGATTGATATTGAATTATAGATTTTGGTTGAGAAGTGGAAAACAAAAAATTATACAATTAATTGTGCACCCATAATTCATAAACACTTTATCATGTTGTTGATTGTATAACTCTCGTCTCCTATACTCATTGCATATCACCACTAAAAGAATGCAACATTTTATTGCCTCTGCTACAAGCGCAATATGAAAATGGCTAGTACCATATTGACATCTTTCAAAAGTCGGGTGAATAAACGTGTGATGATTTATAAGGGTGAGTCAAGGTGAAAACCTACATTATCGCATAAATTCATGAATTATATAGATCAATGAGAGAAAAGATAAATACTTAATTACATGGTGGTATGACATTTTCTCTTATCACCCCAAACGGTTAATCTCCACTATTTTATTCATACACTTTTACCACGTGTAATGTGTGGTTGCCACGTGCGCTATTGCTCACGTTTTCTTAAACATGACTGTACACCGGAGTACCTAAAATAAATTTAACCCCACTTTTACATGTAACTTTGCATATTCCACTCAATCTCGTCTTTTCCGGCATTAATATTGATCCAATCTTGTTTGACCGTGTTTCGGTTCATAAAGGAACTCAAATTGAAAATTTTAAACATGTTCCCGCGTATAATAGTAACTGACTAATGGTTGTTCCCACGTATGATAGTAACAGACTAACGGTCGTTCCCGCCAAGCTCAAATTCTTCTAACCCATACAATAACATAAGATGTATTGAACCTAAATAATACAGTGTAAACTGCCAATTCCAAAAACTCAAGCTTCTTGGAGATAATCTGTAATCTCAAAAACTATTCGCATGATTATTACACAAGATATTTCCATCGATAATATACATTGCCTATAATTAAGCATGTAAATTAGGTGTAACACCACATTTCAAGTGAAATTGTAAGGCAAAGTTTTCAGTTTTTCAGTCCATTAGTGTTTAATAAAATTTTCTTGCTAAAATGTAAAGTCAAAAGAATCAAATTCAAACCGTATTGCCCATATCCTCTTCTCAATTCCATTTCCTATATATTTATACACTGTCGCATCACACCACAGACAACGCAAAAAATATTTTGCTTCTTCATCTTACTGAGTAGTGTATTCCATTTGTGTTTCTTCTCTGTTTTCTAATTCTATAAAAACAGAGTGCTATATTGTTACCATGAATGCTGATTGGGATCCTAATGCTGTTGTGACAGCCACAGGCTCTCAGTCGCCACCAATCAACACTCATTCGCTGACAATGCCCTGTTTCATGACCAAGATGACTTCTTTTCTGGCTTGCCAGAAATTTACAATCGGTTCTACCAAAACACGGTTCCACCACCGGCGAACACTATCTCCAACACCATTCAGCTGATGAGCCAGATTATCCAGCTTGCCGAATCCGAGCCAATTGATGTTCATCTGCCATTGCCACAATTTAGTAATAGTATGCAGCAGGTGCAAGGTGACGCAATGTTGCACAACACTCTGCAAGTGCAGGGCGATCCTTGTGTTCAAGCATTTGTAGCTTCGAGTTCTAATACAATGAAATTGTTGGTATGATATTGTTATTTTCGTTTGAATTGAACGGAACTAAACCGAATGAAGCTGAACTATTATTTTTGTCTCAATTGTGCAGAATATAATCGAATGAAGGTTAATTGAATTGATTTTATTTCTAGTACAAAAAATAAGTAAATCTAAATTGAATTGAATGAATTTGAAATGAAATTATATATGTTTTCAGGCGAAGATAGTACGTCGTAGAGATTAAATTGAGCTTATTCTAAGTCCATTTTCTCTTCGTCATAACTAAATTGAACTAAACTAAATAAAGGTGAACAAAGCTGGATTGAAGTTATTTATAATATAAAAAATAATTAATCAAATTTGAACCCAACAAAACTGGATTATTGAAATGAAGTTAATGAAGACCAAAACCTAAAACTTATGGGATTGTTCTCAATAGGATATGAGTTTGTTGGTTGCAATAGATAACATCATAATAAATGTTAGGTGGATCGGATGTGATTCTACACTTTCCATCACTGAAAAATGGATAAATTTGAGTTATGAGTATCTACTATTGTTCAAAATATATCACCACAAGTAATTTTGTAATTTTACCTCACCCCACATTTAATCATTTAATCATGTTCTGATTGATATTGAATTATGGATTTTGGTTGAGAAGTGGAAAACAAAAAATTATACAATTAATTGTGCACCCATAATTCATAAACACTTTATCATGTTGTTGATGTTATAACTCTCGTCTGCTATACTCAT
Organism: Plantago ovata; assembly: GCA_028274465.1. Classification (NCBI taxonomy): domain Eukaryota; kingdom Viridiplantae; phylum Streptophyta; class Magnoliopsida; order Lamiales; family Plantaginaceae; genus Plantago; species Plantago ovata. The sequence goes on along the minus strand of CM051458.1, from coordinate 99,414,301 downwards.
TGCAAATCACCACTAAAAGAATGCAACATTTTATTACCTCTGCTACAAGCGCAATATGAAAATGCCTAGTAGTACCATCTTGACATCTTTCAAAAGTTAACCCTAAAGGTTTCTTTAATCACCACTATTTTTTTTTTCCTTGTTACAATTGCTTTATAAACCAAATATTATTTGTTTTTAATCGCCGCAGATGGATGGGTGAATAAACGTGTGATGATTTATAAGGGTGAGTCATGGTGAAAACCTACATTATTGCATAAATTGCCCATTTATGAATTATATTATATAGATCAAGGAGAGAAAAGATAAATACTTAATTACGTGGTGGTAATGTGGTATGACATTTTATCTTTATTACCCCAAATGGTTAATCTCCACTATTTATTCATGCACTTTTACCACGTGCAATGTGTAGTTGCCACGTGCGCTATTGCTTACCTTTTCCTAAACATGACGTGCACCGGAGCACCTAAAATAAATTAAACCCCACTTTTACATGAAACTTTTTTTAGATTCTACTTGATCTCCTCTTTTTCGCCATTAATATTGATCCAATCTTGTTTGACCCTGTTTAGTTTCATACACGAACTCAAATTGAAAATTTTAAACATGTTCCCGCGTATAATAGTAACTGACTGATGGTCGTTCCCGCGTATGATAGTAACAGACTAATGGTCGTTCCCGCCAAGCTCAAATTCATCTGATCAATAAAATAACATAACATAAGATGTAGACTGCCAATTTAAAAAATTCAAGCTTCTTGGAGGGTAATCAGTAATGTATTCCCTCTAAATCTCACAAACTATTCGCATGATTATTACACAAGATATTTCCATCGATAATATACATTGCCTATAATTAAGCATGTAAATTAGGTGTAACACCATATTTCAAATGAAATTGTAAGGCAAAACTTTCCAGTTTTTCAGTCCATGAGTGTTAAACAAAATTTTCTTGCTAAAATGTTAAAAGTCAAAAGAACCAAATCCAAACCATATTGCCCATATCCTTTTCTCAATTCCATTTCCTATATATATATACACCCTCGCATCAAACCACAGACAACGCAAAAACTATATTACTTCTTCATCTTACTGAGTAGTGTAATCCATTTGTGTTTCTTCTTTGTTTTATTTCTCTAAAAACAGGGAAAAACAGAGTGCTATATTGTTACCATGAATGCTGATTGGGATCCTAATGCTATTGTGACAGCCAGAGGCTCTCAGTCGCCACCAATCAACATTGTCCACAAAGTTGCTTCTGCAACTGACTATCCTCTTGGAATCCAAACAAATGAAAACTCATTCGCTGACAATGCCCTGTTTCATGACCAAGATGACTTCTTTTCTGGCTTGCCAGAAATATACGATCAGTTCTACCAAAACATGGTTCCACCACCGGCGAACACTATCTCCAACACGGTTCCGCTGATGAGCCAGACTATCCCACCTTCCGAATTCGATCCAATTGATGTTCATCTGCCATTGCCACAATTTAGTAATAGTATGCAGCAGGTGCAAGGTGACGCAATGTTGCACAACACTCTGCAAGTGCAGGGCGATCCTTGTGTTCAAGCATTTGTGGCTTCGAGTTCTTCCATCCAGCCAGTTCGTCATAAGAAAAGGTTTATTATTTGTTTGACGTTGTATTTTCATAATAGAATAAAGGAATCTTTTTTTGATATTGCGATGTGGTTGCGATTTTGTTGACAGGAAGAATCAAAACGATAAAACCATTATTGAGATGACACCTGAGGAGCTTGCTGCTGATTCAGGGGCATGGCGGAAGTACGGCCAGAAGCCAATCAAAGGATCTCCACATCCTAGGTTTTCAACTTTTTTGTCTCCATGTTAATATTTTGAGCACTGGCTAATGTCATTTTTCAGATTCTAAGTCCAATTCATTATTAGTTTGGATGAGATGAGACTGTAATAAATAATCGCAAATCCAAAAAAGATGTTTTTCAAGAAATGCGAACAAGTTCATTTGTGCTTTTGCGTAAAGGAAAGTAGAGCTTGAGCAAATGAACAAATTAATGAAATTGTTCGCATTTCTTGAAAAACATCTTTTTTGGACATTTTAAAATTGATGTTATCTTACTTCTTTGAACATATTTGTTTCAATCAGGCACTACTATCGGTGTAGCGCAGGGAAAGGATGTGGCGCAAGGAAACAGGTGGAGCGCAGCCTTATTGATCCGGAGACCTTTGTGGTTGCTTACTATGGCGAACACAGTCACCCACGTGCAACTCGAAGGGGCTCATTTGCTGGGAACACCCGTATCAGACTCGTTTCGGAAGGTGATCAAGATAAGAATAACAATAACATGGATTTGCTATTCACAGGGCTACAAGATTCTGAGCAGTCAAGTGGTGTGCCTATGTCTCCATGGACTCCTATATCCACTGCTGCATTTGACAATGAAGATGATGATTGGGGTGTCTCCAAGTCTAAATAAAATCAACATAATTATCATCAGGAAAATTAATTTTCGGATCATCAGGAAAATTTATGTAAACGGCCAGTACAAAGTTGAAGCGTGCAAAATATGCGCAAACATTTTTCATTACATGTTCTTCTCTATTTTTCATCTTTCAAGTAGCTTCTAAAGCTGGCCCCTAAACGTAATATCTCCTAAATATTATTGATCATTCAGTAACATTACTAGTCAAAAAAATATCATCAAGTAATATATCTCATCAAAGTTGGTTCCAAGAAGATTACACTGCCTCAGCGCAAATGGACAAAGTACCCTCACAATTTAGGACCTCCGAAAAGAGTATAAATTTAATCCCAATGAAAATACGAGTCACCTATAGAATTTGTCATAAATAGTTAAATACTACTCCTACATGATGACTGCAGGGAAGTCAAGGTTGCACAAATGAAACACCCCCGCATGGTTTGCTGCCAGAATCTTTTACTTACTGTTTCATGTATCTAAACGAAGACATACGTTAAAATATCCAATACAGAGACCACATGCTAATGGTCATGTCCAACTACCGGGATCTTGGCTTATTGTCTCATGCATCTGAAGGAAGATCATACTTTACATGTCCAAGATAGAGACCACATGCTGGGGCCATTGGACTTGCAGCAGCAACATTCTTGGCTTCCAGGATTCGTTTAACTGAAGAATATCAGACAAACAAAAAATGATGCATGAGGTTAACGTCTCCGATTCAACAGACCAAAACAAGTGTTCGCGCAAACATACCGTCTGATATATTGATATCACCCGTGCCCACTGATTTGAGAACTCCAACTATCAATCTAACCTGCCCAAATGCGTAGTACATGAATTTGTGCACCAACCACATTCTCTAAATACGAAAATACTAACAAACTAAGAAAAAGGTACAAATAGAAATGAAAATATCAACTGATGCATATAATTCTTGAAACTTCTTCCTTTTTTTATATTTCCCTCCAACAATAGTATGATAGCATAGAGATGCTAAAATGAATGCATACTACATAGAGATGCTAAAATGAATGCATACTACATACAGTGTCACTAAAAGTGAGAAAAGAGAAAGCAACCTGATGATAAAGGAATGAGCGTGAGCGTGCAGTGACCACCAAGCAACGATGACTTTTCCTTCTACCAAATCCTTGATTAATAACCTCTCCGACACAATTTTCTACCTTATGTTGAACAGGAGTGCCAGGAGCAACTGCGGAATCAGTTTCTATCTTGTCAGAGCATGAGAGTGACTCTCTAGAGGAACAAGTAATCTGGTCTCGATCTAATATCGGAGGAAAGGATGGGCTGGGGGACAGATCAATGACTGTTAACTCATCGAGTGTTCTGATGGGTGACTTAGCCTGTCAACATGAAACTAATCTTATTGGTGCACCCAAAAAGATAAAAAAAGCAGAAGGTTTGCCACTGAAGTTTTGAACAACTAGATGTTTCATGTTTCTAGAATGGAAGTTCACATTTGGAAGTGTTACTTTGGCGTGGATGGTATCTGGATACAAGTTAGTGGAAGGCATAACGAACCTGACAACCAGATGCACGGAATGAGCTAAAATCATGACAGCCCATAAGTACTTGGCATGCTTGCTGAGTTCACAAAATATATAGATTTCAGTTTCTAAAATAATGTACTGAAGTTAAAGATAATGGAATTTGTGGATGGAAGCTCGGGTCAACCTGCATAGCAAGAAGATTAAGTTCCTCAGGCACATGCCATGCCCGGCCTTTCTCAAAGGCTGACAGATGCTCCTTTCCGGATAACAATTTATAGTAATACCTACAGCAAAATCACCAAAAAACCTCTAACATCAGGCTAAGCTGAAGTTGGTACTAAGATAGATTTTTAGACTCAATCACCCGAAAAGAACCACGCTTGAATTCATGCAAAAAAAACTTGACACTTTGATGTGACTGCATTTTAACATTTACGATCGTTTTGACTGACATAATCTTATCAAAACCATTAATAGGTGCATATGAAATAATAAAACGATGAATCTTATAATTATGACACAATGGAAAGTGAGATCTACTAGGGGCAAACACAAACTGCCAGGAAACTGTTAACACTTTTTAGGAACAAAGTCTGTTACTGATACCTACGTGCGTTCCAGAGCTCTAAATCGAGCATGAAAGTCAGCTGAAACACAACGAACATCGATCACCGTTATATCACCCTCAGTTTTCTGCATCCAAGACAAAGTACAAATGTGTCATTGGTTTCCAGACAGGGCATGTAGTAGCTGGAACATCCAAGAATGACCTAAAAAATATGTTTGCAACACCATCAAAGCAAAAGCAACCACAAGGATATTAACACCGAAACTTAAAAGAAGCAGGCAACTTTATAGTTCAAATTGGTGCGAGTTTGTTCCTTAGTAGTAGTTTCAAAAAACAACAAAAAGAGAGGCCAGATTATCCACAAACATTGGCACATCAAATCTCGAGTATAGTATATCAAAAGAAGCAATTACCTGTAAAAAGTGATTGATAGCTTTCTTAACAACAGATGGCTCATGAGGTGGCAGCTGCAAGTTGAAACAACAAAAAGGAACTTAATGCTTTCGCCTTCGTTTCACTTAGCGTTATTTATAAACAATAAAGACAATACATCTATAATGTATTTGGCCAAGACGAAATTTCAGTAATGGGTTAAAAAATTGGTCACTTTTTCCCCAGCTCTTTCAATAGATGAGGGAAATAAGACAACACAGGAATTAGTGCTTATCTAATTTTACAATATATATAAAACTTGGATTGATGGATGGATGAATATTTGTGACAAAACATATAAGCTGATAAGTTCTACCATAGAATGCAATGTGAACTACTATGAAACCTAAGAAGAAGCTCAACCAGGAACTCACGATTTCCCCCGGTTTACGTTTGCTTATCCTCTCAGCATCAACATGACACACATTTGATAAAGCATGTACACCAGCATCCTGTACATACATTTCCAAATGCAGTAAACATTAATCCAACAATCAACAAAAACCGAAATGTAATTCTAGACGAAAGCTTACGGTACGACTAGAGCAATAAATGGAAACCGGCTGCCCTAAGAACTTCCGAAACGCCTCCTGCAACACATACATCAAAACTCAACATACATATAGCACAGCTTTTGAATCAAATTCTCACTTAACTAGCGAAAACTGAAATGTAAGTGGCGAAAGCAGACCTCGAGAACTCCGACGACTGTTCTACCCTTAGCTTGCTGCTGTGCGCCGGAAAATCGAGTTCCGATGTACTCAATCGCCACCAAGTATCTCTGAGCTCTCGGATTGACAGGGTTCATGTCCTTGTCGATTGACAGTTCGTCGTCGGAGAAATCTTCGCCGCCGGTCGTTCTCGGCGTTTTCGCCGGACGTTGCGGTGAATCAGAGGGTTGTTGTCGGGATTGCTTGGAAGAATTGGGCGGTTGATTCATTGGGTGTCAAATTGTGAGGGTTTTAGGGCCTTGTATTTTTTTAAACACAGAATTTGTGTATATTGTTCCTTCAAATTTTAGACGGGTATGATTTGGTTAAAATTGAGAATTTCATGTGCTAAATTGCAAAAAGATTAAAAACCTTAGGATGTAAATCAAATTTTCTGGAATAATGTGTACTTCAATACTATAAACTCGATGTTAAATTGCAACCTTCAAGAAATATAGAAATTATAGTACATATATGTTGTTGTCTCTCACTCTAGCAGTGAAGCTCAATACGACATACTTTGGTGAGTTTGGTGTGACAAAATTAGTGATATTTCTCTACCATCTAATTTTGGTTTTCATGTTAGGACGAAACATATTGAAATTGACTACTGTATCATTTTATTTGGAAGAAGGTCATCAATAAAGATGTGGTGGTTCTCTTGTGGATATCTTTCGCCAATGGTCTATACAATAATCTATTTTGTTTTCTATGTGACAAATTGTTGGTATGTTCTCTTGCCTGCCAACTTGAGAGAGTACGTTAAAGATTAAAATGTTAACCATCAAGTGAGCACACAATTTGTACTTCTCAATTTCCTGTCGTTAAACCATATCCAATAAAAAGTATCTAAAAATTCACATTTTCGCACATATATTTTTTATCTCTCATTTTAAATGATATTCATCTGAGGGGCAGAGATGTATATTTAACCACAATTCGGACCCGAAAAATATACAAAAATCACATGTGATAATTTTCTTATGACTCGTGTCATCACACTTTCTCATAAATAAAATATTATAATTAAATTTAATTTTCATTACCAATTACTAATTTCTTTTTAAAAGAGTTAACAAATTTGATCTGTTACACTTCACATATATAATATTTTAGAGTGTATGTCAATAACCTTTTTACCTAATTAGAGTATTTATATGATTTCATTTTCTTAAAATGAGTAAAGACCCTTAAATGAGTTATCCCCCTCAAACATATTAACCAAAAATGCACCTGTATTGGTTAGAATATAATCATGTTCAATTTAATAATATACTCCCCTAATTAATTAATCATGCGCTGGCATTCTAATCTCAAAGATTTAGCTACAGCCTACAAATCACCACCTTCTTCTTGCAGCAGACAGAGATAACAAAAGCAATTTTCAGAAAGAACAGAGAAGAAAAACAAGGGGAGTTGGGTAATTAATTGCTTTGCTTCTTGTAATTGCCTTGAATTTGTTAACTACTAGTGTTTTGCCTTTTTTTTGAGTTGTAATATTGATCACAACTCACAAGTGATCTAGATTTCGTATATTTGCTGCTACACAAGGTAAGACATGCTAGCTCTCTATAGATTTTGTAAGGCGACAGTTTCTATTTTTTATTTTTTATTGATAAAATCTAAGCAAAATGCAGATAATATTTGATTTCTATGTTGCAGAATAAACTATATATATCAACATGTATTTTTACGACATGCACGCAAATGGAGTACCTGAAATTATTTTCAGCATCCTAGGTTTGTAGCTCGCTCTGGCTCTTGATATATGCTATAGCCTATATATATTCATTTCAAACTTTTTGCTTCTTTCTCCTTTTCAATTCAGTGGTTTATTGATAGAGGCTCATCAAGTGTGATATGAGAGTGTTCTGTTAATTACCAACCGTACCCTTTTCGTTCTTAATGTATGTTTGTTTCTTACTAATGCAATCCATTGATTATTTGCAGCGGTGTTGGCGTCGCTTCCACTATTTGTCCTCTGTCCTTTGTACGTATGCATCTTTTTTTTCTTTTACGGCTATGGCTTTGTGCAAAATGATGTAATGATTAACAACGTTAAGCTACGACTTATATTTAAAAACAAAAAAAGATAGTAGCTTTTTAGTTTATATTCTATAGAGTATTAAGCAAATCACCAATGTACTAAATGTCTTTTACTAAGCTCAGCTACTTTATCAGCTTGTAATTTCAGATCACTTATATCATCCAATTTTGGTGTTGACAATGACCACTAACAACATTTTTTTTCTTCCTTTGGTGATATTAACTATGTTTATTACCTCTGCATCACATAAAACACTTAATGTTATCTTGTACGGAGTGAAAGTCTTATTGACAATTGATTATGACATTTGACAACATTGGTTTAAAGCTTCGCCAATAAAGTTTACTTCGTATTACATTGCGATTGGTCTATTGTAATTGTTGACCGGTGTAACACTTATGCACCGCGGTTTTGATTCTAAATCCTTGAGTTATCAATAAATTTTTTTGCTGATTCAAAGGAAAAAAAAACATTGCGATTGGTTTGGACTTAATTGACGGTTATAAAATGCATATCTTTATTATATTGAAAGCAAGTTTGTATTGTATTTTAGTTTCTTGATTGAATTATGCATGTCTTACATTTTTCTCCCTTTGGTGATATTAACTGTGTTTGTTGGTAAATTGTAACTATTTTGCGATCGTGCTAATTTTTTATAAATAGTAACAAATTATTTACGTTGAAGTTGAAATGTTATGTTAGTGTTGAATGCTCGCTCTAGTATTTCCAACAATTTTCCAACAAAATTTTTAGTGGAACCTAAGTTATTTTGATAATTTGTTGGTATTTTTCGTAATGTTTTTTCATGATAAATTACGGTTGGTATATTTTGGCAATTCTGTTGCGAGTGCCAATGAAATTTGCGCTAGTATTGCATCTTTTATTTATTTATTTTGCGTTAGTATCGCCTTTTTTTAGTAGTAGCAGTAGTAGTGGTGGTGGAGTAGTTGCGCTTCCTCAGAAGCTTTGCTAGGCTTAGAGAGCTGTCATGGAAGCTTTCTAATTGTACTATTTTTTTGCTCTTACTTCCCTAAACGCAATCTCACAAGTAACCCCTTTTGCGAAGCTATAGTGCATTATAAGAGTAGTTTGTTGTACATGAAAGTGCAGACCAACTGTTTGGAAAATACTGAAGAAAATAGAAACACAAGCTTTCCCACTCCCACCCTAGCTACGTGCTGGTGGATTCCCGAAGTTATCATTTTTCATGCTACTGTTGTTCTGTTGGAACTTCTGTGTTAGTATTGCCTTTCATGTGTGTGTGGTGGAAGCTTTAGAGTTTCCATAGAACCTTTGCGTTTCCTCTAAAGCTCTGCTGGGCTTAGAGCTGCCATGGAAGCTTTCTAATTTTACTATTTTCTCTCTTACTTTCCTAAATGCAATATAACTAGTAACTCCTTTTGCGAAGCTATAGTGCATTATAAGAGTTGTTTGTTGTACATACAAATGCAGGCCAACTGTTTGGAAAATATTGAAGAAAAAAGAAACACAAGATTTTCCACCCTACATGCTGGTGGCTTCCCAAAGTTATCATTTCTCATGCTACTGTTACTTGGTGGTGGTGATGCGTGAACCATTTGAGTTTCATCAATGGTCTCTCCTTCTATCTAATACCATGTCACTCGGTTTTGGGACTATCTACCTCCTAATCTTTTCATTTCACAATCCACAAGTTTGGTTTCTTGTAAGTGCATGCATCTTTCACTTTATATCACCTAGCTTTGTTTTGTATTTATGTTACCATGAAAAACTAAATGTTCTGCCTTTCTGCGAAACTGATAATGCTAGTTCACTATATCTATACCAGAGGCTTTGGGCTATGATCCCTACTTTTATGGGTGGACTGATGTGGCTACTTTCTGGCATCATATCTCATGCTTGGTTCGTGAAGTTTGGTTGGCCTTTCATTTCGATACTTGCCATTATCATGTACGCATCTCATATACCCTTTGTTGTAAGTACATATACATCTCCTCCCCTTTTGAAGTTGTTATACATTTGTTTTTCTAATTTGATATAATTAACCATATAAATCTATAAAAGTTGATCTGTGTACATGTATATATATATATATATATTTTTTTTTTTTTTTTTGCGATCAGTTGAGCAATGGTAGAGATGCGCCTACTATCCCCGGCTTGTCAATATGGGTTTGCACTGGGTGTTTCCTTAACGGACTTGCATGGTGTATTGTCTCCTTTCTTATATCAACTATTGACCCCTATCTTTCTGTAAGTTGTACAATCTTAAAATTGAACACGAAGTATATATCAAATTATTACATTGGTCTTTGTCCTAATCATCATGTTTCCCTCTTATTCATGTAGGTTACAAATGGGATTGGCACCATATTGGGGATTTCCATGCTGGTATATTTGTCATATTCCACACGGAGATTTCGGGTGCACAATGTTGATATCTGACACATCAGTCGAGAAAACATGTACTTTTTGGTTAGGGTTGTAGTGAAGTGAAGAACAACTTGTAGTTTTGATCAACTACGTATTCATGAACTCTACTAATCAACAAGTTGTTTACAGTTAGGCACTTAGAGCCAGAGGTTGATTCTGCTGGTAATCTTTTCCCCTCCCCTGTGCAACCAGTCAAGGGCTTATGAATTCTAATGTACTAATACTATAGTTAATGATTAGCAATGTACGTCTAATGTGTTTTGAGTGGACATCGATTTCTTTTTCTTTCTTTGTTATGATTTTCCATTTGCTTTCACGACGACAGAGGAACCGTATGACATTTCCAAAATTCATTAGAAAAATTGACTGGCAAGAGTAATAGTGCAAGACTGACATGTTAATGTACTAATTTTTCCTGAATTTGCGAAACATGGATGTGCAATAACTAATTTGCGCTCCAACACGTCAATTACGTATGCCTTTGATATTAGGATGTGTGAATTTATTTGGTGAATTGGTGGCGGAGTGTAGCATATCATGTGATTTTCTATAGTCATTGGATCCTTCAACATCTTCTCATGTTGGCGTTTGCGGCTTGTGTGAAATGGGATGGCTTTGTATGGAAGTGAATATTCGATACAAAGTTACATAGAGAATAATGAGAAGATAGAAGCAAAAGTGAAATGATATGATCTAAGCTAGTGAGGTTCCTTATATAAGCTCTGCATCCTAACAAACTAACTAACTCTAACTAATTGCATTATAACTGCTATGTACAAGCTGTGTAACTGTACAAGGTACTCTTCGAATCTCTTGATTGATTTGAGTCTTCTTGGAACTGCCAAACTAACACGAACTATCATCACCTCGATTCGAGTCTCATCTCGATTCTTCTAGTGATCTAGTCTGGATTTTGCTTACAGCTTGGTTGATCTCTAAACATCGGCAATGCATGAGGGTTATGAATAATGGGTTGTGCCTGAAAATCGTCAACACACTGCTTCCATGGTGCACATTGCACACAAACAAGTGCTCCTCTTTCACTTAGGGTTGGATCGTACAGGATATGAGTTCCTCCATCGTGCTTATCTCCCGTTGTTGCTAAAACCTGATTCAACCTTGGTTGCCACGCGCACTGAATAACACTAAGTTTGGGAGATATTCCGTCGACTCTGGAAACAAGTTCCAATTTCGCTCTGTCAAAGAAACACAGCCGACTTCCTACTGATGTGCTATCTTTTTGAATATCAATTGAGGTTCCAGTCAAGAAGAGTTGCTCATCAAACTGGCCTGATGTAAGATATGAGTTTCCTAATTCGATACTACTTGGTTATTTTATTTTATTTTATTTTTATAGTATGGGATTAAATAATTGAATTCGATTCCGAGCCGTCTTAGGAACTTTTAATCTTTTCCAAATTTATTATATATATATATATATATATATATAAGATGAATCAAAGCTGCCCAATTCAACAAATCCCATTCAGCAGCAGTTAAGTCGACCCTAATTCTTCCAGTGAACAACGGTACGATCTCATCATCATCTTCTTCTCCACTCGTAACTCGATCTAGGTCAAATTTGTTCCTGCAGTTTCTTTTACGAACGTCTTGGAATTTAGGGCAAATTTGTTGATTGATTTGAAAAGCATTGATATTTGATACTTAGATTAGGCAAAAAGTGTTACTCCTAATATTATTTCGATTTCGCTTTTGATTTTATTCTCGATTGATTGATATTTGATACAGGGTAGTAATTCTGAAACTTTTTGTCCCAATTCACAGAATCAAAGCAATTTTTGTTTTAGTCCGTTCCGGATCAGGTTTTTTAGCTGATTCATAGCGTTCGCCATCAAACAAGAGATATGCCAAGAGCCTTGCGAAAGGTTCCCAAAGGGCATAAGTGGAATATCGCTGTCAAGCACAGGACGGAAACTTTGAAGAAGAAGTTGCATGAACTCACTACTCTCTGTGATATCAAAGCATGCGCCTTAATATACGATCCATCCGATCCTGACCAAGTAGATATATGGCCTAAAAATCGCTCTCAAGTACTAGAGCTTATCGATATTTACAGACGGGATGGTGCTTTTAAGAGCTATGACGCAGACAGTTTTTTCGAGAAAGTCGTCCCAGGTGATGTTGATGGTGATAAGAAGGTCATCACAGTCGATGATGACGATGATGATGGTGATGATGAGAATCGGAAAGGAAAAGAAGTCGTCACATCTGATGGTGGTGATGATGATGATGATGATGATAAGAAGCGGAAAGGAAAGCAAGTCGTGATAGTTGATGATGATGACATCGAAGAAGAAGGTCGTAATGCGGTTCAGAACTGGACTCTAAGTCCCGACTGTTGGAAAGGGTTGACAAAACCGGAGTTAAGAAAATTGGATGCCAGATTGGATGCTTGGATGAAGGAACTTAGTTCAAGGGTTGAGGCATTGAAGATAAGGCGATCTGATGGAGTACGGGTTGATCAGACTAGTATGAATTATGGAACTATGCCATCAAGCCCAGTTACTGGTTTAGTCACATTTTCTTCCCCACGGCCTAGTGAGATTCATCTGCAAGCTAACCAGAAATTGACTGTCCGTCGGCCTCTGTACACTGGGCCAAGGCCTAATGGCGTGCCTGTACCAGTTATCGCAAATTTGACAAGGGACCAACAGGGCTTTTCTTTCCCAACACCAAGCGACATTGCTCCATCAGCTAACGCGAAGTTGACTGTTCGTAGGCCAGTGTGTACTCTCCCAAGGCCTAATGACATGCATGTGCCAGTTAATGGGAGTTTGGTTAGCAAACAGCCTGCTTCTTCTTTGCCAAGGCCTAGTAACATTCCGCCAGCTAATTTGCATTTGACAGTTGGCCAGCAGGCGCATACTGTCACAAATTCTAATGACATGCCTGCATCGGTTAATGGAAGTTTGAGGAGTGACCTGCAGACGATTCCTTTCCCAAGACCTAAAGAAATAAGATTGATGGGTGTGAATCTTAGTTTGACGAGCGAGCAGCAGGCGACTTCTTTCCCAGTAGTGTCTAGTGACATGCCTGTGCCTGATAATCCTAGTGCTGCAGTTGAGGAACTACACCAACAACTTACCTATGATGATGATGAGTATCATCCAATGAGTATGCTGCTGATGTTGATGCATGCCTATAAAATTGATCCACAACTCAACAATCCGGTTCACTGGCCTGCACTTGTCGAAGCTGCGATGAACGGCAACCCCGTACATGCTAGCTTGCCACGACCACCACCGCCAGAAAACGAGCAAGCAGCTGCGTATAAGAGATCAAGAACAGAATAGCTTCTCTAGCTAGTAGTCTGTCTGAAAAACAATGTGAAAGTCATAGCAGTTGAAAAATAGAAGTTTCATTGATATATGTTGAAGTCTAATCATTTATGACAAGTCAATGTGGTGATTTGGTATTTGTATTGGCCAATAATTTTCCTTTTGTTCAAATGTAAGAAGATTAAGAGAATATTACGGGGTTGACTATCATTCATCACGTTCCTAAATTCTCTCATCCAAACTCTAATATATATATATATATATATATATATATATATATATATATAAACTAACTAAACAGAAATCATAATGTGTAGTTGTGAGCCATATAGCTTTCCTATTTTGGTTTTTTATTACAACCTTCCCTCATTCATAAAATTTCCTCTCTGCATACATCAGAAAATTTCTTCTGGGTTTCCATTTGGGATAACATACAATCTCAGGATCATGTCTATGTCTGACTTAGATTTTGGCCTGATGGAGACAGCCACATTTAACAGTGTTTCCTCCCCGATTTCGGACCCTAGTTCACCAAGGAACCGGGTGGTCAAATTCTTGTGCAGCCACGGTGGCAAGATTATTCCCCGCCCTACCGATGGCCAGCTCAAGTATGTCGGAGGCGAAACCCGAGTCATTTCCGTGCCTCGTGATGTTCCTTTTCAAGGCAAGCACTTGTTTCGCTTTCCATTTTCTAAATCAAATAATTTTAAAAATAAATATTTGTTGTCTTTAAGAAAAAAAAACTGTTCTGACATATCATGGTTCATGACAGAACTTATGAAGAAGCTTACTTGCATCATCAGCGATGGCGAAATGATCCTCAAGTACCAGGCGATGTCCGAGGACCTTGACACCCTAATCTCAGTAAAATCCGACGAGGACATTCAACACATGTTCGATGAAATGGACCGTTATGAGAGCAAAGGGGCAGCACGGTTCCGAACATTCCTCTTCCCTGCGGCTCCTGTTCTCCTGGAGAACCCCTATGTAGATCCACAGGTACTTGAGCAACGCTACATTGACGCGATCAATGGCGTTGTCCGGTCTGCATTTGTACCCATAAAACAGCACCCAATCATCAACTCGATGCAAATCGGATCTTTAGTGTCATCTACCGGTTCATCCCCCAGGTCACCGCCCGATGGCTACTTGAGTGAAGTTATGAACAACGAGTCGAGCTACCTGAACAACCGATACAGCATGTACAAAGTTCAAAGTTCGCCAGCATTATGCACATTACAGAACAACCAATATAACGTTAATCAACTTCCACCCCAGTATTTCCATAGGCCATCTCCTAAGTTGGTGGCTGATTATCATTACAGAAGCGTTGCACTGGACAGGCAGACCTCCGCCAGGAGTCGGACTGATGGAGGGCGATACCAACTGGATGCGAACCCATCATTCTACAACTCAGCTTCTAGGCAGAGTCGAGGAAGTGGGTACAGCTTGCACTACGATGAGTCAAGTCAGTTCATGGATAGGAGAATGCTCAACCGGATGGGGAGCCCAGCTAAGAGCCCGGTTCCTCCGACTTCTCCCCGTGGACAAAGTCAGTGTGGCCATGGGATGGGACAAGCGGGGACATGTGAACATACATTATGAGGTGGCTTAGGCACGGACGGTTAAGAGAACCCAAAGACCCTGCTTAGATGCAAATATTTGACAAGAATCCATGTATTGAGGGTTTTATGTAAGAGAGGGATGACATCCGGTTGTATATAAAAATCAAGAATTTAGGCTCCTCGGGCCTTTTTAGGCTTCATCTTAGCAGCCAGTTTACAAACTTTTTACAAAGCCCAAAAAGCTGTGCGCAAGTAAATTCATAATGATATGGAGAACCTGAGTGAGGTTATATTCCTACTGCATCAAGAAGTTCTGAATGTTGAGATACCGAAACTAGTGAATTAGCGACAATGGCACCACTTGCGGCAACAGCAGGGACACCAATACCTGGGAAAGTGGAATCTCCACAGCAGAAAAGTTGGGAAACTGGAGTTGAGTGTCCTGGAAAGGTACCTTCCCCGGCTTTTATAGCTGGACCATAAGTTCCTCTGTTTCGCCTAAGAAACCTTTGGTGTGTCAACGGAGTACCTACTAACTTCACCTCACATTTCTCGCGACTAAAACCTGGACCGAGCACCCGTTCTACGGCCTTCCACATTACCTAATATTGCACAGGCAAGGTTCATGTTAGGAGAAGTGGCAACAAAATAAACTAGTGTCAGAAACATTAAACCGAGTTGTATAATCAAGAAATATCAAGACAAATGTTCAAGAAACAAGATGGTGATAGAACTCTATCCATGTAAGAATGACAAATTCTGTACAACTCAAACAAGCTATTAAGTAAAAGCTACAACAGAGTAGATGATTTTCTTGATATTATAACCAATCAAGTCTATATTCATCAATTAAAAAGATAAAGATCGATGTACCAGTAAATTCAAACAACTATGAAGTTTTAAGGCATGTAACGTTTTGAAACTCAGAAGAAGCTACGAAGAAGCGATCCAAAAGATAGAAGAAATCAATAAGTTTACCTCACTTCTTTCCTCCTTAAGTTTCTTGTACTCACTACTTTTGCGATCAAGACTTTCCCAGATCTCAAAAGGCTCCGTTCCTGGTGTGTATGCATGCAGAACATGTTTCCCAGCTGGTGCAAGCTCAGGGCTTAATACACTAGGTACTGATATTAAAACCACATTCTGATCAGCATCAACTCCTCTTTCCCAATCATTGACAACTATGTGGTGGATTCCCAGGTCTTCACGTATACCCTATTCATAAAAATACTCTCAGAACTTGGAGCATTAAACTGAGAAGGTATCAAATGATGCAAAATAAATGCATATTCGTTGACTGTACAAAGTAGGAAGCTTCAGTACTTATGTGGCCAATTTTGGCAAGGAAAAGCCATTTAAAATCTCAAACAAACTCACCTCGGCATCAAAACCCAAATGTAGGTGCATAAATGATTCACACTGTGGGGTCTTTTCTATCCTCTCTTGGTATGCTTTTGGAACAACTTCTTTAGGCAGAAGACTCAATGTGTCCCACATAGACGCATTGCTGATGACAGCCTTTTTAGCACGCACAAACTGGATGAAAACATAATCCTTTTCTTGTCAAATTTGAACTTGTCTAATCTAAAGATTCTTACGAATTTCATAAATAGTAGTACTTGATGTTTAATTAAAAAAAATTACTCACTTGTCCGCCTCTTAGCTTTACCCCTATAGCACGGCCATCTTCAACAACAATATTGTCCACATGGCTTTTAAGAGACAAGCGACCATTAAACTTTTGTAGACCTCTGACAAGAGCATCCACAACAGCCCCACTTCCATGAAGAGGATACTCTAAACAACATCCTGGTTTATACCATTCTGAGAACATGTATATCTGTAACAAAATAGGTATAAAATGTATCACACTATTGACAGCAAAACCAAATCCATGTGATTGCATCACCGAGTGTCATGTATATAAGAAGCTAAGTTGTCAAAGTGGAACTTGTATTATTACATATCCAAGCAAGGAGCATAAATTCAAGAGAAAATTGATATGCTAACGCAGTGTACTGACTAAGCAATCATATACCACAAGTTGATAATATTTCAGATAAATAAATTTCCTGAGCCTAAAGATTTGAACTTGAGCAAACCTGTCCCTGTACAAAACCGTTTTCAAATAGCTTACTGCATCATGGAAGTATGATAATCAATGCTCAAGAGCTAATGCATAATGCACATCTATATTTCATTTTTTAACGTGAATTTATGAAAACAGAAAATTATAGTAACAGGATTACATGCCAAACTCATAAACAAGAAGATAGCTAACATGTGCTTGAATTCCTGATATAAAGGTTTACCAGCTCTGCCGAAAGTATGCCATCAGATTTGACCCCAGCAAGTAAAAAGGCCAGAAGATCCACCCAATTTCGTACAAAAGGATCTTGAGCTCCAAGGAGTCAACTATCTCAGAGAATGGTCGCAGGAGCTTTGTTGCACCCATGGCACCCTTGGGTCCCATTTGAGCAAAAGACTTCAAGAGAGTGGATGCATACCTAGCCCCAGCAGTTGACAGAACACCCAAGTCACCTCGAATGGATAGGGGAGGAATGGCCATTGCAGCTGCAGATAAAGGAAGTATTGCATCCTGTAATAACATAGACTTCATATATTATTGCTCAAAGAAAAATGAATACTAAGAATTGTTTTTCACAGATCTATTGCAATCTCCAGGATAGAAATTGCAAGACCAATACTAGCAGGTGAAAATATAGAGAAAGAATAAAGATCAGATGATACTCACGAGAAGTTTTTTCCATTCTCGCACGGCATCTGGACCAGCATACAGCTGCAGATCCTGAAAATACCATAAAAACAACATCACAAATCTTCCTTTTACTGAGCTCAGATTTACGTATTGACATATTGTACTAGCAGATCGAGGATCCCTCAAAATACTTCTAGAAAAACTGATTTTCTCAGTTAGCCATTCATGCAAAGACCAAACCAAGAAATCATATACCCAGTATGATTAAATATAACTTGTTAATAGAACCATCCAATTAGTAAATTTGCCTCAAATGCTATATGTTCTGATAGTAATTCAATGTGCTTCCTCAATATGTTATAAAAACTACCGTACGAGATAAAAGTGTACGGGATCAGTTGGTGGGTGGAACCAATAACATAAATATAAGATTATAATTAATGGCTGTGAAAGATCACCTTCAAAAATTCCGTTGGGCCTATGCGAGACAAGAATTCAGCTTCGGGTATGTATACCATCCATGAATCATAACTCACACATGGAAGTGATTCGCCCAGTGCATCAAGTACCTGCCACACATTCAATCACCTCATAAGGTCACTATTATACAAACTATCTTCCCAATATAACAAGTAAATTTTGCATTTGAAGAATAAAAAATCATACTTCTTGATGCATAATAATAATAAGAAGAAGAAGAAGAAGAAACTGAAAACTAGCTGTGAAGAAACATAATTTACTTGAGCAAGAGGGTTGGCCTGAAGACCCCGTGATTGAAAGCCAGAGAACAACGAAGGACCAGAGTCGAACTTATAGCCTTTAATCTCGAATGAATGAGCAGCACCTCCTGGTAGATCATGGCTCTCCAATACCAAAACATCTTGTTGATACCTAGCAAGAAGTGAACCACAACACAACCCACCAATCCCACTTCCTATCACAACGTAATCCGCCTCGGGTTTACCTGCACATCATTCTGCAGCGACATTATAACTTTTCTTCCAAATCACTAACTGACTCTCTCTCAATCCATTCCAAATTTCCAACACACTTTTGCCAATGCAGAGCTCTAACTCTAATCTTCCCTAACACTAAAATTGAAGCTCAATAAAAACATACTCACTTTGAATTTTCTAAATCGGCGTTTGACCTCATATTAATTTTAATTGTAAATGATATCGGAAAAATAATTTAAGAAGTTATAGGTTAGAGAAAAGTGAACAAATATGAAATGGGAACCTTGGGATGGAGGTACTATAAACAGTAGGGTTACCTGAGAAAGACTGCTTCTGAGAGGGATAGCCATTGGAGGAAGGCTCTGAAGCAGACCCATTCTTGTAATTCCGCACTGAAAGAGGAGGATTTCTGTTTCTGAAAGTGGAAGAATTACAAGGTTGGCGAAGTTGAAGCCAACCAACATGACTACTCATACCCAACGCCATTACCGAAGGATGATGATAACAAAATTACCAGAGGCTTCTACGATTTTTTCATTCGTTTAGATTGGCTGATGCTTTTTGGTGGGAAATGAATGGAGATGAGATGACGTGGCGACTGTTAAACGCCATAGCAGATTCGTGGTGCAGCATTCTCACTTTGTTCTGATTTTCACTGGAAACTGGAAAGGACTGACTAGACGCCTAATTTGCATATTAGTCCTCTGTATATTAACCAATTCAACCTTTGCTCCATGGTAAAATATTTAGAAGAGTTATAATTAGAGTTTGTGGTACACATAAAATGTTACTACCATTTGTGTAAACAACTACTACTCCCCTTGGCTTAAAACCCTTGTCCTAACGGATAGATTTTATCCGTTGGTGGCCTTAGAAACTAGTACCTGTGATGCTGAAATGGATTAAATTAGCACTCTGTGAGGCTGAAACTAATGAAACTAGCACTTATGTTGTTGAAACTAATGAAACTAGCATTTGTGTTGTTGAAACCAATGAAAACTTACACTTGTGTTGTAACTAAAGAAACTAACATTCGTGAATCCATCAAATATCTTAAATCCTAGA
This sequence comes from Plantago ovata, assembly GCA_028274465.1. NCBI lineage: Eukaryota > Viridiplantae > Streptophyta > Magnoliopsida > Lamiales > Plantaginaceae > Plantago > Plantago ovata. The sequence goes on along the minus strand of CM051458.1, from coordinate 99,394,551 downwards.
ATCTATGAAAATAAATGGAACTGAACAATACCGATGGAGAAGGCAAAATTCAAAAACCTCAAGTCTAAAAACGATGGAGAAATCGCGCCAAATTTACTGATGAACTTAGCCGAAAATAAGGGAGAAAGTTTTTCTAGAGCTCAAAATAACATGGATTATAAGTAAAAATTGAGTTAATTTAAAAAAGATTGGGTTATTTTACAATTTTATTTGGGGTAATTTTAAAATTTATAAGATATTTAGGCAAATTAATAATAAATTAAAATCGAGGGACCAAAACTGCAAATACAAAACTGTATAAGTATGGTCCAAACCGTATTAAGGACCAAATTAGCAAAGTTTTAAATCAATTATGACCATATTGAAGGGGCCTCCTAGTTAGGGGATCAAAATGCGATTTTCCATAAGACTTAGGATATTTGGAAAAACGCAGTCTAGTAAGGGTAATTAATTTCACCTGGTTTAATTAATCCTAGGGTGTGAAGAGAGCCGGTTTTTAAATGATAAAGGTAAATTTCCAAAAATAAGATTATAGCCCTAGGCCCTAGCGTACTAATTACGTACGTACCATATATGTATATCAAAGCTATGTAGGACTTGGAATATATAATTTCTCATACTAATATAGCTAGCAGCTGCGGCGTTTCTCTTCTTATTGTACGTTGCTTCGATCAAGGTGTCTTGCTGCAAATCATCATTGCCGATCAAGGTGTCTTGCTGCTAATCATCATTGCCGATCAAGGTTAGTATAATGGATTCTTTGTTGCTATCTGGCTAGTTCTTTTTCATGTGTTACTCTATCTTACGTAATCAGTATAATCTCAATGTTGTTCCTAACAATTTGTTTTCGTGTACAGACTCATATTATTGAAAGATCAATCTATCTAGCATTGATCAGCTATGGAACGTTACCAGATCATTAAGGAAGTCGGTAGCGGTAGCTATGGAAGCGTTTTTCAAGCGGTAAACAAGGATACGAGAGAAGTCGTTGCGATCAAGAAACTGAAGCGAAGATATTCTTCCTGGGAAACATGTTTAAACATGATTGAAGTCAAGTCTTTGAGTCGTATGGATCAACATCCCAACGTCGTTAAGCTCATGGAGCTCATCAAGGACGAATACGATAATGTCTTCTTTGTGTTCGAGTACATGGGATACAACCTGCACCAGCTCCTAAGCTCTAGGTATCCACGAGGACCCTTGACCGAACATCAAGTCAAAACCTGGTCCTTCCAGATCTTTCAAGGCCTCGCCCATGTTCACCAATGCAGATTCTTCCATCGTGATCTTAAGCCAAAGAATCTGCTCGTATCCACCGACTTCAATACTATCAAGATTGCTGATTTTGGAATGGCTCGTGAGACTGATTCGCTAGCCCCCTTAACCAGACATGTCACAACACAGTGGTATCGAGCACCGGAAGTTCTTCTTGGATCGAATAACTATACATCAGCAGTCGACATGTGGGCTATGGGAGCCATCATGATGGAGTTAATCACCCTTCGACCGCTGTTTCCTGGATCGACTCCTCTGCATCAGTTGAACATGATGGCCAACCTAATTGGCAGCCCAACAAGAGTTGATTGGCCCGAGGGTATGACCTTGCAAGCGCCTGCAAGTACCGATTCCCGACGTTGATTGCGGAAGTCTTTCAGAGTTGATGCCACCTGGTTATAGTCAGCATGCACTCAATCTCATATATTTGCTCTTGTCTTGGGATCCATCCGTGAGGCCAACCGCATCAGAGGTACTCAGACACCCTTTCTTCGACACAAGCTGCAACTGGTCTTCATCAGCAATTAGGACGTCGTCGGGTACATATTTTGAGAGGAATTGCAATCACTACATCCAGCCACATTCGTCATTTGCTGCTGCTATGTGTCGTCCACCACCTGGATTCGCTTGAATTAATTAACTCTGTGGATCGAGTATCTGATTGAACTGCATTAATTGTATGAACATATTTATTTATTAGACTCTTGTATTTTGATCTAGCTTGTTCATCATGGATCAATTCTGTTTGAGTATATCTCTATTTGTAATCAAAGATTTGTTGAAGTTATGATCAATTCTGTTTGTGCATGTATATCTCTGTGAGGAATATATCAAAGATGTTGTTTGAAGTTATGATCAATTTAGCGTACATATTCTATTAGTTTGATCCTGAGGTGTCATTTGAAGACACTGCAATTTACATTCTGATAAAATAAACACATGCACGAATTTCCCTGTGTGCATGAATTTACATTCTCAACACATGCTTCTTAATTAGCTGAAGTATTCTTGCGTTAAAGAATAAAGAGTGTAGTATACATCAGAGCCACAGCCAGAGTCATTTGCAGCTATGTGTCCACCGCCTGGATTCGCTTGAATTAGCTCTGTGGAGTATCAGATTGAACTGCATTGTATGAACCTACATAGCATATTTAGACTTTTGATTTTGATCTTGTTCATCTGGGATTAATTCTATTTGTGTATATATCTCTATTTGTATTCAAAGTTTTTGTTTGAAGCAATGATCAATTCAGCATACATCTTCTATTAGTTTGATGATGTGTCATTTGAAGACTACAATTTATAATATCAACATACTTCTCTACAATTTTGATTTTTAGTGTATAGAAATAGAATTCAGTATTTTTAGTGTATCAGAGAACACCATACAGTGACACTGATCTATACTTGTTTATGGTGCACAGGAAACACCATGCAGTGCACCATCCAACTATGCGCCTTATCGTGTCTATAGCAGTACTAGTTTATCGTGGAATGATTTCAGGCCGAATTGTTTGCTTCCTGAATAGCATCAGCACTTTTGCAGCAAAAGTTTCCTGGCAACAACACTTATGCTTTTGACATATCAAACCAATGATTTTCCTGAGGTGGAGGAGACAGAATTGCCTCTATGAATTTCCACCTCTTTTATGAGTTCCAGCGCAGGGATCAACATATTGATCTCAAGAAGAGATCAAAAGCCATAGCTCAAAACTCCATTATTTCTATCTAGAAAGATCTAGCGCAATGAGCCCGAAAGGGAACAGAAAGATACACAAACAACACAGCAATTAAATGATATCTCAGTCTGCAGATCTCAAAAAGTATTTCTGGTTAGCATAATTCGCACATGAACTGAAAAAAGGCTACTCCATACTCAGAACTCCGCAGTTGATTCTCAAGGCTGCAAGAGAATGAATGTACTTCTCCTGTTCCATCATATCTAGCAACCCACAGGACAGAGCAAAGTAAGAAAAACCTAGGATTCCATTATCTGAGGCCCTGCTCAATACACTTTTATTGTTAATGCTAACTCGATATGCTAATCATTTCTGGTCCCAAATCAGTAATCTCTACTAAGGTTCTATGGTTCACAAATTGAAACAGAGATTTAAGAGCTAATCAATTACTAGTATTCAGACAAAAGTCATACATTGCTGAAGAAATAGAACAAATTCTCTAGCACAAAAACATGAAACTATTTCAAAAACTGTACATATATCTGTGATGATTTTCTGTTCTGTAATCAAGAAGGATTGAAATGAAAGATGCAGAGTAACAACATTCTAGAAACAAGAAAACACCTTTTCTTACTTGGTGTGAATAGAACTGATTAACTGAACTTATTTGTATAAAAAACAACTAAGCACTTGAACCATATGAATCTGAACATAACTATTAATGAATTTTGAGACGAAGATAACATTGCATTATAATTTATAAACATAATAATAACAATTTAATAGCATTTCTCAGCATAGATCTGAACAATAATAACAATACGAATAATATATATATCTGATACAACAACATTTTCACCAAATTTCATCTTCTTCACAGACAGAGCAACAATTAGCGTCATCGTCATCATCATCAACTCACTAAATCTACTCAGCATGAACCTTATTCGATCCAGAGGTAATCGCCTTAACAGCCGATTTCATAGAAGCAGTAGCCGAATTCATCGCAGCCTCAACATACTTCATCGAAGCAAAACTGGCAGCCTTCTCCACACTCTTCCCTAACCTCCTCGCATTCTCAGCTACATTCACCAAACTATCGTGCTCAGCTTTACACTCACTCTCCATCTCCTCCTCGAACCGGCGGAACTCGGCCATGGCACTGTCCATCACCGAATCGAGATAAGACTCCGTTTCCTGGACGTAGGCTTCGGCTTTTTCTACCTCATTTTGGCCCTCGAGCTCCAGATTTGCCCAGGCCTTGTACGATTCGATCTCGAAGAGTTTCATGAGGTTTTCGATTGTGGATGGATCGAAGGTCTTGTCGTTTAGGGATTGATCGGAGAGGAATGTGAATTCGGTGAATAGTGCTTCCATTGTTTGGGAATTGGAGTTTTTTCGGTGAATTTGTGGTGGAGTGATGAGGAAAGGAAAGTAGAGACGTTGTACTTGGCTGATGGTATTGCTTTTTGGGATTGAGATAAAAGGCAAAGAATATGCAACGCTTATATTGGAGGAGTAAAGTTTGCTTTTACACTAGGCTAGAAGTGCGACTAACGGTTAGGTTTATTGGATTCTCTGGTCACTAGTCACTACCCTGACCAGTTAACAAGGGTTTATTTGACTTTTGATTCCGATATATCAAAATAGATTTATAAAAATTACCCCCTCGACTCATATGTAGATGAATGGTTCCTTATAAATCACTTTACAACAAGACGTAATAGCAAGGTTTAGTATTCAGAAGAAATCACTAACGGGACAAAACAATGTCATGCGTGGAAATGGTGGGTTAATCTGATGGAGTTTGGGGTTTACTGTGAGAACAAATGGATAGGAGATAGTGTTTGCAAATGGAGTGGAGCGATCCGTGAAGTCATTGATACAAGAGACTACTAAATACAAAGATTGTGATAAAATGCTAGTATGTGACCTTCTCCCTCTATGAACTCTATACTTTTCAAATTATCTTGTTCAATCTCGCGGATTAAGTTCTTAAGTGCAGTTGTTTCCAGATATTAATGAAACGCTTGCATTCAATCTCTCTTTTCAATCATAGATTGAGGAGTGAAAACCTGGGTGATAAAATTTGTTTAATCAAACTAGTTAAGAATTAAACTACATAAGTTAATATAAGTTTATATTGTGAAATACTTCTATAAAGTAAATGTTGATCTCAAATAAATGTTTAGATCTTGTCTCGGAGTCCATCTCGGACGATCTTCTGAGAAGGGTTAACCCGGGTCAATCCGGAGGGTTGACTCAGATGACGTCATAAATATGTAATTGTACATAATTAATAATAATATATTAAAATTCAGAATAATACTCTATAATCTTGATTTATATTTCATATTTTCAATTTATATAATCTTCTGAAAATAATGTTGGAATAAGTGGGGAGGTGATTGAAATTTGTACATTTATTTAAGGAATGAAATAAAAATAATGGGAATTTGGTTGCCATTGCAAGTCGATCCCTCTTTTTTTTCAAAACCCGGGTCAACCCGGGTTGACCTGGATTAACTGGCCAAAATCTCGAAAAAGATTTTTCCGAGATTTGTGGTTTCGTCCCGCGAAGGGCACCGATTACCGGGTCAACCCGGAGAGATCTTAAACATAGCAAATAACCCTCACAAGTTAGGGGTGGTAATTTTGCCTAGTTGCCCCGTCTCAATTTGATTGTACATGGCTTAACCCGCCCTACATGACAGATCGGGCTTAAATTTTCAAAAGGCCAATCCATTAACGACTATAGTGTAGTAAAAATAGTGCAGTAGAAAGTTAAATTATTCGTCGTGAACAACGTCACTTTATAATATGTGATTGGAAGTTTTCACATTCATATATAGTGTAATGAATTAATGGAGTTTTTACTTTCCTAATAATAATAGGAAATAGAAGAAAGAAAAAGAAAATTAAATAAAGGTTGGTGATAGATAAGCAAGGTTATCTGTTTCATAGTATGGAATCTAGCTAGTGGAGAGAAGGGGACCTATAATGTCACGTTTGTCAAACATGATATGCGGTCTAAATTGTTGAAATCCAACCATATATCCCCTCTTTTAATCCCATGGAGAATTCCACCCACCCGTTTTTCAGAAATAAAGAGTATTCTATCATGCTTTCTACTGGTATTTTAGAACAATAATAATAATATTCCGTATGTATCATAATAAGCTTACTAAAGTTGTATTTTTTCGAACTTTGACCGTAAATTACTCCTACATTACACACTTAAAAAATATAATAAAATTATATTATGAAAGAAAATTAAGTATATTTTTTTAATATAACTCTATTATATACTAATCTAATCATGTGTAATATTGGAGTAATTTGCGGTCAAAGTTCGAAAAAAAATCAACCTTAGGAAGTTTATTATGGAACGGAGGTAATAGAACAATGGGATAAGTATAATTGGTTATATACAGTATACGAACAGCTTCAAGTAGTTTGTTGTTGTTTTTATTATTAGTTATGGTTTGGACTTTGGAGCTTTTGTTTTTTATTTGGGTGTTGTGCACTTTTTTTACTTTAAATTTTTTGTTACTTAATAACATTATCTTTTGCCGATTTCAAAGAAAAAAAATAGTAGTTTGTTTGTTCGTGCAACAAAATCTTACATAACTATTATTGGTAATAATGCCATACACTGCAACCTGGACTGCATTAATACGGGCTATACAACTTGATTGATTAATTTATGCTGAAGTTAACGGGATTTCGGAGTATGAGCAGCACACTTTTAATTATAAACCTAAGAAAAGCAGATAATTATAAAAACATGGAGATCATTTCATTACCTATTTGATTATGTTAATTAGGGCCGTGTACGTGTTCACTAGTGTCGAATGTTAATTGATCAGCCAAATGAGATTATTTGGCCATTTGATCGAAATATATTTATGTTAGGTGAAATAGTGCTATCGTCACCTCTAATTAATTTCAAATATATAATTATCTAGTTATATAATCAATTTTGCTAAACATAACCAACGAAATCACAATTATGTATATAGCATCAAATTATCAGAAGGCAATGCATTATCATTATTCATATGATACCTCATACCCAAATAAACCCGTATTTTTTACTTAAATCTAAATTCATGAGACTCGAACATTTATTTCCGCAACATTTGTAGTTTGAACGTAAATTGTTTAAATTTTGGGGACTTATACGTAATTAGTAGGAGGGTGTAATGTGTAACATGCCAAATTCTTCATCTTATTTGAGGACCTCATCGTTGTCCGATTCAGTAGCCTAAGAACAGAGACTTGAACCTGTTGAGCTAATTAGTATGTATAAAGTATTACAAGAACAAGATCACGCATTATTAATTAATTAATATTGATGGAAGCGGTGAATAGATTACGGGTCGGGTTGTTGTTAATCTGGGCGTGCATTGTTGTGCAGTGGAGCGAGGCGGTTTGGTTGAGTATGCCGGCGAGTGGGATGAAATGCGTGTCGGAGCTAGTTCAAAACAACGTCATCGTTATGGCTGATTACGCCATAATGGCCGATCATCACGTCAGGTCTACACCCACCGTCTCCTCCAAGGTACGTATAATTAACTAATTACCCAGTTTTTACGTTCAATCAGTATAATTAATTTTTCAGATTTTAGATATAACTACTACCTTTCTAAAAACGGTGCCTGTGTCATGTAATTTTGTCCTTCTATGTAAACCGTTCTTTGGGGTCACTGAAGGAGAAAAAGAAAAACTACTTGGTGCTTTTCTGCACTAGAATTCGAATTGATCATGGGCAGGGCCATGATTAGAAATTGGGGGCTGAGAGATATGTTATAACAAAAGCCTTAGACCAACATTATGAAATTTTGACTGAATGTGGATTTTGCGGAAGCATACTTATCGTAACAAAAAAGTTTGGGGTTGGCGACCCCTCCCTATCTCCGCCAGCAAACAATCGGGGGTGTAAAAAGAAACTAATTTATAGGAACTGGCAAAGTGTATTGTATTAATTCCCCAAGACCCCAACTATAAGAATGAGTTATCTGGTGATTAGGCTTGTTTGTTTAGTTGAATCAAAAGGCTTAATATTTTGGTCTGAAGGCTAACAAGCATTCAAGATTTGAGTTTATGCATATTTGGCGAAAGCAAGTTCTACATACATATTCTTTTCTTTTTCGGCAAGTGCAACTCATGTTGATATGTTATGTATTGTGTATTAGTTCACTTCACCGCATGGAAATGTCATCTACAGCAAGGAAAATGTCACTCAGGACCAAGCTGCATTTACAACTAGTGAAGCCGGAAGCTATCTGGCTTGTTTCTGGCTAGATGGACATACACAGCCCACAGTCCGTGGGGAAATAAGTCTCGTCTTCTACTGGAAAACTGGTATTGCAGCAAAGGATTGGGAATCAGTTGCTAAAAAGGAGAAAATCCAGGTAACGTGTCTGACCTGCAATGTTCGTTTACTCTGTGCATATTGTTGCCAGCAATCTACAATTGGTTGATTTGCTCCTTGCTCATTTGGTGGCAGGGTGTTGAGCTTGAGCTTACGAAACTTGAAGGAGCCGTTGAATCAATTCATGAAAACATTTTGTACCTTAAGACCAGGTGTATTTTTCACTCTTGCAACTCCCTGTTGTTTTGTCAAAGCTGCTTATTCTTGTCGGTTTGGCACAGCTGAAAAATGACTGTATAAATGTTATCTTGCAGAGAAGCTGAGTTGCTGGCTATTAGTGAAAATGCAAATTCTCGTGTTGCATGGTATAGTTTCATGGCTTTGGGAGTCTGCATTGCAGCTTCTGCTGCCCAGGCATCATACTTGACGCAATATTTCCAGCAAAAGAAACTAATTTAGATGGGAAAAAAAAAAAGAGGCTAATTCTGTTCTGTTTGCTCAATTGCTCTGGATTTATTTTGCAGCATCCCCTTAAATCTGAGTTAATTTTTCTTAGCTTGGCCTTTCTGGTGTACATTTTGATTCTCAGTTATTTATTGATTTTGTTTTTCAAAAATTATTTCTTGGTTGAGTTCATTAGGTGCACTTTCAAATGGGCTTATCCAAACACTTGCTTGTCTATACTTATAATTCCTTCTTTGTTCCAAGTTCATACCAACATTAAGATTGTAAGCGCAATAGGCAGTTGCAGTTCTTGGAGATTTTGAAACATAGAGAGACGAGAGTCATGTATCTATAAAGCCTCCGAAATCTAATCTGTGTTTCTTTCTTGTTCTGCACCATCGATCAATGTAACAACATTTTGATTCTGATAACTGTGTGTCTGTGTTATCCTGCTCGAGTTTATTTTTGTCATGCAAGTATTCCCATATCCCTCCAAGACCTTTTGTTCTGTTAGATAGTCTGACTTAGCTTGGTACATTATATATATACCTTGTGCTAAGCTACAGGGATTAGAGTGTAGTACTGTGGATTCAATCCAACACATTTCAGTGCAAGCATGTTCAGCCAAATCCAACTCCAGAAATTTATCTGTTATAGAGTTTATAGACTTGAAAGAGGCTGCCTTTGTTCATGATCTGATGAGACTTGACTAATAAGCTGTCCCTGTGGTGAAACTAGATGAGAATTACTCAACTAAATAAGAAAGTTTCATGTCTGCTCTCTTCGGAACTCAAATTAACATGACTATCCCTAAACTCTACCATGACTAGTCCTTGCGGCCCACAAAAGTACTAGTTGAAATTTGCCGATTGACTGTAATTACTCATCATTATTAAATGCACAAGATTGCGTTGTTGTTGTTTCACCAACAATTTTCTTTTGGTTATAAACTACTACTACTATTACTACAGATTTTGATATTTTGATAGTGGTCAAATTAAATTAAGGTTGTTCATGCGTTGTGATTTTTTCACCTATTATTTTCTACATTGTAGATCTTACACCTACTATTTTATTTCACTTATAAACTACGGATTCAATTAAGATAGATTGGTAAATCACAATTCACAAACCCCTGCATCCTGTCGTTAATATAGCAGATTTTACGGATTCATTTTCATCAATCATCCATCATTAAGAATCATTGGAAGATTCATAAGATGCAAAAAAGTTACCACTACATAAGATGAATGAGTTAGAAGTTTGGTCCACAATCCAATCAATGATGATATACACACAAAGCCTAATGCACACATACTCCACATGGCATGGCATGGCATGGAGTAAAATCTACGAAGTGAAAATGGAGACCCCCTAAAATGAAAATCGCAATCAATCAAATCATTCATGATGTTATACTTACGTGATTTCAAAATTTCGGCGCTTTTTTTTTCATTTGAATTGCTAATGGTGACAGAAATATTTAATATTTGCTGCCAACTTTTAAACAATTTTTGTCTCTTAATTAGTTTAATGTTTCTCTCTCACCTTTGCTTCTCCTCAACGTTCGGTAGCCAGCCATTAAATATTATTGATTGCCAATCCATGAAAATCCGTGGACACAAAATTTGCGGGGCTATAAAAAAAGAAAACAAGTTGCTTATTTATGCCTCCATTTTTGTTCAAACCTGAGAACATTTTTCTTTTGAAATAGTAACTTAGATAAATATATCAATCAAATTTGAGTCATTGAGTTCACTCAGAAGGTCTTGAATTTGAGTATTTTGGATATAAATAATAATGTTGGAAAAGCCACTCGAAAATAAATTTTAGATTAGTCTCACGTAGCGGATTATACTAAACAGTGCCACCCCACGTACTTACCCTAGTTACACTAATATGAAGTGATTTTTCGTACAGTAGTTTTGAGTATGTAACACAAAATCTTCTACAAGGATTACTCCTTATTTTGGCCCGCATCATGCAGTTCATAAAACAACGAGACTATTAGTTAATGATAATTAAATGGACTAGGGAGCAGAAGTTAGAGCGGAAGTTAAAGCTGATAGTACTTTGGTTAATATAATTAATCTTGACGGTCCATTTCAACTATACATTAATTAGTAGTAGTAGTATTTTTAATTAAATGTTGACCGTTTGCAAACTCAAATTGTGCTTTAACTCATCTAATATCAATTTAAAGTTTGAGTCAATTGTGTAAAATTGTTGTAAACTCCTTAGTTGACAATTGGCATATGCGTACTGAGAATAACAACAATGTATTATCCTTCACATCATCCCTAACTAATGGTAAAAGAAGACTAAACAACAAGTTATTATCATTTTATTAAATTAAACTTTTATCAGGAAATGTTGATTGACAATAATTTGCAAACAACTGTCTTATAGTAATAATAATAATGGTATATGTTAGAGCCTTTGGTATCTTGTACCAATTTTACTGACTTGAACGGCATCTAACGACTTATGTAGCTACTTAAGTTTAACTATGAGGGAATTAACTTGTACGGGACTTATTGAAAAGTAAAATCTGAATTTGTACGGTAGAAGGTTAGATGAAGTATCAAATTTTTAAGACTATATTTATTTATTAGATTTTGAATAGTAGTTGTTAAAAAAAAAACGTAAATAAACGTGGTTATGTAAAATTTAACCTAAACCGTTGTGAAAGAATAGGAAGACAGCGGTTTAAGTCTTAAGAAAAATTAATAAACTAAACCTGTGCCAAATAAACGGAATTTCCCATCCACCGAGTTTAAGAAGAGTACTACACGACCTGACGACCAGCCTCAAATTATTTTAAGAAATTGATAGAGTAACATACAAGTATCAATCAAAATTCAATACTCATTGAGCACTTTCTTTTCATTTTGCAAGTCTCTCTTCTCTTGTAAAAAAGTCAAGTAGTTATAACTGTAGAGTGAATAGGGTAAAATAACCAATTAAAGTTTTACTCGCTTATATATGCCCATATAGATAAACGTGGATATGAGCTAACTAAATGGGTAGAAGTTTTAACCATTTCCAATAAATGGGAAGGGAAACTCAGCAAATAAAATTGAAATGTAATTTAAATTGTGTAGTCAATATTAAATATTAATGTGTAATTGTGTGGTTATAAGGTAGTGCAGTGGTAAGGAGTTGGACCAGTGAAATTAGAGTTGCATTGCATGGTTCGATCCATATCAGTGACGGATTAAGGAGTTATAAGGTTATCATAAAATCTCACATTAGTACCCTGATAGACGCCCTAATATCATATTTGTTCTCATTAGATCAACAATTACATCCTAGTACCTGAAAATGGATTTTTGGGTTGACTTTGCTGTAATTACACAATTGCCATTGGGTGATCCAAACAAGGCCTTAACTTTCTTTTCTTTTTTCTTTGTTTCTTAAATTACATAATTTCTAAAACTTTATTACCCTATAAACTTAATATTAAAAATGAAATATCACAAAAGGTGAAATAAATATTAAAAAATAAAAATAAAAAAATTAAAGAAAATCGGAGCTTCGGTGACCGAAGCTATCGGAAGTTCACATCTCCGATTTGGGGCGTGAAGCTCCAGATCGGAGCTTCACAACCCCAATCGGAGCTGAAACTCCAAATCGGAGCTTCACATCCCCAAATCGGGGCTGTGAAGCTCCGATTCGAGCTTCACTGTAACAGTGAAGCTCCGATCGGAGCTTGTCGGAGAGCTTCACTGTCTCCATGAGTGAAGCTCGATCGGAGCTTCACTGTCGGAGCTCCGGTACCGGACATAATTCCGGTACCGGAAAATTGAAGAAGAAGAAGATGAAAAAGGAAAAAGGAAGAAAATAGAAAAGAATAAGGGTGAGAATAAAAAGAAAAAGGAAGAAAAAAAGAAAAGAAAAATTAAGAAAAATTCTTATTCAATCTATGAAAAAGAAAATTAAGAAAATCATGTTTTTTCACTAAGGCTGTTTGGATCAGCCAAAATTCAATAATTGAAAAGTGAAAAAGTCAATTTTGGGTACCAAAATGTAATTGTTAGTCTGGTGGAAACAAATATGATATTATAGTATCTTGCAGGGTACTAAAAAGATATGGACACTAATGTTATTATAGGTGTGGATAAATAAGGTGGTTTACAATATATTTGTATAATAGAGTAGTAGTGTAAGAGTAGTTATAATTAATGTTATAAATATGTGTAAAGTGTCCAATTTACAAACCATATTCTATTCATATGAAATGGATAACCCACTTTAACTACAGTATTTTTATTTTTATACATGCATAAATCTTATATCCATTTAAAACGGATAGATACATGAAAATTCGTAAATATATATCTGATAAAATTGTCATTCCTGGGGGTTGAGTGTAAATTCTTTTGGTTTGAAAAATATTTTAGTTAAATTTTGATCGAATTAGTTCATTTTAACACAAATTTATTAATTATTTTTATATTATAAATAAATTTAATTCAATTAAGATACCAATTAAATTTAAATCAATTTAGATCAGATCACATGTCTAAGTATTTTAATAAACTAAAGTAAAAATAATATTGAAATTTATAAGGGAAAAGTTAATTACAGTATTAAGTACACTTACTTCAGTATAAGAGTGAGTGAGAGTAGTCGTAGTGGTACTGTGAAATTAAAAAGTGAGAGTAAAAAGAAGAAAAGGCATATGCCTGCTTCTGCATTTGCACACTTGTCCATAGCCCCTTTTCCCATCTCTCTCTCTCTCTCTGCAACAATTTCTAAGAAAGAAAATCAAATTAAAACTAAACTAGTGAGTACTACTACTACTACTCTCCCAAGTCCCAACAGTCCAATTCTCCATTCTTCTTCTTCTTCATCATCTCTCCTCTTACATGCACCCAGTTTTAGTGAGATAAAACTTCACAACAAAACCACCGATGCTGTATTCCAAATGGGGAAGAAAGCCAACAACAATAGAAATCAACAACAACAACATCAACTACCTATTTCACAATCCCATGCCCTACCCTCCACTTATGGAAACTTCCTTTGCCGGAGCTGTGCGGTGGGCGTTTGCCGCGCTGTCAACTTCAAATGCGTCGTCGTTTTGATCATTAGTCTCGCCGCTTTTCTCTCTGCTGTTTTTTCGCTTCTTCCTGTTCGGAATTCGCAGGCTGGGTTCGATGCCCACGAATCCATCAAGCACAGTGGTAAAAAAAAAAAAAAAAAGAAACTATGGTCTATTTTTGCTTTTTGGAAATTGAATTGTTCAATTTGGGCTTATGTAATGATTTTGTTTTGATTTGTCCCTAATCTTTGCTTTTAGGTCTAATCACACTCATTTGCCCTTTATTATATTAGTAATAATTATCCTGTTAATAAATTAAAAACTTTAATAATCCAGTTTATTCAGAATTAGAAAGCTCACTTGAAGCTAGATTGTGATTTTAGCTGCCTAATCGAAATTTCAGACATTTTGATTGCTTTGATTCTGTGTTTACTGTGTATGGGTATGCAATTCTCCTTTTCCCTTTTTGTTCAATTCAATTATTGTTAAGTCCATATGCTGCTGAAAGTTGGTTTGGTTGGTAACTCTAGCTGAACAGACCTTGTGCTGTTCCAGGTTGGTATCAGGTCACTCATCAGCTAGCTAGTTTGTTTATCTGCAACTCTCAGAAGATTTGATGACCGATCAGTATCAATTTATTTATTTTCTGTTAATAAATATATGTTTAGTTCTTAATTCACACCGTGTGCTTTGGAAGGATTGTATGCATTTGACATAGGAGGGTTTGGACCGTGATCGATCGGTGCTAGTAGTTTGGCGTAGATGCGTGGTAAATGTGACTAACCATATTTTTCGTGTAAAGTAAGGATGGTTGTTACGTTTACTCGGCGTGGTTTGGATCGACACGAAATGTGTGATGTAGGAGGTTTTAGATGCTTTCTATCGGTTGTTTGGAGTAGATATGATTTGTCGATTGCCATTTCTTGTCCGTTTTTGAGGTACTCGTGGAAAGAAATAATACTAATGTTTGTTAAATTTTCTCGGTGCTGTTTGGAGCCATTTTATGAGTGACGTAGGAGGTTTTACATGTTTTGTGCCAGTAATTTGTAATGACGCATGGTAAATGGGACTAATCGATCACCATTTCTTGTCCTTTTTTGACTTTCCTGGAAATAAATAGTAACGGTTGTTAATTTTATCGGTGCGGTTTGGAGCCTTATACGAGTGATGTAGGAGATTTTAGAACTTGACTTGTTATGTGCATTTAACTGGGAGTGACGTGTGGTAAATACAATTATGAGTTATCGATACCTGTAAGCTCCATTATTCCCGTTGCAAGTACGAATATAAATAGAATAAAACATCAATATTAAAAAATAGGAAGCAGTAGTAATTAGTAATTACTAGCTTCTATTGAATCTGAACCATTTAGCTGCTTTCCAAATAATTGCACGGCTGTTGTTTTTTGATATGCTAGCTGAAAAAGTAGAAGTAAAATTAATGCTCACTTCCCATTATAGAATACAGACACTAGATTACACAACTTTCTTTTTGGGTGCTCCACTAGATATTATAAGTATTTATACTATTTAATTTTATTTAAAAAACACCTCAAGTACAACAACGCTTACAACTTTGGTTCATGCTTTGGACTATAGTCACTTAATTTCCCACTTTTCTCCATTTCCTTAATTTTTATTCCTAGCCTCATTTGCGTAATTTGTTCGGGGAAGGAGGGTATACATCCTATTAGCTTCTATGTATTAATTTTTTTTGTAATTCTTACTGTTGGCATATATCTGTTTCTTATTTGTTGCCCCCTCCCATTTCAGCTCCTGTACAAGCACACTTCAAGCTTCAGAAACCTGTTTCAGAGCTCATTCCATATATTGCAAGAATAGAGTACGATGTAAATGGCGAGTTCGCCATCCCTTTCTCGAAGGTTTGTCTTAAGTTTACATGTCTCATTATTATGATTTTACATTTTTTACGATTTAAGAGTCATTTCTTTGCTTGTGTACACAGGTAGCAGTTTTGTCAATGCACCCTGCAAAGTTGTCTAACTCGACTGATGTGGTGTTCGGATTCCTTCCTGATCCAATCAATAGTACTATCAGTTCAGCATACTTAAGCATACTGAAGTCATCCTTAGTAGAAGTCTTTCTTCAAGATACCAATTTGACATTGACATCCTCACTTTTTGGGGAGCCCTCCTCGTTGAGATTTTAAAGTTCCCTGGTGGGATCACCATAATTCCTGAGCGCAATGTTGCTGTGCAGATACCTGAAGTCCTTTTCAATTTTACGCTAAATAGCACAATTAATGATATAAAAGATAATGTGCAGCAGCTGAAAAAAGAGCTAAAATTAGGATTACATCTGAAGCCCAATGAGGTAATTATTACTTTTTTTTTATGTCTACTTTAACAAGTCAGAATAAATTGGATATTACCTGCAGTTTTGGTAATTATACTACTACTCATGAAGATTGGCTCATCAACCTTTGTGCCACGAAACTGGCTCATTCAGTGTGTTGCATATTAAAAAGTACTTCACAAATTGAACAGAATATGATTATTTGTTATTATGTGTATCTACATGCTTAGCCACTGGTTATACGTATTCAGTGGCCAGATTGAGGTCTATTATCTGTACTGTTGTAGAATAATTGACTCTTTTTTTTTTTTATTATTATTATAGTTTTCATGAAGTTTTTACTCTTTATGAACTGTGAAGTCAGATATTACAATGATTCTTCTCTTTTGCCTGTCTATAGATTCTCTACGTACAGGTGAAAAACCACAATGGATCAACCAAGGATCCCCCAGTGACAGTTGAAGCTTCTGTTACATTTGGTCTCCAAACTCTGGATCCAGATAGACTGAAACAATTAGCTCGAACAATTACAGGATCTGAACCTGGAGAGAATCTTGGCCTGAACCATACTGTCTTTGGAAAAGTCAAGGAAATTAGCCTGTCTTCGTTTCTGAATCTTTCTCCTGATGTGCCATCTCCAGCTTCTTCTCCATGTCTGGTTCCATCTCCATATGTGCATGATTATGGACCATCTATGGCACCATCTTATGCTCCAGCGATCTCACCCAGTCCAAATGCTGAGCCTGAGAGTTCCTCGTCCCCTGCCTCTCATCCTCCTTCACCTTCACCAAGTCAGGGCACTCTTAACTGTGATGGTACTGATCCACCTAGTCCTTCTCCGGTGACACCTGTTCCTTATCTAGCGCCACGTGCCCCCATTGGATCTCCTCGAGCCGCTCCGTCGCCCCACATTCCCCCAAGGCTTTCTTTGGTGACTCCACATGTTTTTCACGCTGCATCTTCAGGTTCATGTAAGTTAATGACCCCCACCCCCCAGTCCTTCGCCAGTTCAACATACACCATAATATATTAAAGCATGTCATAGTTGTTTGGGCCATTCTTAACTTGATTGATTTGACTCCGTGCTCGTTTTGGTGATTTATATGTGTGATGTCTTTATTTATGTAAAAAGAAACAGAGAAGGATTAAAAGTATATAGGTATGTGATGTGAAGTCCTGTCCTTTTTCTGACAGTTGGGTTATAAAACTTGAGTAAAGAACGTGACTCAAAGAATCAACGAATCACTAAATCACTGCGTTTGCACTATAATTAGCTTGGATCAAGATCTGTTGTTAGAGTTTGGTGAGCTGCTTTGTGTTCCGTTAAAGCTTAATTCTGACATTTGATGTCTTCATTCTATCGCGGGAAGACATGGTGTCTAAATTCAGAAGGCCCAAGGCCTTGTTTTGACATGGTTCTTAGTGAACTATATAGTCTTTTTTAACAATATCTGATAACAGAGTGCCAATGCCTGGTAATTTATGTTTCCTTTTAAAACATCCAAATTGATGGGGAAAAAACAAAATGATGTAGCATGCATATACGTTTCTCTGTGGATCAGAAATATAAGTTCTCGATTTTAGCAAATTGCTGCTCTCCATTCTCCTTAACGCTGGTAACTGGTTGAAATGATAAATGAAAATTCAGATCGAAAATAGTTCTACTAATGTAGCGTGAGTTCCCTAAGAACTGTATTGTGTACTTGCTGCATAGCATTTTGTATTCTGCTACTGGATTTATGGTATTGAATTTGTTTTTATCCTGTGCATACCATCACGTGGTTAATTGAATCTAACAGATTCTACACGTGCAGCATGCCAGTGGAGGATACCATGGTTCCACTTATTCGGACTCTTGTTATTACAAGTCTTCTTGATCTTAAATATCAAGGTGATCTGAGTATGGTTCCTGAACCTGTTCTATGTTGATAAATGGTTAAAGTTTTGTTGGGCGGATGCCAAAGTTAAAATCAAGCATAGGAGACTAACATGGATAGAAGCCGAAAATGAGCGAAGGCTCTGTTGAGTGTTGGCACCTTGACATCTCATGAAATCCCTATGGGAGGTTTTCTCAGAGGTAATAACTACTGAATGGATGGTCGGTCCAAAGAGCGAATGCTAACCCGCTTTCAGGTGTCCAGAAAAATTAAGTGTAAAATGAACGTTTTCTTTCTGAACATCTGCTAGTCAGGAGAAGCATGAATAGGTAACTGTTAAACAAGATGTTTACAAACTTGCGGAAATATATGTGTTATGTATTATTGGTGTGAATGCGCGCACACAAAGTAAAATTGTGCCAATATAATTAAGGTAGTTTAACTACTCCCTCAAATGTCAGTAATATGTCATTAGTGTTTTGTTTGCTTCCTTGTAATAGTGGTACATATTCAGTCTGATACTTCCCTTCTTTTTATAAAAATAAGTATATAAATCCTAAAGAAATGAATGATATGAATTATTTTTTTTTAATTGTCAATGGCAAGAAGGGCAGTGCCAAAAATTTCGAGGTGAAAAGAGCAAAAGAAATGAAATCGTTCAGGAAAAGAAATGAAAAGAGCAAAGCGAATTTCCACGTGAAAAGTGCAACTTCAATGATACTTCATGTTAGATGGTAAAATGCAATTAATTAGTCCCTCAAATAAAACATTACGCTTTTAGCACAGTATAAAAATAAACATTAAGTAGTACTACTAATATCAGTGGGGTATTTAATTTTTTAAATTAAAATTATAAAAGTATAAATTATTGCTGAAATTGTAATATAGACAAAAGTAATATAATTTTAATATATGAGATAACTTTCATTTTAGATAAATGGAGTAGAGTTTTGTTAGACATCCAATTATGAAAAATGTGTACCAAGTAAAAATTATAAGATGGATATGGTAATAAATAAAAATGTGAAAGGCAAGTGGCAAGGGAGGATAGATAACAATGGAAAATAGCATACCAACCCCCCTTAGTTTGTCCATAGTTGCGTTTAATGCCAATATAGTCTTTACTGTTGTTCCTGTGTGTTTTGATTTTGAAATGTAACTTTTATGAATTTTAAGAGCTACATTATGGTTTTAAAATGGTTTGTTATATATATATATATATATATATATATATATATATATATATATATATATATATATATATATATATATATATATATATATATATATAATCTTAAGCGACAATCTAATATCAGTTATAAATATTAGGAATCCACCATTAAATAGTCTAAAAAATTCTGAAATGTCATTAAAACATCAATAAATAAGTTTACAATAAGCTACTTGAAAGATCCAGTCATTACAATATTGAAACAATCAATCATCCAAGTGTATTTGATTCAAATGCAAATTGAGTTATTGATGAACTTATTTCGATTAAAGTTGTCAGTGAACCTCGACTTCCCGTCGTTTGTTGCTTAAATATTGCATCAAACTAGATGTTATCGTGAACACCTGCTTAAAACATTCACGTAATTATCACAAAACCTTCTAGTTATTATTTCTTTATTTCATACTTGGCCACTTCGGCCTGAAATCTCTCTGTATTCATTCATTTTAAAGTTTTAAATCTTAAACTCTTTTGAGCATTTTTTTTTTTTTGTGTGTTAATTTTATTAAGGGTTAGGTAAAAAATTGCCCCCTCTAACTAACTGTGTTGGCTTCCCGCCTGGGTCATAAATGGCTTTACAATAATAATAATATTTTTAATGATAATAATTTTTTTAATTTGGTATGAGTTTAATCACTTACAGTATTACGGTGAAAATGTTTTTTTATTGCAAAAGCACGAAGGGCAAAGTAGAGTAAAAGGATTTAAAAATAAATTTAACGCAAAACATGCATTTATTTACCTTAATAGAAGTTGATACTAGCACTTAGCAGTGTGATTCATTTCTTGACACCAGTAGTTGTACAAGTGTAGAGCTCTACTACTGTGAAATTAGAAAAGAGAGTAAAAATAAGAAAAGGCATATGCATAATTGCATATGATATGCTCCATAATCCCTCTTTTTGTTCTCTCTCTGCAACGATTTGTTTGTAAGAAAAGAAAATAGAAAGAAAAACTAGTACAGTAGTAGCAGTCTTCCATTACATGGACCCAGTTTGAGTGAGGTAAACTCTACAACAAAACCACCGATGCTGTATTACATATGGGTAAGAAAGCCAACAGCAACATTAATAATCAACAACAGCAGCAACTACCTATTTCACAGTCACATGCCCTACCCTCAACTTCTCGAAACTTCGTTTGCCGGATCTGTGCGGCGGTGGCTGTTTGCCGCGCCGTCAACTTCAAATGCGTCTTCGTTTTGATCATTTGTCTCGCCGCTTTCCTCTCCGCTGTTTTTTCGCTTCTTCCGGTTCGGAATTGGCAGGCTGGGTTTGATGCCCACGACTCCATCAAGCATATTGGTACGAACTATGTTCTATTTTTGCCTTTTGGAAATTCAATTCTTCTATTTCGGCTTATTTATTTAATGATTTTGTTTGTTACTATAATTTGTCCCTAATCTTTGTGCTTTTAGGTCTAATCACACTGATTTGCCCTTTAATTATATATATTAGTAATTGCTATTCTGTTAATTTACTTAATAATAATAATAATAATATTGATGCTACATTACGATTTTAGGAGCTGCCTGCCTAATCTAAATTTCAGACATACATTTTGATTGCTTTGATTCTCCTTTTCCCTTTTTGTTCTTAAGTCGATATGCATGCTGAAAGTTGGTTTGGTTTGGTTGGTAACTCTAGCTGAACAGACCTTATGCTGTTCCAGGTTGGTATCAAGGTACTCATCAGCTACCTAGTTTGTTTATCTGCAACTCACACGAGATTTGATGACCGATCAGTATCAATTCATTTATTTTCTGTTAATAAATACGTACTAAATATTTATACTCGTTGTAAAACAATTCACACGGTGTGCTTTGGAAGGATTGTATGCATTTGACATAAAGGGTTTGGATTGTGATCGATCGGTGCTACTAGTTTGGTGTACATGCGTGGTAAATCTCACTATATTATATACCCCATGTTTTTGTTTCTGGAGGTTTTAGATGCTTGTTAAATTTTCTCGGTGCGGTTTGGAGCCATTTTATGAGTGACGTAGGAGGTTTTACATGTTTTGTGCCACTAATTTGGAATGACGCATGGTAAATAGGACTAATCGATCACCATTTCTTGTCCTTTTTTGACTTTCCTGGAAATAGATATTACCGGTTGTTAATTTAATCTGTGCGCTTTGGAGCTTTTTATGAGTGATGTAGGAGATTTTAGAACTTTACTCGTGATTTGGGACTGACGTGTAGTTAATACGATTATGGAGTTATCGATACCTGTAAGCTAGATTATTACCATTGCAAGTATACGAATATAAATACAATAAAACATCAATATTAAAACATAGGAAGCAGTAGTAATTAGCAATTACTAGCTACTAGTATTAAAAATCTGAACCATTTAGCTGCTTTTCAAGCAATTGCATGGCTGTTGTTGTTTGATATGCTAGCTGAAATGGAATAACGTAAAATTAATGCACACTTCTCAGTATAGATTACAGACACTAGATTACACAAGTTTTCCTTTTGGGTGATCCATTAGATATTACATTCTCCAATAATTATAAGTATTTATACTATTTAATTTTTATTTAAACAACACCTCAAGTACAACCGCGCTTACAACTTTGGTTCATTCTTTGGACTATAGGCACTTAAGTTCTCACTTTTTTCCATTTCCTTCATTTTTGTTCCTAGCCTCATTTGCGTAATTTGTTCGAGGAAGGAGGGTATACATCCTATTAGCTTCCAGTTGTTAATAGTTTTTGTAATTCTTACTGTTGGCATAATTTCTTATTTGTTGCCCCCTCTCATTTCAGCTACTGTTCAAGCACACTTCAAGCTTCAGAAACCTGTTTCAGAGCTCATTCCATATATTGCAAGAATAGAGTACGATGTAAATGGCGAGATCGGCATCCCTTTCTCGAAGGTTTGTCTTAAGTTTACATATCTCATTATTATCATTTTAAATTTTGATGATTTGAGGGAGTGATTTACTTTGCTTGTGTACACAGGTAGCAGTTTTGTCCATGCACCCAGCAAAGTTGTCTAACTGGACTGATGTGGTGTTTGGATTCCTTCCTGATCCAATCAATAGTACTATCGGTTCAGTATACTTAAGCATACTGAAGTCTTCCTTAGTAGAACTCTTTCTTCAAGATTCAAATTTGACATTGACATCCTCACTTTTTGGGGAGCCCTCTTCGTTTGAGATTTTAAAGTTCCCTGGTGGGATCACCATACTTCCTGAGCGCAATGTTGCTGTGCGGATACCTGAAGTCCTTTTCAATTTTACGCTACATAGCACAATTAATGATATAAAAGATAATGTGCAGCAGCTGAAACAAGAGCTAAAATAGGATTACATTTGTTGCCCAATGAGGTAATTATTTCTTTTTTATGTCTACTTTAACAAGTCAGAATAATTTGGATATTACCTGTAGCTTTGGTAATTATACTACTACTCATGAAGATTGACTCATTAACCTTTGTGCCACGAAACTGGCTCATTCAGTGTGTTGCATATTAAAAAGTACTTCACAAATTGAACAGAGTATGATTATTTGTTATTATGTGTATCTACATGCTTAGCCACTGGGTTATATGTATTCAGTGGCCAGATTGAGGTCTATTATCTGTACTGTTGTAGAATAATTTACTGTTGTTTTTTTATTATAGTTTTCATGTACTAGTTTTTACTCTTATGAACTGTGAAGTCAGATATTACAATTATTCTTCTCTTTTGCCTGTCTACAGGTTCTCTATGTACAGGTGAAAAACAACAATGGATCAACCAAGGATCCCCCAGTGACAGTTGAAGCTTCTGTTACATTTGGTCTACAAACTCTGGATCCAGATAGACTGAAACAATTAGCTCGTACAATTACAGGATCTGAACCTAGAGGGAATCTTGGCCTGAACCATACTGTCTTCGGAAAAGTCAAGGAAATTAGCCTGTCTTCGTTTCTGAATCTTTCTCCTGATGTGCCACCTCCAACTTCTTCTCCATTCCCGGTTCCACCTCCATATGTGCATGATTATGGACCATCTGTGGCGCCATCTTATGCTCCAGCGATTTCACCCAGTCCAGATGCCAAGCCTGAGAGTTCCTTGTCCCCTGCCTCTCATCCTCCTTCGCCTTCACCAAGTCAGGTAACTCTTAACTGTCATGGTACAGATCCACCTAGTCCTTCTCCGGTGACACCTGTTCCATATCTAGCGCCACGTCCACGTGCCCCCATTAGATCACCTCGAGTCGCTCCGTCGCCCCACATTCCCCCAAGGCTTTCTGTGGTGACTCCGCATGTTTTACACGCTGCATCTTCAGGTTCATGTAAGTTAATGACCCCCACCCCTAGTCCTTCGCCAGTTCAACATACACCCTAATTTATTAAAGCATGTCATAGTTGTTTGGGCCCATTCTTAACTTAAGTGATTTGACTCCGTGCTCATTTTGGTGATTCATATGTGTGATGTCTTTATTTATGTAAAAAGAAACAGAGAAGGATTAAAAATATATAGGTATGTGATATGAAGCCTGCCCTTTTTCTGACAGTTGGGTTATAAAAGGTGAGTAAAGAAGTGACTCAAAGAATCAACGAATCACTAAATGACTGCGTTTGCACTATAAATAGCTTGGATCAAGATCTGTTGTTAGAGTTTGGTGAGCTGCTTTGTGTTCCGTCAAAGCTTAATTCTGACATTCGATGTCTTCATTCTAGAATCCTATCGCAGGAAGACATGGTTTCTAAATTCAGAAGGCCTAAGGCCTTGTTTTGACATGGTTCTTAGTGAACTATTTAGTATTTTTTAACATTATCAGATAACAGAGTGCCAATGCCTGGTAATTTATGTTTCCTTTTAAAACATCCAATTGATGAAAAAATTAATAAAATGATGTAGCATGCATATACGTTTCTCTGTGGGACAGAAATGTAAGTTCTTAATTTTAGCAAATTGCTGCGCTCCATTCTCCTTAGCGCTGGTAACTGGTTGAAATGATAAATGAAAATTCAGATCGAAATTACACCATAGTTCTTCTACTAATGTAGCGTGAACTTCTTAATAACTCTATTGTGTACCTGCTGCATAGCATTTTGTATTCTGCTACTGGATTTATGGTATAGAATTTGTTTTTATCCTGTGCATACCATCACGTGTTTAACTGAATCTAACAGATTCTACACTTATGCAGCATACCACTGGAGGATACCATGGTTCCACTTATTCGGACTCTTGTTATTACAAGTCTTCTTGATCTTAAATATCAAGGTGATCTGAGTATGGTTCCTGAACCTGTTCTATGTTGATAAATGGTTAAAGTTTTTGTTGGGTGGATGCCAAAGTTAAAATCAAGCATAGGAGACTAACATGGATAGAAGCTGAAAATGACCGATGGCTCTGTTGAGTGTTGGCACCTTGACATCTCATGAAATCCCATGGGAGGTTTTCTCCGAGGTAATTACTACTGAATGGATGGTCGGTCCAAAGAGCGAATGCTAGCCCGCTTTCAGGTGTCCAGAAAAATTAAGTGTAAAATGAACGTTTTCTTTCTGAACATCTGCAAGTCAGGAGAAGCATGTATAGGTAACTGTTAAACAACAAGTTTACAAACTTGCGGAAATATATATATGTGTTGTGTATTATTGGTGTGAATGCCCACACAAAGTAAAATTGTGCCAATATAATTATAATTAAGGTTTTTTTTTGCTCATTGTAATTTGGAACCGGTCATTTCTTATGGTCCGTGTGATTAAATTAAATCTTTTATCTGTTTAAAAAAATTTACTGTGTTTTGTCTGCTTCCTTTGTAATTTGTAATATTAGTACATATTCAGTCTGATACTTTCCTTATTTTATAAAAATATGTATAAATCCTAATGAATAATTTTTCAATTGTCAATGGCAAGAAGGGCAGTGCCAAAGATTTCGAGGTGAAAAGAGCAAAAAGAAATGAAAACGTTCAGCAAAAAAATGAAAAGGGCAACGCAAGTTTTCACGTGAAAAGTGCACCTTCAATGATATGTTAGATGGTATTTTATTTAATATTTTAATTGAAATAACGTGTAAAAGCGATCTTAGTCGAGTGACAATAAGAGACATCCCAGAATCAATGGTCACAGGTTCGATCCCCGAAATAGATGATTATCTGCTCTGCATAGAGATTTATTGAAATGAGTTGATTAGAAATTTATTAATTTAAATTTTGTAGGCCAAACATCGTAATTGTAATAGTATTTAATTTTTTTTTTGAATGAAGTTGTTAAACTATAAAATATTGACAAAATTGTTATATAGTGTACAGAATAATACTTTTAATATGTGGGCTAACTTTCATTTTAGGAAATAGGTAAAGTTTTGTGATACATTTAATTAACAAACATATTCATTTAACATTCAACACAAACACATAAGAAAAGACTAAAAAAAAGGTTCCGAAAGTAGTCCTGAGGTTGTTCAAGAAGCAATAAACAACAACGTTCATCCAGATCAACATAAGTCGTGTAGAAAAGGTTAAATTTTTTTGCTCATCTACAAGTAATTAAAATACATCCTCGAAATTGGATGAGATCATTATGTATTTCCGAAGGCGATTGGTGGTGGTTTCCTGTGGCAAGCGACGATATGGTTGCAGTTCGGATCGACAGTGACCGGCTGGATGTTTCATTCGTTGACAAAATCGTCCGAGCTTGTTGATTTATAATCCGAAATCAATAAATTCATATTGAGAAAAAACTCAGCATCGGATGAGTTGAGATCTAGATTGAGAAACTCAACACCGACTTTTCATGATAAGCAAATATACGTAGGGGTGAAGCTACATTCGGGCAGGGTAGTGCAATAGCACAACCCTTAATTTTTTTTTTTTAGTTTTATATGAGTGTATTTTTTATGATTTCTTACATGTTGCACTAACCATTTTAACATCTTTTACTGTTTTACTTTCTAATAATGCACATAAATTATGAATTATTAGTAAACCTATTGTTCTAATATTGATATTTCAAATATTTTTTATTTACCATATAAAAAATTTATCATAAATAAAAATAAAAAGAAGTATTTTGGTATATACTATACGAACTTGGCGACGGTATTTTTTGGGTCCGCCAGGGAGATACGTTTGCACTTGGGAGGTGAATAGGAGCTGTGAAATTCAGCTTCCAAAGCATTGGATTGATGAAATTATTAAAAAGCAAATTGTATTAGTAGGGCAATAATATTAACGAAGATGACTTTCCACGTGATACTACTACTAATTCTGTAATTCATCATCCTATCCAAATCCGAGTCGACCCAGTGAACCGGGCGAGTTGGAGACCGAGTTGAGCTTGTCCCATAGCCGGCAGGTTTCGATCAAAACCTCAAACTCCACCTTACCTCCATTCCTCTCTCTCTCTCTTTCTTCTCTCTCTTCCTGAGAGACAAGAAAAAAATAATAAAAAACCAAAAAATTTCCCCAATTTCTCCTAATCCTTTACTAGTACTGATAAACCCTAATTCCATATCCAAAAACCTAATCCACTGCATTCAATTGGTCAATTGATTGATTCAAATGTCTCACACACTGTTCCAATCAGCTCAAATCATGTCCTTACCACCAACCGGCACCAACCTATCATCTAAACCTCTACTCCCCGCCGTTTTCCGCCCGCCGGTTTCTGGTAAGAACAGCAGGAAGTGTTGCTTCACTGTTAAAGCGTGGTCGCCTGCCTCCTCCGTGGGTGACGCTGCCGAGGCAGTTGCCTCCCTCGAGCGGTGCTTTCAGTCTCCTCCGGCGGAAGGTAGTTCGGTCAGTTATGGTGCTGTTGTCATGAAAGGCAAAGGCGGCCGCGAATTCGGTTCGTTTCAAGGGGTTGTTTTGGAGAAATCAAAGACGATGAAAAATATAACTAAGCCTAGCACTCCGACTAGAGCACCTGATGTAAGCTTTTACTTACAAAATTCTGTATAATGTTTTCCATGTGTGCCTTTTTAGTTCTTGAGAAAATTAGGTTATATTGCATAGCATTTGAGTTTTTCCATTAATTATATATGGTGGATTCATATGGTTTTAAGTTTAAGACTTCTTGAGAAATTAGGCAACGATGAATTATGTTTCGGTAAGAACAATGTAATGGCAAGAAATCGTGGGGTTGTGTCTGTTTGTTTACGTATTTAATTTTGCGATTTGGCAGCTTGCGACTGGGGGAGGAGGTGGTAATTTAGGGAAAGGTCTTGGTCACGGCGGTGGCGATGGAGGTGATGATGGTGGGGATGATGATGATTACTTTGATGATTTTGATGAGGAAGATGGAGATGAGGGTGGACTTTTTAGGAGAAGGATGATTCTGGCCGAGGGTAACCAACTGCCTTGTAGTCTTTTTTGTTCTTTTAAAAAATGTACTCGAGTTCCTTCACTCAATCTTTTTGAGCAGTTGTTTGATAGGAAATTTGTTGATGCTGTAATGAATGAGTGGCAAAAGACAATTATGGATTTGCCATCAGGATTCCGACAACTCTATGAAATGGTATGTGTTTCCTCTATTACTTTATTCAGACATGGACTGGATGGATGGCCTGAGTTGGATGCTAATGTGCGTTTTCTTATAGGGCCAGGTGAGTTCTGCCCAAATGGTGAGATTCCTGGCTATGAATGCAAGACCTACCACTTCTAGGTTCATTTCTCGTTCACTTCCCCAAGGACTATCGAGGGCATTTATTGGCAGGTTGAGTTATATCTTCAGTCTTCGGTTACACTATTATGCTCTGCTTTCAAAACTTTCATTTTGTTTTGTTTTCTTCTAGTCTATATTTAAGGCCTTCTTGGTATTGTCCTTGCGTTTCCTAGATTGGGATTTCAATTATTGCAATCTTTGATATATTTATGATCAGCATCGTAACAGCATAGGATCCCTGATAGTTGCTATAAATGTTTACATCTTTCCACTTGAATTAGATTCAAGAAGCTCTTTTTACTTAATAGGCATGTTTTTGATTTTGTCAGTTTTATGGTTGGAGGTGAAGAGAGATTTGAGTCTTGTGATCTTATAATAGAATGATGACGTGACATAGTCTTATCACATGCATTTCATGGGCAGTTAGTTTTATTAAGGCACTGCACTTTGTCCAATTGGTGCTGATGCATCTGCATCAATTCTGGATGAGTGTGTTCTTTGGAGAATAAATCTTGTTCCCTAACTTCTCAGTGGCCGGGGATTTGTTTTCTTCTTTTAATTAAATACATTTTTTCCAATTGGAGGGGTGGAATACCATTTTACGGTATATGATGAGTATGTGTTTGGTTAAGTTTGTTTGTCTGGAAAAGTTATAATATGTTCATCTGCGAAGATCAGATCCACGGTTTATAGGAAGCCTTCTTTTTCTCCTTTACTATTTTTCTGAGTATGGCTAGTTGTTTGTCGGCCTGATTTTTTTTAGGGTTCCTGTTTCTAATGATCTGAGGGGAGACCTTGTGTGTGGCAAAAGGTTCAGGTTTTGTTGTTTTTGGTCAAAGTATTTAGATGTAAAGGGTCACTGCTGTAAGATGATTAGTTTACGAATCACATAGTTTTATGTATTTTTCCTCACTCATATCTTTAGATTTTGTATACATGTTTGAGATTGTTTTGAAAGCTATTTGATTTGTTCATAAACTCAATTTAGTGATACTTTCGCGTTGATTGTTCCAATGAGACAATCACTAGTAAATGTCAAGGATCAATTTCCTGGTGGTTATTCCATTACGTGTGTAACTAGGAATCAAACATGCGGAGAGCGTTTGGGATAGATAAAGAGAAGTGTTGTTTCCCATTGTCTAGAAGATTTCAGATAGAGGCAATAGGAAAGGTTATGTAATTGGAGAGATTCTGGCTTGGGAGCTATGTGCCACTGATACATAAGCTGGTTGGATCAAAGTGTTTGAAGCAAGGAGAATTATGATATATTTAGAAGAAGTGTTAAGAGCTGGTTATTTCCTACTTTTTGTTGATTCCAGCCCTAGTATCTGGTTACTTAGCAGTAACATTACACATAACATTAGAATTATGGCATTTATTACTTATCTCGGTGATAGTTCTTGCCCCTATAAATTTTGAGACTAAGGTGCTGCTTTTTGTTTGTTTCTTGACTACCATTGACATGATTATATGAGTTATCCCAATTGTTTGTTTTTTCTCTTTCATTTATATATACCAATACAATCAGTTTGACTTAGAACCAGTTTTTCTAGTTTTTGCAGCATAGAATAAGTGAAAACAGTCAGTTCTTGATTCTGACTATCATAAAATAAGTGAAAACTTGGAACTCAAATGAAATGTCAAAATTAACAGAAAAAAAAAAGGTCAGAACAAACCCTTCAAGAAAGTCTGAAACTTATCTCTGTTGCCAAATTGATTGCGTATGAGATCAAGCTTAGAGGAACTTGAAGAACAAACACGAGCAGAAGATTTCATGTTCAGTATAACAATGTCATTTTACCAGTAAGCGGGAAAAATGCAGCTCTTAGTTTCAACTCTTAACATATAAACTTGAAGAATCATTACCAAATTACAGAATAAAAGTAAGCGTTGAGGGAAATATAGTCGTCTTAGTTTTTCTAGGTAATCTTGAATCTGACTTTTTGTATTTTTTCATTCCGTTGGGTATACAGCACATAAAGTTCTGTAGGACCATAATGATGAGATTGCAGCCTGATATTTTCTTCTTTCTGTTGTCTGTCCAGAATGATTGCAGATCCAGCGTTTTTATACAAGTTGTTGCTTGAGCAGGTGACGACTTTTGGTTGTGCTGCTTTATGGGAGATTAAGAATCGAAAGGAGAGGTATAATTTGGGACGTTTATATTGTTAATGGTTGTTTAATTTTTAACAATCAAAGTATATCCATGCAGGATAAAACAGGAGTGGGACCTGGCCCTTATCAATGTTCTGACGGTGACAGCTTGCAATGCTATAGTAGTCTGGTCTCTTGCTCCCTGCCGTTCATACGGAAATACATTCCAATTTGATTTACAGAATACTCTGCAGAAGCTGCCAAATAATATCTTTGAGAATAACTATCCGCTCAGAGGGTTTGATTACAAAATGAGGCTTCAATCATTCTTCTATAAAGCTGCAGAATTGTGCATGGTGGGTTTTACAGCGGGCACTGTGCAGGGTGCTGCTTCTAATCTTGTTGCCAGTAAAAAGGAGGGAAGGTAGAATGATTTTTTTCAATGAAGTCACACTTTTATCTTTCTCGGCCATTTGAGGTGCTTGGTTTTGATTTCGGTTATGTTGTTATTGCAGGCTATCTGTGACAATTCCATCTGTGAGCACCAATGCGCTAGGATATGGAGCTTTTCTAGGCCTTTATGCTAATTTACGGCATCAGCTCTTGTTTGGTCTTGACAGATCACTGACCGGGTACTTTGATGTCATTGGAGTAGCGCTGTTTTTGGGCACTGCAATGAGGTATGATATTCTTGGATCACACTTCTTAGTTACGGTAAATTTGGATCACTGTTTCAGCCTGTTCTTGGCCGTGTTACATGTCTGTGTTAACTCTTATTACTTACACTTTTTATTGACTTTGATCGTTATGTAATTACGTAGATGTTGCATGGATGTCTTGATTTTGTTTGACTTGCATTTACTCTGCTTTGAATTTGTAGACACCTGACCCTCTGTAAAGTTTGAAATTAAATATAGCCCCCCCCCCCCCCCCCCCTGTATACCTCTGTAAATGGGGGTACATGTAGTGATGAGGAGGTTTGAGCCGAGCCTACTGTAACTTGAGTGCAAATACCAACAAATTTTCATGGATGAGGAGAATATACAGAATGGCCCGACTTTAGGAGTATTTTTTTTTTTTTCCTAACATGGGTATCTTAAATATGAGTTTAATACAAAAAAATTCTTCACATTTTGTGAGATGAGTATGCAAGTTTCTTTTATAAATCATGAGGTATGAGTGATATACATCATATAATACTTGTGTTGTCATGATACTATCCACACTGATTTGGCATAACCTCACGCCTAATGGTATATCCATATTTACGCAACACTTGTAAGTTTGCTTTATAGTGTCAGCTGCACTTTGGGCACTGTGACAAATATTTGGCCTGTTAATTCGCTTGCAGGGCCCTTAATGTCCAAGTAGGCGAGACATCTAGGTTGGCTTGGCTGGGTGTGGAGGTTGATCCGTTGCTTCAATCAAATGATCTTATGAAGGCTGCTTACAGTAGACCCTCTGGAGGAGTTGACCCGTCTTCTTCAAAATGGTTCATATCTAAGAATGCCATTGTTTCTGGACTTGGTCTTCTTGGAATTAAACAAGGAGAGGCCGACTCAAACTCAGGGGGTGAAGCACCTGCTCCCAAAACCCGGAGGAAGAAGATTGTTAGGAGGAAGGTCGCACCAAGCTGAGCTCAGTAAAGGCCCCAGACTCTTCAGTTTTGCAGGATATAGTGGACAAACACGAGCCCTGATACTGATGAACAGCAACCCGGTTATGATATCTGATGATGCTCCATTTTGAAATATGTTGATCGGGTCACAGGACGGGCAATGAACTGTTGTAATGATATTGTGAGAGAATTTGTCCAACTTCTACCAATTCTTTTTCATGATTTATGTTATGTGACTTCTGCATGTTGAACTTTGATTTTAAGAATGTTTAATATGACTCGAGGCATCATTGGACATGTTCGACTACAGCAACTCAATATGTATACTACTCACTCCTATGCCGTTTTGAATTTTTCATTATTGTAAAAATATATACTAATTGTTTACAACATTTGAAAAAGAATTTCATCATAATTCATGGAAAATATCGAATTTCATGCCATTTGGAGTTTTTTCTATTGGTTGAAATATTAATTAATGTCAAGTAAAAGGTTGTTTTTAGTGAATCAATAATTTGAACGAAATATATTAAAGAGAGATATTTACAAATTAGTGATAATTTTAATTCTTTATACTAAATTAGTGTAACCTAATTTCTTTATTACAAATTAGTGATTCTACTAATTTTAATATGTAATTGATAACTTCACTCCTAAATTTCTCCAATAAAACCCATCATCTCACTTATTTCACTCACACTCAATTCAAAACTAAGTCTAAACAAGCATCACGCAACAAATATTTTCCACTCATTGTCATGTTTCACCAAATTAAATTTTACTTAATTAAAGACACTCGAATCATGGCCTGCGAATACCAATAGAGACACATAAGGAAACACTCAAACACACATCATTTACTGGAAAAAAGACATAAATAAATATCGCTTAATTAATTCAACAACACATAACATGTATCATTGCAACAACATTATAATTGGCATAGCCTATGCAAGCTCCTTTTAATTAAATCAAGTATCATGGAAGTAAATTATACCTTGATAAATAACATGTATCACTGCAAAAACATTACAATTGTCATAGACTATGCAAGCATGCATCTTTTAACTAAATCAAGCATCATGTAGTAAATTGTACCTTGATAAGCTTTCAACCAATTTCAATCAATTTGGATATGCCGTCTATTTTTTATGAGAATTGGTATCATCCTAAATATGGTAAAAAATGAAAAATGTGATGCTCGACAAATCAATGGAAAATTAATTTTATATTACTACAGTATTAGTTATTAGTTAGTACTTCCTCCATTTCATTAGTAACTTACTCTTCGGTCAACAGGTTTCATGTTTGACCGCACATTACTTCTAAATTATACGATGCAATTCTTTTTTAAAGTTATATAATTAAAGTTCATAAGTTAGTAGTATTTTAAATATTTTTTTAAATTTTTTATCCATATAATTTAGGTGTAATATACGAGTCAAACATGACAGCCGTTGACCAAAGAGGAAGTTTGTAATGAAATGTAGGAAGTATTAGATTAGTTGCTAAAATCAAGTAAGGTTAATATAACCAATAACTATTTAAACACTAATTTATAATAAAGTTATCATGTATGACTAATATATGTATCACTAATATGTAAGAAACTTTTAGGAACATCACTAATTTATAATTCACCGTTATATTAAATAGAAACCGTAACGTGACATATAAAGAAAAATTGAAAGACAGTATGATTTCAATAAATAAAATATCTTCATTGAAACTAATTACTTTTGTTAAAAATTGTAAAGATAATAAAAGAATTTGAGTGCATGAAATAAGAACGGTCAATATAGTTGTTGAAAACACCTTACATAACACCAATTCATATCAATTACATTCACTTATCTCATGTCTCAAGTTCTCAACCACTTTGAATAGTACAATTTGAACAAGTGCACTAATCTCATGTCTCAACCACTTGGAATAGTACTGATCTTCTTATACAAGTAAGCAAGCAGAACAACAAGGGATAATTTGCACTACCATTTCCCATAAATAGTTTAGTCGTTCAATCTTCATCTTGCCATGCGAAGGTACTAATTAACATTACTGTCCTACTACCGCAGTCTTCATGAATCTCGCAAGAAATGGTCCAAAAATAAAGAAAGACTAGATTTCTCTGGTGGAATAGGAGGTAAAATAACTCTAGCTTCCCTCTTTATGTTTCGCTTTATGTTTAAATTTATCTAATACTTATAAATTTTGGTTGATGGTAGAATTCGGCAAAGGATGAACCATGTCACCGGATCATGTCAAACGAGGGTGTATGGTTAATTTTCTCAGCTTCCCTTTTAAATATTGTGCCACATTTTCCGCACTTGTGCGCAGCCAGTTCTGGTGACTGTGGAGCGTTTTGAAAATATAAAGTTTAGTTTTCTCTTTTCTTTCGAAGTCCATTGAAACCATAATAATTTACAAATGCTAATCAATAAAATGCAAAGCCTAATCATTATATACCCATTTCAGATTTCATGTTTCTTGGAGGAACTAACATAATGAGGTGGATGAAAACATGAATGCATTAGTTTTCGAGCTTGATGTGAAGTCTTGAAAATTAAAGTTGTTTTATTTGATTTATTTTTTATTACTTAAATTTTGATATTCCCACCGGATGATAGATTACTCAAATTTAAGACTTAATAAAACTTAATTTGAACACAATGAACAAGTCATTAGATATTCTGATATGCCATTCACATTGACTGACGTAGACCCTAAGGCAGATATTCTGATATTTAGTTCAGTAGTGAGTCTGCAGAGTACTACTCGTACTACACCGTCTTCGGGTGGGTGATGAGTTCAACCGGGTGGATTTCCAGCGGCAGGGTGGATGAAGTACAATTACCAGTTTGGATGATTGGATCACAAGTTCAACTGTTTGAGGTTTAAGGTGTATACGTGACCATATGTCAGATTGGAACAAATGAGTATTGTGAAATTGATAAAATAAAATTAAGCTCAATCCGCCATTTAAAAAAATAAAATACAATTACACTGAATCCTAACGCAACTTTTTTTGAAACAACAAAAAAAATTCATTAAACCTAGCTATTATAATCTATGTAAATCAAACATGAATCAAAAACCTTTTACAATGTTTACCCTATCAAATTTATAAGGCTCAGCATGTTAGTTGAGTATAGGGGCGGAACCAAGGGGGGCCGGCGGGGGCCTTGGCCCCTCCAAATTTTTTTTAGGAATAATATATGATTTTTTAAAAAATTTAAAGGGAATTTTTATGGTGTTTCAACTTTTGGCCCCCCAAACCTTCAAAAAGTGACATATATGTAAGTTCGCCCCCGCCTAAGCGTAGTTCCTGGTTCCCGTATAAACTAATTTACAAGTGTAATCCTGAAAATATTTACAAAATAATTCCCAACAATTTTATGCAAGTTACTGGCACACAAAGTCAAAGTCAATGGTAGCGAATAGCGATTACTAAACAAGTTTAGGTACCTTCGTGTTTTATTTTGTTTTATTTGTTCTAGTCTTCTAGATCTCGATTAATATTGATTATCGAGCTCTGAGAATTTAGTTAATTATTTTCGCGCTGGAATATTCCTGTACTTGAAAACGGATATATGAATTCTGATCTATATTATTAATTATTATTTTTGGCAATGATCTATATTATTGTTTGATCTTCCGAATGCATGAATTTGTTAATTAAGTTGACGAGGCAAAAGTTATGTATAAGAAGACTGGACTAATGTTTATTCTAGTATATATATATAATTATATATATAATAATTATAATACACGTTATTAACGCATGAATGCGGCTATTTAACCTCCCAATCATCTTTTAATCCAAACTTAAAACACTTGCATTAGTTTAATTTCTTGAACGTACCGACATACTGTGTCAGTGTGTCTACTTTTGTGAAATGGCTTTCAGAGGTGATAAGATTCAGCCTGCCCTCCTAGTGCTTCTCTTCTTTATTCTTCCGAAACCATTCGCTGTAGATGCGTCATCTGAAGTACCTTGTTTCTTTATTTTCGGGGATTCA
Organism: Plantago ovata; assembly: GCA_028274465.1. Lineage (NCBI taxonomy): Eukaryota > Viridiplantae > Streptophyta > Magnoliopsida > Lamiales > Plantaginaceae > Plantago > Plantago ovata. The sequence goes on along the minus strand of CM051458.1, from coordinate 99,358,965 downwards.
TTAGTAGATAATGGCAATAACAATCCACTTAATTCGCTTGCCAAGGGGAATTTTACACCATATGGAATCGATTTTCCTCAAGGACCAACCGGAAGATTCACCAATGGTCGAACTTTTGTTGATTTCATAAGTAAGTTTAAGTTTGACTCTTTCATTTTTAATCACATTTTAATTTTAATTTGAACACTTTTTTTTTTTTTTTTAAAGGTTTGTCTGTACTTAAATTAATTTCGAATCACGTCGAAATTGCCTGATCATTGCAGGTCAATTTCTTGGTTTCAAAGATTTCATTCCACCATTTGGGTCGGCAACAGGGAAGGAGATAATAAAAGGTCTCAACTACGCGTCTGCAACAGCAGGAATTCGTGATGAAACGGCACGACATGTGGTATGTATACATTAAAATGACAATTGAAATAGTTAACAAAACAAAGTGTTAAATTAATTGTGGGATGGAGGAATTACAACTATATAACTATATGTAGTAATATGTTTCTTGATTAATTAATCTGACAGGGCGAACGAATCACCATGAACATGTAGTTACAAAATCACAATCTCACCATCACAAGAATAGCTCAGTTACTTAGAGATGAACATTCAGCCAAAAAACATCTTTCCAAATGTTTATACATGTCTGTAATGGGAAGCAACGATTACGTAAGCAACTACTTCTTGCCCCAACTCTACCCCACTAGCCAGAACTACACAACAACTCAATATGCAGACGTTCTAATTCAGCAGTACTCGCTCCAGCTCAAGGTTCTTCACTTGTACTGATTCTACGCACTTTTTGCATTTATTTGTTGAAATTTCTCTCATACAGTTGTCCAAAATCGCATTTAACAAGCTGAGGTTCACATATGCGTGCGCAGACCCTGTACAACTACGGAGCAAGAAAAATAGCTGTCACTGGATTAGGCCAACTAGGTTGCGCCCCTGTTTCATTGGCAAGGCGGACTAATGGATCTCTTTGTTTTGACCCATTGAATGACGCTATCAATTTATTCAACGACAACTTAAAGGTCCTTGTGGATGACTTGAACAAAAATATTACAGATGCAAAATTTGTTTATGTAAGCTCAATGTCTGGCAACCTTACCCAACTTGTACCTGCAGGTCGGTAAAATTTCCAGTTTGTGTATTTATTTTGCAAGTTTTTGCGTTTTTACACCTTCGATCTATAAACATATAGGAGTACATATTATTCTCTGAATTTTCAGGTATGATATTAGACCAGCCATGTTGCAACCTGACGCAATTCGGGTTGTGTGTCCCTGGAGAAGCACCCTGCCCAAACAGGGAGATGTATGCGTTCTTCGACAGTGCCCACCCAACGGAGATTATTTTCAATGCATCAGCCACCCGTGCCTTTTCCGAGATAGGGGAGTTACTCTGTTGATCATATAACAGTTGTACAATTGTGGGCTCAGAAAATTATTATTCATAGTATTATTAGAAATGGTGTCATACACTTTATATTACCATCAACGTGATGCATTTGAGTAAAACAAACACTTGTGCATAAAATTAAGCAATTCAAATCCTACCATGTACAAGTTCAAACTGCTGACATCAAATTGTTGAGATTGTCTTGGTGGGGACACCATTCATTACAAAATTTTGGGTTTTTTTATTTCACCATACTTATTAGAGCTACTAGTAAGTGTCTCGATAAGACAAAATTCAATTAAACTTAATTAAGTGCCCCAAAAGTATGATACTGGAGACACTTGGTGTAAATTGACTCTAAATAAGTGTCTCAATATCTAATTTTTGTTATAGTGAGGTGATGATTTTTTTTTATTATTTAAAGTCAACAAATTATCACCGAAACGTTTTGGTGACAATTTATGTTTGTCACCGGATTGTCACATTAGAGACGTCTTATTAGTATTGTGGTGACAAATTGTATAAGAATATCGTCATCCGTGAGCGTCTTTTATCCTATTTTCCCATGTAGGAATTAATTGATGCTTGTCGAGTGATTGGTGATCATTATCGACCGTCTAGAACTAATCCTTATGACTGCATGAACCATAGTCTCACTGTGAGCTTGAGAAGCTTACTTAAGGCTTAGACATCTTATTCGAGAGGGAAAATATCAATGTCCGCGAAACACGAATACAAGATAGTTGTTATATGCGTAAAGTTTGCGTAATCTGAGTATAATAATGCTTAGAGTATGAGTATAATAATGCTTAGAGTCTATCCCAGTTATACAGATTAGTACAACTAAATATATTTTTACCACCAACACACACTCTCTCTCTTTGAATGTACATAAATCTATCTCTTTACTACCAAAACACACACACTCTCTCTCAATTTACAAAATCTATGTCTTTACCACCATCTCTCTCTCTCTCTCAATTTACAAAAATATATGTCTTTTACTTACTATTCTCAATTCTCTTCTTTCTTCCCTCCTATTAAAATCGTTAATCCTCTTAAAATTTGTTTTGTTAACGATTTCAAGAGAACGACAACCTAATTAATTTATGAGAGAATGACACTCAGAGTTAGCTTGTAACTGCACTCTAAATCCTTATTTTTGTGTAGTAGCATCTGTCGTTTGGCTATAAACAAATTTTAAACCCGATTTGGTGCATCATATTGCATTGAGTTTTGCGGTTATAACAAAGGTGACAATTTGGGTAAGTTGTATCTAACTCTCCGTCCCTAGGCTTTTGATGTTGCTTGATTATTATTGTTCATATATGATGTTTATTTATGCAATATTCGTTATGAGTAGCTAATTCGATCGTGTTTGTGGTAGTATGTAGAATCACTATGTTTGGATTTTCGACCGTGCTAAGCTTGAGGTGTTTATGCAACTGCGTATGGTTTATAAATATCACTCATATTTCAAGTGTCAAACATAAACATTCTCGAATTAAGGTAGTGACAGACCTTAAGGTCCTCCAATACTTAGAACAATGTTTAATTTGGTTTTACGTAATGTTGGGTTTACTCAAGTAATAGTGTTGATGATAAGATGCCTCTCGAGATACATGTCTTGAAGGATTGAAAATCTACATGTTGAACTTGCTGGTATCGAAGATACCCCATTGTTTATCCTACTATCTACCACCAACACCTTTATCTTACTTATTGATATTATCTTCCTCTTTTATAGTTTCTTACTTGTGAGTGCTCTTGACAATTTCTGGTTGCATGTTTGATTTATTAATTCTACAAACTTGCGTCTCACTGGTTTTGATTGTGTAACACTAAGCGTAAGCCTAGTTCGACATGTTTGGCTTTGAGTTTGTGAGAGGGCTCCAAGCAGAATTGTGATGGGTTTGAAAAGTGAAAATAGTGGGTAGTAGGGTATATTTATAGATGTGATGATTATATATGTTGGGAGAATATTTGAAGTGGAATTATGAGGTGTTGATTGTTGTCGTTGATGGAAAGAGAGAAAGTGGAAAAGATAGAGAGAGATGATGGGCTAGAGAGATGAAGTTCGAAGCGGTGAGAGCCTGTCACCAAGCAAGAAGCTGAGAGGGCTCTCAAGATGAAAGACAAATATGTTGGTTAAGTCCTGAGAGAACGACACTCATGATTATATTATCGCTGCACTAAATTCTTTTGTATAGTAATAAGTTGATCTTTGGTTTATAAATAATAATTTTGATATTGAGACTATTGAAAAATTAATATAAATGATTAAATTCTGTTCCTCCCCATAAGTTCGAGTTTTTGGGAGAGTTGGAATTTTATCATGGTATCAGAGCCATTTGGCTCAAGCCCACCTAGGTTCGAATCTACTCGGAGAGAAACTCCGCCCCATATTAAATCTCCACTCGAATGGCCTCCCCAAAGAGGTTGAAACCGGTCACGAGTGCGGAGAGTATTGGAGAATTAATACAAATGACTAGATTCCGTTTCTTCTCATAAGTTCAAACTTTTGGGAGAGTTGACAGTCTACCAGAGACCACCATATGGTGTTCATCAAAACTGCAGCATGTCCTTCCAAGGTGACTTGGCCTTCAAGTCCTCCAAAAATAAAACTAAAATTAAACTTAATTCTAACCTATTACAATCTACTGTATCTATATATGTAAATCAAACATGAATCAAAAACCTTTTACAATGTTTATCCTATCAAATTTATAAGCCTCGGCAGTTTGTTGACTATAAACTAATTTACAAGTGTAAGCGTCAACTTATTACAAAATATTCCTAATTGTAGTTTTATGCAAGTTATTGGTACACAAAGTCAAAGTCAATGGTAGCGAATATCGACTAAATGAAACAAGTTTAGGTACAGACAGGGTTGAGCCTTCGTGTTTATTTTATTTGTTCTAGTAATCTAGTCTTCTAGATCTCAATTAGTAATATAGATTATCGAGCTATACTATGTGAATTTAAATTATTTTCGCGTTGAATATTCCTGTAATTGAGAAAGGAGATATTTGAATTCTGATCTCTATATTATTATTTGATCATCCGAATGATGCATGACTTGTTTAATTAAGTATAGACGAGGCAAATTACTATGCAATGAAAGAAGACTGGACTAATGTTTATTCTAGTAATTATACTTGTAACACAAGTTATTAACGCATAAATGCGGCTATTTAACAATCATCTTCTAATCCAAGCATAAAACACTTGATTAGTTCAAGGTTCCTTAGTTTACTTATTTCTTAAACGAACATACTGTGTCTACTTTTGTGAAATGGCTTTCAGAGTTCATAAGATTCAGCCTGCACTAGTGTTTCTCTTCTTAGTTATGCTTCAGAAACCATTCGCGGTAGATGCGTCATCTCAAGTACCTTGCTTTTTTATTTTTGGAGATTCATTAGTCGATAATGGCAATAACAATCCACTTAATTCGCTTGCCAAGGGGAATTACACACCATATGGAATCGATTTCCCTCAAGGACCAACCGGAAGATTAACCAATGGTCGAACTTTTGTTGATTTCATAAGTAAGTTGACCTTTTCTTTTTAATCACATTTTAAGTCTAACACTTTATTTTATTGACTTTTTTGAAGTTTTGTCCGTCCTTAAATTAATCTCGAATCATATCAAAATTGTTTGATCATTGCAGGTCAATTTCTTGGCTTCAAAGATTTCATTCCACCATTCGCATCGGCAACATGGAAGGAGGTAATAAAAGGTGTCAACTATGGGTCTGCAACAGCAGGAATTCGTGATGAAACAGCACGACATGTGGTATGTATATATTAAAATGACAATCCAAAAAGTTAATTCATCATAATTTTTTTTTTAAACAAAATAAAGTGTTAAATTATTTGTGGGACGGAGGAATTACAACTATATGTAGTAATATGTTGCTTGATTAATCTGACAGGGCGAACGAATCACCATGAACATGCAGTTACAGAATCACAATCTCACCATCACAAGAATAGCTCAGTTACTTAGAGATGAACATTCAGCCAGAAAACATCTTTCCAAATGTTTATACATGTCTGTAATGGGAACCAACGATTACGTAAACAACTACTTCTTGCCCCAGCTCTACCCAACTAGCCAGGACTACACAACAACTCAATACGCAGACGTTCTAACTCAGCAGTACTCTCTCCAACTCAAGGTTCTACGCACTTTTCGCATTTGTTTGTTGAAATTTCTCTCTGACAGTTAACCAAAATCGCGCTTTAACAAGCTGATGTTCATGTATGCATACGCAGACCTTGTACAACTACGGAGCAAGAAAAATAGCTGTCACTGGATTAGGCCAACTAGGTTGCGCGCCTGGTGCATTGGCAAGGCGGACTAATGGATCTCTTTGTTTTGACTCATGGAACGAGGCTGTCAATATATTCAACAACAACTTAAAGGTCCTTGTGGATGACTTGAACAAAAATATTACAGATGCAAAATTTGTTTATGTAAGCTCAATGACCGGGGCTGGCAACCTTACCCAACTTTTACCTGCAGGTTGGTAAAACTTCCAGTTTATGTATTTAACTACAAGTTTTACGTTTTTACACCTCCGGCCTGTAAACATATTAGTCTCTGAATTTTCAGGTATGATATTTGACCAGCCATGTTGCAACTTGACACAATTTGGCCTGTGTATCCCTGGAGAAGCACCCTGCCCAAACAGAGAGATGTATGCGTTCTTCGACAGTGCCCATCCAACGGAGATTGTTGTCAATGCTTCAGCCACCCATGCATTTGCCGAGATAGAAGTGTTACTCTGTTGATCATGTAACAGTTATACAATTGTGGGCTCAGAAAATTAATATTCATACAATGATGTACTCTGTACTACTATAATTACTAGAAATCTCCTCACACACTTTACATCACCATTGAACGTGATGCATTTGAATAAAACAAACACTTGTGCATAAAATTAAGCAATTTAAATCCTATGTACAAGTTCAAACTGCTGACATCAAATTGTTGAGATTGTCTTGGACTTATTAGCAAGATGCCGGCTATGTAGAAAGATGTTAACATTGGAAAGATTTCTTTGTTTTCTCCAATAAGCTTCATAAGAAATATCCCTCTGTTCTTTAAACAGAGTGTAAACTTGTAAAGTTTCATCAACAATGGATACTAAGAAAGTCCTCATGCTTCCATTTCTTTCTGACGGCCACATATCTCCATTTCTGGAACTTGCCAAAAGACTCTCTCTGAGAAACTTCCGTGTATACCTCTGTTCCTCACCCGTAAACCTTACCTCAATCAAGAACAGAGTCTCTTCAAAGGAAATCGAACTTGTTGAACTCCATCTCCCTTCCTTACCCGATCTCCCCCCTCATATGCAAACCTCCAATGGCCTCCCTATACATCAATCACCTCCTGTCAAAGGTTCTCAAACTGGGAAAGTCCAGATTCTCCGAAATCCTCGTGAAACTTCAGCCTGATTTTCTCATACATGACATCCTGACAGTCTGGGCTGGACCAATGGCGAAACGCCTTAACATTCCAGCTGTTTCGTTCTTCACTTCTGGCCCTACAGTGTGCGCTTATTTCTGTCACTTGTTCAAGAATCCGGGGACGCATTTCCCGTTTCCAGAAATACGTTTATCCGATTTCGAGATAGCTATGGCGCTGAAGAATTTTGGTCCCGAGAATAGGGAGGAAAGAGAGCCTGATGAAAAGCTTGCTGAGAGTAAGGATACCGTCGTGTTGGTAAACACATCTGCTGCAATGGAAGGGAAGTATTTAGATTACTTAATTGAGTTGATGAACTGGACTACCATACCTGTTGGTGTTCTGATCCAAGAACCAAATGTTGGAGGTGGTGATGAGCATGATGAGTTGATGAAGTGGCTTGGGGAGAAAGATAAGTTTCGACTGTGTTTGCGTCGTTTGGGAGTGAGTATTTCTTGAATATGGAAGAAGTTGAAGAGATAGCTTGTGGGTTGGAGATGAGCAATGTGAACTTTGGATGGGTGATTAGGTTCACAAAAGGAGATAATACAACAGTCGAGGAGGTTCTACCGAAAGGTTTTCTTGAACGTGTTGGAGAAAGGGGGAGGGTGTTGGATAAATGGGCGCCACAAGCTAGGATTTTGACACATTCGAGTGTTCAACTGATGCAGAGGAGTCGATCCAGGAAACAACGGCGAAGGGTGATTAACTCCATCATGATGGCTCCCACAGCCCACATGTCGACTGCTGATGTATAGTTATTCGATCCAAGAAGAACTTCCGGGGCTCGATACCACTGTGCTGTGACATGTCTGGTTAAGGGGGCTAGCGAATCAGTCTCACGAGCCATTCCAAAATCAGCAATCTTGATAGTATTGAAGTTGGTGGATACGAGCAGATTTTCTGGCTTAAGATCACGATGGAAGAATCCGCATTGGTGAACATGGGCGAGGCCTTGAAAGATCTGGAAGGACCAGGTTCTGACTTGATGTTCGGTCAAGGGTCCTCGTGGATACCTAGAGCTTAGGAGCTGGTGCAGGTTGTATCCCATGTACTCGAACACAAAGAAGACATTACCGTATTCGTCCTTGATGAGCTCCATGAGCTTAACGACGTTGGGATGATGATCCATACGACTCAAAGACTTGACTTCAATCATGTTTAAACATGTTTCCCAGGAAGAATAACTTTGCTTCAGTTTCTTGATGGCAACGACTTCTCTCGTATCCTTGTTTACCGCTTGAAAAACGCTTCCATAGCTACCGCTACCGACTTCCTTGATGATCTAGTAACGTTCCATATTCGATCGATGGATGCTAGATGGAAGAAGAATATTGATCTTTCAATTAATATGTACGTACGTGAAAACAATTTGTTAGAAGGACGACCATATATATGATGATGCAACGTACAATTAGATTAGAGAAACAATTAACCTAGATAGCTATGATAAAGAACGTATATGACTAGCTAGTACGAGTAATTCATTAAACTAACCGTGATGATTAGCAGCGCGCGCAGCAAGCCGATGGATCGATAGTGATGATCGGTGAAGATGACGTAGTTAGACAATAATTAGAGAAACAAGCTCGTAGTAGCAAGGAAAGTACTCCACTCTATATATATATAGTAGTAGTAGCTTGAAATATAAGTTACTATATACAATTCCTAAGTATATACGTTTTTTGTTTAAATGGGCTTCTTAGCTAGGCTACATTTTCCTAATATAAGAGACTTGATATACAAGTATAATTCTATATACGTTGTTGCATTTTAATTTTAGTAGGAGTACGTAGTACAGTAGGACGTCGAATACTATAATTTTATTTTTGGAAATTTACATTCTTAATTAGAGATTAATTAGGACTCTCATTTTCATAGATTCAGATAGATTTTATTATATAACAAAGATTTAAGATATATAAGACTCCTATCCTATATTTTGATCTTGCCTAATATTTTGGGTTAAAATTTAACATATACCTCAATATTATAAATTTTACTTGCACAATACCAAAAATAAAAAAAATAAAAAATAATTGCTTATTCGGTCCTCCATCCCCAGTAGATGTTAATTGTTTTGGCGACTTTTTGTTTGATTTCGAATTAATTCTATTGCATATTGGAAAAGTAATTTTGAAACTTATATTATGAAATATAAAATTAACACTTTTATAATATAATAAGACACTTGAGACAAATTTATACATTTGAGCGTGTACAAATAAACTAGAATAGTAGAAGACACTTGAGAAAAATTCTCAATTTTATTTTTTGCAGAATACGTGTCAATACGCAATTTTATAGAGTTTTGTATCTTGAATTTGGTCTCCTTGCTGCGTATATAGTTGTTCATGTGTGTCGCTTATATTTCATTCCGAAACATATTGATTCCCATACTAGAAGTATATATTAGCAACTTTGCATATGACGTTTTATAAACGGTAACAATCGGAAAATTCGTTTATTTGAATTTAGGCGTTTTAGCACTAGCTCTTTTGGAACTTTGACGAGAAATCATGTACCCAATCGCCATGGGCCATGGCCCATGGTCATCTCGCGATAATCCACCCCTGGCACCCTAATGTGAATCAGTAAATAAACTCCCATTTACTCCCATCGGAATTGAGTTCACTCTCTAAAAATAATTAAAATATTGTAATTCTTAAACCGGTTAATACAAATTTTTCGTGGTGAAGTTGTCCTTGTACAAGATTAAAAATTAAAAATTAAAAAATAATTTTATGAAAAGTGACGTGGCTTATAACTAAACCTTAAAAGCTAGTGATTGGTTCCCTTAATACTACCACGGTACTACTACATCACATCTCAATATCCAAATCCAAACATTTCCTCCCACATCCGGCGGCGCGTGATGGACACCCTATACACCACCATCCACTACTACCTAGTCGACCACCCAACCATCACCAACTACACCTGGATCCGCCACCAAACCACCGGGTCCTCCCCACTCTTCCTCCTCCTCACCGTCACCACCTACCTAACCCTCACCTTCACCCTCCACCGCCTCAACCTCACCCTACCCGCCGCTCTCCTCCGCCCCATCACCCTCTTCCATAACCTCACCCTCACCATCCTCTCTCTCCTCATGTCCATCGCCACAATTCTCTCCACCATCCACCAAACCCCATCCAGCAACCCAACCTGGGCCATCTGCTTCCCGGCCCACCAAACCCCCAACGGGCCCACATTCTTCTGGGCCCACGTATTCTACTTCTCTAAAATCCTCGAATTCGTCGATACCGGACTGATCCTGCTGAGCGGGTCAAATTCGTCGAGGAGGAGGTTGTCGTTCTTACACGTGTACCACCACGCGGTGGTGGTGGTGATGTGCTACGTGTGGCTGGATGGGGCCCAGTCGCTGTTTCCGATTGCTCTGGTGACGAATGCGAGTGTACACGTGTTGATGTACGGGTACTATTTGCTGTGTGGGATTGGGATAAGGCCTAGGTGGAAGAGATTGGTGACGGATTGTCAGATCGTGCAGTTCGTGTTTAGCTTTTTGGTTTCCGGGTTGATGTTGTATTACCATTTTACGAACGGGTCGGGTTGTGCGGGGATTTGGGGTTGGTGTTTTAATGCCGTCTTTAATGCGTCGCTTTTGGCCTTGTTTGTTGATTTTCATTCCAAGAATTATGCGGCAGCTCAGAGGAAGAAGAAGTTGGGTAGTAGTGCCGGTCAAGACGATAAAAAGTCATCTTAGAGACTTTTTGAGACATTTATTTTTCGTCTGTTTGAGAATTTTTCCCCGATTTGGTTGATTTTGTTTAGCTATACTAATATAACATTAATTGGTTCTTAAATGGAGTTTTCGGCACTTATTATTATGCGGCTAATTTTTAATCTCACTGAGCGCACTCCTTCTGCCTTCCGGAGTCTTTCTTTAGGGTTAAATGGGCTTAAAATCTCAGTTAAATTTAAAAATATCTTCAAGGCTTATTTGGGTATGAGTTACTAATTAGTAGTCCTCAATTAAATCCCAAATAATTTAAAAAATAATATTTTAATATATTTTTTGGTAGAGAATGGAGTAATGAAGTAGTATTTGGAACATAAGGCCCCACAATTAAGCCTTAAACTATTGAAGATTTAAATTTGGGATGACATTTTTTGGGACTTCAATGTTTAAAGTCCCAATTAAACTCAAACCGTAAGAAGTGCTCTAATATCTTAATCGTACTTGCCCTGCATTCATGTTCTAAGATATTAAATGTTGAAATTCCCTAACAAGGAGTTTCACAGATCCTTCATCACCCCTACATAAAATTAATAAGTGAGTCGACCCTCTGCACTTTTTGGAGTTTCATGTGAAGATACTCCATGATCAGAACAAACAAGAGGGGTGAGATAGGGTCACCTTGTCGGAGTCTCCGCTTTGCCTTAAGTAATCAACTAGGGCTCCCATTCACCAAGTATCGATATGACACAGATCGCACACATAACATTATCCACCGAATAAATTTTGGTGGGAAATTCATCTCATCAAAATCTATATATGTACTTATATCATGCATCTTCATTTTTATAATTCTAAATCAAAACTTTACTAATAAATTAATAAATTTTATTTGTTTTTTTAGTTTAGACTTTCTTTTTTATTCTGTTAACTTGTAGAGATATAAAATAAAAAATGAGTACAATATACAAAAAGAAAAGTAAAAAAAAACAAGTTCAATATAATAATAATAATAATAATAATAAATAATAATAATAAACTAAACAATTATAAAAATCATAGAATAACTTGATTCAAAATTATTATAAAGGAGAACCTAATTATTAAAAGAAACTAGAAAAAAAATGAAAGAACCTAATAACTTGATTCAACGTTAATATATTTTTCAGTGAATATTAAACTTGGATAATGAATAAGTAATTAATTAGGACTCATAATATTATAGGAAAGTAGGAAAACAATCTTCATTATTACTTTTTATGAAGATACAGTTTCTCAGGCATTAAGATTTGTGTGATATATCAATGGAGCAGCTTCCCTATAAAAATCTCTCTAAAACCGTTTTAAATTCAATCCCTAAAATATTTTATGCACTTATTTAACAATTTACTAAAATAATATTTTCTTTTAGTGATTATATATATATATATATATATATATATGTATATATATATATATATATGTGTATATATACATATATATGTATATATATATATATATACATATATGTATATATATATATATATATATATATATAGTAACAACATATTTTAAATATAATATATATTAATGATTAATACACTAAATGCACAAGTTTACACATGTGTTTTTTTTGTTGGTCCATACAAGTTTTAGGCAATTTGATTTGTTAGACTTTTGACACATTTTTAATATTTTTGTTAATATTTAAACCAAAAATTCATTTTAGGGAAACTGCTGTGAATGCTCCAACATATCATCATATTTTACATGTTAAAAAAAGTAAAAATTAAAGAGCAAGTAAAATTAAGAATATGTGTAACGTATGTACTCCGCATACTCATAGGCCATGGCATATAGGGGGAGTACAATGTACACATGTTTTATGCTATTAATTTAGAAAATTTGACTCATTAAAATTGTAACGAAAAATAATCAATGGACTTTAAAAAATTGACATAAATGTCTTTATAAAAATTAGTAACTGTACATGGGAAAAATAATCAATGGACTTTAAAAATTTGACATAAATGTCTTTATAAAAATTAGTTACTGTACTTGGGAAAAATAATCAATGGAATTTAAAAAATTGACATAAATATCTCTATAAAAATTAGTAACTGCTACAATTCATATCATATTATTAATGCAGTTAGTAGTATTTTTCACCTATATAAACACACCGATAGGCCAGTGCAAATAAACAGAATAGTACTAGCTCATTTAGAAAGAAAAAACTTGAACAATCCAATATCAATCACGATGTCAAACCAGAAGCTAATCACCATCTTGTTCTTCATGCTCGTTGCAAATGGTATGTGTAATATTAATGTATTCCTTTTCATTTTCATCCATTTCTTTTGGTTTTTCTAATAAATCATCTCATATCAGAAGACTTCCTGATCACTAATCATTGTTTCTTCGTTAAATGTTGATTTATTACGAATGTACAGTATTAGCAACTACAAATCGGTGCGAGACGAATGAAGATTGTAAGCATCAATTAACGTGTGGAGTTGAGGGTCCAATTTGTAAGAATGGGCAATGTTTCTGTCCTGCCAGTAATGATATCTGCGATTGTTCACGGATGATTTGCCCACCACCAACTAGACCTATATGTGAAGCAGGAAACCATTCTTCTAACAGATTCAAATGTGTCTGTCGTTAATGATGGAAAACAAATGTAAAATTGTGACGAATGTTATTTAGTGATGAATTGATTAATATAAACTTTGTTTCTTATCCTCATGTTGAATTTGTTTATTGTTATAAAATTAACTAACACGATAAAATAACAACCACCGAAGAATAATAATAATAATAATAATAATAATAATAAGTGGGACATTTAAAATGTAAAAATGAGACATACTATGTTTTAAGACTGAGTATTATTTATCCTCACTGTCCCATCGCAGCTTCTTATGATTTATGGGTTCGGTAAAGAGTTTAAAAGTAGTACGGTAGAACCTGAATAAATTAATAATCTGAATTAAATAATAATTTTTTTCGGTCTCGATTTGGGAACAACGTGCTAAATTAATAACCTGACTAATATTATAAGATAATAATTTTTCTTAAAACCAAATAGTTCCCATCCGATACATAAATTAATAATTCATTAATTTTATTAAAAATATATATATATGTACACAACTTTCTTGAAAAATAACTCCATAGTTACTTGTTTTTATTGAAATTTATATCTACCAAGACATGGTCTTTAAGTTTTCTAAGTGTAGTTAGAAACTCCGGCGTAGAATGCTCATGCTATAGTAGAAATTAGAAAACTATTCAATGCGAGTGTCGCATGTATTGCTTCTTTTAGATTAACAGGTTCCAATGCAACACTATCATCTTCAACTTTGTCATATTTGTCATGTTATGTTCATTGAGTTGCTCATCGGTTAGCAGCTCGGTCACATTATTTTCTCTAGGGTAGTTTAAAAGATCCTCAACATCCATTTTGCTACGATAGTTCAACTCCTTAATTAAGACTTGGAGCTCATGAATGCCTCCGTCGTTTAATGGAGGAATTTCTAAATTTTCATTATCCATGGTCCGAATCTTACAATGACGGAAAATAATTAGCAATTGCATTCTTTTTAACATCACTCGTCCAAACTAAAATTACAAGATTGATTGCTTACAAGATGTTTATCTTCTCTGAATTGGGAATATCAATTTCATAACTTTCCAATAGAGTTGGATAAAATCGTTTAGGATAATGCATCTTGAAATCGAATGATCCAAACATCACATGGTTGGATCTTAGATATAGTGTTAGGTGAACGATCGAACGAAGTTTACACGTTTACGGATGGGCTACTATGTAAATTAATAAAATATTAATTTATACATAAATTAATATCCGGATAAGATAATAAATTTTCACGGTCCCAAGGTTATTAATTTATAGATTTTATACACTTATACCTACCGTATAATGTGGCCGAAATTGGAAATATTGCATTTTAGAATGAGTATGTAAATGTATTTTACGGGATCAAAGGTAGTACCATACTGTCAAAACAGAAACTCATTATACTATCAACGAAAGGGCTTTACCCTAAAAAAAGTGATGCCAGTAAAATATTTGTTCAACACAAATACAGTATCTTATTTTGAATGAATGTGCCCTTCTTTGCACAAATGACAAATCATGTACTATTTGATCAACCTCAATTAATATTCCAGAAAACGGCGTTAATAAATCGCAGATGATGACGTTTCTTAGAGAATAAATGTTTTTTTTTTCAAATTAGTTTGTCCAACCAAGTGGACAAATATCCAAATGAACATAAACTTAAATAACAAATTGCTATTTTGACAACATAATTTATGATCTACTCCATTTGTCTCCCTGAAATTAAACCCGATATGCTTGTTTTGTAGTTGAAATAGAACAATATCATGATATTGATGATAAACAATGCAATGAATTCATATACCATGGTTGATGAAGTTATGAATAATGACTGAGGTGAAGCAAAGCAGTTTATAATTACATTTATAATATTTTATTAAGTATTTTTTTTACAGTTATAGTTTAAAATTAACTCGTAGTCAAATTTAACATTGATTGAACGAAGTGATGCAAATCAAAATTATATGCACACGCCAAAGATTTCAATGGCAACTGATCATAAAATCTAAACAAAATATGGTCCATATGGAGGATAGGGGGAATTTGGTCAAGGAGATGACAGATAGTATATATATAGTGCTATTCATTACTACTTTGAGTTCTCTCTGATTTAACTTTATCAACTTGTTTCTTCTGAACGCTTTCTGAATCCTTTTCTTCGTATGGCAGTACCACTACCGGAGCTGCTGGCACAGCGTTCCACCTCTCCTTAAGAAAGCTCGTGAAAGCCAGAACCATTTCCCTCCTGAACTCAAGCTCCCTCGTGAAAATATCGAATGTGACGCATGCAAGAATATATTTGAATGGTACAAGAAGAAGAGCGGTTGAGCCCAATAGCAGCACCAGGGCAACCTCTGTCGTGATCTGAAAGCATTCGAAGGAATAATCGGTAAAAAGCATTCATGAATTGGAAATGGAATATTTTTATTGGGCTGAGCATCAAGTGTGTGAGGAATGTACCTGAGGGTTACCGGCAAGAAGAACTGAACGTATCTTGAGTAGTACCACGTTTATGTTCTGAAGGTAAATCTCAACTTCGCGCATGGCCCCTTTTAAAGCAATAATTTTCTGGATTGTATTTGATGGAGGCTGATCATGTATTGTAACTTTTCCAAAGAATCTTCCGAGGCGACCTTGCTCCTTGAGCCCCTTTAGCAATAACATGCTAGAGGCCAAGAACATTAACGCCACCGGAAATACATACGATAACAAGTTTCTAGGAAAAACAGGTACCAAAGTTAGCTAGACAACAACAAGAAACTACAAAATGTTTCAACATTTTCATTTTCTCACGTGTTTCAGAATATAGAGTCGAATTGGTCCACTATTAGATTAGCTTTCTTGTTATGAAATGAAAATGAACTAAATTCCAAAGAAGAGTTTGAGAGCAACTAATATATATCAGCTTATATAAGTGTGTTATGTGTATATAAATTCGTAGAGGTTTATGACTCACCTGAAGATAAGTGTGTATGTGAAACCAAGGAACGATGCTGTTACGAGAGGATCATCCCAGCGCCTAAGCCTGTCAAAGTTTTTGACCGTGAGAGTCAAAGGAAGTACGAGTTCCTGACAAGATGACAAATTTTAATGTTAAAATGCAATACTACTTGTGGGTAGAATTGTAGAAACATCGTCTTAAAGCAAAAAAGAAACAAGAAAAGTTGTTTGAAAATTGCCTTGAAAAGATCAATGTTACTGGGAATTCCTTCTATCATTGCAGCATCAATTGTGGCTTGAGTTTTCTCAGCCACTCTGTATCTATCTCTACATGTCACTGCTGCCTTTTCCACCAAAGTAGTTTCAGCTACAACAAGGTCTTTAGCAAGCACTATTCCCCCTCTCACAGATGTATTCTTCCAAAATGTTAACGAGGCACTGGAATACCAGGATGCAGACCTCATCCACTTCCTCAAGTAGACGCTTCCATCAATATCATAAACATGGTTCCTAATTTCAGATACCTCACCAGTGAGTCTCACAGGCACATCTGATCCACTGTTACCCACCGTTAATTTCTTGGTTAGGGGTCCACCCCAGAAATTAACAGCGAGGGTTTGGAGAACAATATCACCATATGGTGCATTTTGCAAATATGAAAACGGAACAAGTTTAGTAGGCTCATCTAAGGTTCTCTTCATAAACTGAAGAGCCTGTAGTCTTGCAATAGCATTCACAGCATAAGTAACTGCACTTTCTTTTCCTTTGTGAGCACCATATACGTCATGCACTGACATATCACCATCCTCAGGTCCATATTCGCGTATGAATTGGTATACAGCAATAACTTCTTTGATAAATGCATACCACACATCCCTTCTCATTTCACCTCCCAAGTCCACAAATTCAAGTACCAAAGGCTCAGACCTGAGGGCAGATAAACAGAATATATAACATTATTTGTCTATATATAAAAATAAGTATATAGCACAAGATGATCAAATCACAGAATTAAACTTGAGTGTGTGACGTCAGGGAAAAGTAGGCATATGATAACAACGATTTGTTCATTATAGTTCATTTCATTTGTGAGGCAAGTGAACATGGTGATTAGAAATATACATGAGAAAACAAAGTGCTCTTCCATCATATCCTGCTAAATTAGTGTTAGTAGGCCGATTAATGGTCAACACAAGGTGTAGGATTAGCGAAGCTAATTATCTTATGCATACACGAACACACACACTCACAAAGGCAGTAGGATTTTCACATTTTTTCCAGATCAATTTGTATTAATTGCAAGATCCTGATGAAAATCAAGGTCTGCAACCAAACTACATAATATAATCAAGCTGTAAAGATAGGATGCAGAAGCTTACTCACTCCAGACCAGATTTAACAGAGATAGCGGAGTCGAAAAGATTTGATCCAAAAGGTCCAACCTTTGTTTTCACTACTTTTGAACCATTACTTGTAAGATCAACCCTCACAGCATCTTTCTCTCCCGTCAAGCCCGCTGCCTGAAAATTTACCAAGTTATGGTACCAAAATGGAGAAAACAAGGATATAACTATTTCACTTGGTCAATACATCTGAGGTATCAAAGTTATGCTGCAGCTTATAGTTTTCAGCTGATGCCATCCTTATAAGTTGGAAAACAATTTATGATATTCATATGCACAACATTCACCGGCAACAAAATCCATGAACTGAGCAGCAATACCTCAAAGTAAAGTCCCCTGTCGGTTAAAGTGAGTTTTCCAGGCCATGCCATGTTCTTCTCCCATTTTATAACAGGCTGCTTTCGGCCAGAACCAAGACAGAGGACATTCTCCTCAGAATATTCACAGAGCTCTCGAAACTGACATGATTTGCGTCCGTCATGCACCCTACAAAGTTGAAGGAGAACAAATACCAAAATAATTACAGAGACAAGTTTGCTTCACATGCAAAAATAATTTATTATCCAGTTCTGAAAGGCATGGCAAGATTAAACTAAATGTCAGTGAAATCTTCATGAATGTCTGAAATGAGTGAACTCATGACAAAAACATGTTACATAGGATAACTCTCAGGCTCATTTTTATGCACCATAAACAAGTTCCTTTTTCCTCTCTAGATGTATGGACATTACCTAAATCAGGCGGTACTAATGATCTTCAACTTTGATTTAGTATGCCTAGGAAGAACCAAAAAGGAAAAAGAATCTTATCTAAACATCTAGAACTTTAGCAACCTTGTTTTTGCTTTGCTATCTTCAGTTCAAATTAGTAGGAACATCATATTTCTTACTAGCTAGTGCAACTACTCCTAACTCCTAATCCAAGTGCTTGTAATAATTCTATTATCATGTAAAAGTTAACAATTACAGATTAAGCAGGACTCATTAGTCTGAAAGGTCACATGTTCCAGTAGATTACCACTGCCACAGCACTATCATAAAATAGAAATGATGCTTACTTGACCAATTCATTGATGTATGTTGACCAGATGCTAAACGAGATACCATATTCCTGACCAGCAAGAGCTTTGAAAAGATTATGTACAGTTGGATAGTCAGCAACACCAGATACGGCTGGAGCAAATCGAACAAATGCCTCTTCTCCCACGAGCTTCTTCTTCAAGTTAAACTAAAAGAGAAAGCATACAATGAACGCATGGACCTTATAGTTTAATAAATACAGTATATCGATAGAAGTATTAGTACCTGAAAACTATTTCTCCTTGGCAACTTAGCCCAGCTGTCCTTCCTTCTTGTGCTGGGATTCTCCCATGCAAGCATAGTTACAAAAATAAGCCTTTGAAATGCAGGTTCCTGATATCCCCATGTAAAACTAATAAGCATCTTATTCAAGCGTACTCAAAGAGATTCTCTCATCCACAAAAGACTAGAAGGCTATGGATAAAGATAAGTAAACTAAAAGAACAGATTGACTGGAAAAATATTTGATGGATAGACAACATGAAAATTTGGTGCATTCATGTGAATTACAGTACGCACTATGGAGATTTATAGCATAAATATGGATGGGTTATTGACATGTCCTAAACTAAAACCACAAAAAGTAAAAGTGTAAAACATCATTTGAATTCTTTACTAAGAAAGATACATATGCTAATCCTGAAAATAAAATGTAGGCATATATGATAGCTATATTTAGAGAAAAAACAAATGGAATTAGAACTACTCTCACAATTAAACAAATTACTCCTGCACAAGCATCCTGATATTATTATATATACATCACAGAGAAACTAAGATTGCTCTTTGGACAGCATTCAGAAAGACTTCCAACAATACAGGGTTAATGAGTGAAAGTTTGGAAAAGAAAAAACAGCTGATGGGCTATATTCCAACATGAAAGTCGCAAATCCAATTGGTTGCCAGAATGACATATATATCCCAAATCAAGGGCCAATTATATATACTAATGTAAGTTATATGTAGAAAATTAAACATAGTGAAAGGAATCAAATCATGCATAAAGAGCACAAGATACAGCATTGCTCTATCCTAGAGCTGAATAAAAACAAACTATGCAACATTTCTACAAACCTTTAAGCCAGGATGGAGTCCTGGACCATTCCTAGACAAAAACCTGAAGCAGCAATACTCCACTAGATTACGGGGATTGTTATGAACAGATTCAGAAACGAGTGACTTGAATATCTTCTGCATTTTCTGCCCAGTCGACCCATTCATCCTGCATATCTTAGATGTGGAGAAGTTAGAAAAAAGTTTTCCTATCTGAAAACATAAAGCAGTTTATCCAGTTATCCCATCTATTATCAGATAAGTTTTTCCCAATCAAAAGTACTTAAAAGTCAGCTAGGAAGAAAGATTATATTCATTATAGTATTATATCTCTCCATACCTATCTATTATCACGGATAAGAAGCAAAAATCTTTCACTTTGATAACATTTGAACAATGCCACAGCAATCCTCATACCTGCTAAATTGCTCGATGGATACAATCGCAGCTTCAGAAAGGTCTCCTCCAGGTGTTCTGCAATCAACCGTCTGTTCGGTGACAATGATATCTTCCACATCTTGATCATCATCACTCTCCAACTGAGGTTTTCTGTCAGTAGCACCTTTCACAAGTGGAGAAGTTACTCCATTGAAAAAGCTCTCCAAATGAGGTTTTCCGTCATTAACACCTTTCACAAATGGAGAAGTTACTCCATTCAAAAAGCTTTGCGTCTTCGAAAGCCACTGGCTCACTGATTCTTGCACTGCATCTGTCGAAAAATCAATCGGGTTGTATAAGATTATGCACCACGCACAACATACTGGCATACAGCCCATAAACCTAGATAACTTGTTCACTAAGGCCATATGTCATTCTAAAGTTAACTAATCAGTACAGTTTCATTACACACGGCAACTGATATAATAGTGAGTAAGATTTAAACTACTTCCCAAAATGATGATTGGATTATAGTCTATAGACACCATATAAGTGAAATTCAGAATTGGGTTCTCTGGAAGCAAATGGGTACCAATAAAAAACATCAAACAATTCATTGACAAAGACAACAGCTAAAGTAAAATTGGAAAATTGACAACAAGTAAGGTAAAAATGGAATCTTTATGAAAGAAAAAAGTAACTAACCTCGATCGAAATCGTTGAGCTTCAATTTCATGTCAGCAAGAGACTTGCCAGCGAGCTTGATACCCATCTTCTTCTCCTGAGGAGGTGGTGAAGGAGAATTGGAACCATTTTTGTCACAGCAAAGAATCTTGAAAAAGAGCTTCTTTTGATGATAGGGCAGAGCAGAATAGTAGCAGTACTTGTTGTTGGGTATTGGTGTTTTAACAGGGTGGTGGTAGTACTTGGAAAGCATCTTCTCTTCTTGCCAAGGTTAGTTTTCTTCTTGTCTGTGTCTGAACTTGTCCAGATTCATGGTTTAATGAAACAAACAACTGGGATTTAAAGAAGCAGCAATTAAAGAAGTTTAGATTTGGTATAGATGGATTGAGATTAGTAAGAAGAGCTGGATTTTTTTTAGCTTAGTTTGGAAGAAGTAGCTAGCTAGCTAGGCAGGCAGGCAAAAACACATGTGCTTTATTATTTATTTTTTATGGCTTTGAAGAGATTTTTCCTAATTAGCTGGGATCTGGATATTCTTCATTCATTCATACAACTAAAATTGGATTATGTGATCCTGATTGTCAAGTTTCATAGTATTGGGTATTTGGGTCAAAGTATCAAATTGGGTAGGTCCATCAGTTAGCGAAGTTTATCTGTTACACTACATAGATAATAATGGATTATATTCGCATTGCGTTTGTATTTGAATTTTATGTTTTAAGATCAGAGCTAGCTCTTAGACTTTTGGGTTCTTTTTGAAATATGTTTCGAAACCGGATTTCAATAATGAGAAAGAGTTATGGTAAATTTATTGAATTCTCAAACCACTTCACATGTATTGTTTCATCGTAATTTGTCAAAGGATGCTTGGAACGACATCGAGTGACCTCGCTTCGGGGGAATAACCTTTTAGAGCATTTTACATAATCACTTAAGGTTGCTAGGGTCTCATTTCAAACATTATTGGTTAGCTTCATGGTAAGAAATGGTGTGGATTTTTTCGAGAACAATGAATAATATTAGTTTCAACAAATGGTACTTGGTCTTCTACGTGGGTGGTTAGGATTATGAAAATTATTCGTGGGAAATGTTCTTTTGTCGTCTAGACTTCTTTTGGATTGGTGTAGGTACTAGATTTTTGTTTGGAATTATTGTTGTAGAGTATTTCTTATGCTCCTTTTTTTATTGTTACTAATATAATATTTTACCTTTTTCAAAAAATAAAATAAATCATTGTCCAATCAATACATTTTAGTTGAGGTTTCGAACCTGAACTACGAGTAGCCCGGATGTAAATTTCGATCACCCAATAAGTATCAAGATCAGGTGCAATCTCCGATTTTAGAAATCATATGGGGAGGACAGAATCAGACAGTTAAATCAATTGAAAATATTTCTTTATTCTGATTTACGTATCGATTAACATAAACGTCCAATTCGGTTCTAAAAGAGAGACGATCGTGGAAAGAAATCACATTTTTACCGACCAAATACATAGTAAAAGAAAGGAAGAAAAAAGGACTTTTTGAGTCACAAACGTAATTAATTAAGCTCCGGAAAACATGTGGACGTTTATTAATCCGCCCACAACAATAGAACAAGGTTGTGAGTCCATTGAGCATCCTTGTGCATCTATTTGAGTTTCCATAGTTAATTTTTTAAATTTTAAGCAGTTGTATGATTGAAAATGAAATGAAATTTCTGACTTCGATAGCCATAGCCCATAAGCAGTGAATCAGTCGGTTTAGTTTGGGACGAAGTGGTATTGGTATATTCTTCTACTTGTACAATTCAAGTGAAACTTGTTTAGTTCTGGTGGCAACAACTTGAGTCGGTTTGTATGACGAAGAATAGTACAAACTGATGGACACAAGTAACAACATATAGATAGTGCAATTGAGTTGAAGAAGCCACGTCTGGTAAATTAGTTACGCGAGACGTATCACTGTATACAACACATGAATTTGGCCCAGAAAATGAATATAGTTACTAGTATCATCCAATCTTTTCATGACACTTAACTTAAACCCAACCACCCATCCATTCTTCCGATGGCCTTATCCTCCTCCACCACACTCTCCCCGCCTTTCACCACTCACTCCTCCACCGCCTCCATTCCCCTCCGCCTGGCCACCTTGCCCTTCCAATCCACATCTCACAGTAACAAGCAATGTCTCTCAACCAACCCCACTTCACCAAATTCCAAATGGAGGACTCCAGTTTCCTTCTTCACCGGTTTGTTGAGTAACAACAACAAGACTAAAACCGCAGAAGCTATCAAAGAAGAGCTTCTCGATGCCATTAAGCCTCTTGATCGCGGCGCTGAAGCCACCCCTGAAGATCAGCAAGAAATTGAACAAGTAAATAAATATAATACTACTACTATCACTTCACTCTGCCATTTTCGCTTTCATAGTTTTGTGTTTCTTTCAGTTCAGTTGGAGCATTAATATAAATGATTAGATTTTGGGAGAGCCCGAAAGAACTAAAGTGTAGTTGAATTAGATGTAGCCTGTGTGCATTTTAATTCAATTGCATGCCAATTGCTTTTAGAGATGAACAAATCATATCCTAGTATCAGAACAGTTCCTTGCTTTCCAAATTCGAATGTTTCTTTTAGCACTTCTAAATCTCATTCTCATCTTGTGACTTGTTAGTAAGTTTGCAATAGAACACAATTAATTAGATGGTGTGTTGCTTTTTTAGTGATGAATTTATAACCATTGCGTTGTTTCTTTATGGTTTATTTCGATTTTGTTCTTAGATAGTTCGCAAGCTAGAAGCAGTTAATCCCACAAAAGCGCCATTGAAGACTAGTTTGCTTGATGGAAAATGGGAGCTTTTGTACACTACTTCGGTATCTATATTGCAAACTAAGGTACATTGTTCTTGTGAGTTACTGCATCAACTCTTTTAATATATCTCTGCTTCCAAGGCTGTGGTACATTCAAATTGAACAATGCAAGTGCAACTCTTTTAATTTGTTAATTTGTCTTTCACTTGTGTAATTATCACCTACTTGAGCATGCATGGCTGAGATTTATTGTTATTTGGTTCTGTAATCTGTACTGGCATATTGTGGTAGTGTACATGTGAAATTCTATGCTGTTCAAACTTTTACAAACTTTTAACTATTTCAACAGAGGCCAAAGCTTTTAAGATCCAAGGCAAACTATCAAGGGATCAACGTTGATACACTTCGTGCTCAAAATATGGAATCGTGGCCATTCTTCAATCAGGTAAAGTGAAATCTTCATCAGGGCCTATCTATCTAATAATGTTCAAACTGTTGGCCTTATCAAAAAAAAAAAAAAAACAAAAAAAAAAACGCGAAATTTCCATTTATGCTTACCTCATGACGGCCAACCTTAAAGTGTTTAATCCCGTGGCAGGTTACAGCAGATTTAACGCCTCTGAATCCAAGGAAGGTGGCAGTTCAGTTTGATTATTTCAAGATTGGGGGACTGGTAAATCTTTCCTTTACTATCTATGTTCCTTATATTAATAACAAAGCCTGAACGTTCATAAGTCAGAAAATTTTGTGCTGACTGATGAGATTTGGAACAGATACCTGTTAAGGCTCCTGAAACAGCTCAAGGGGAGCTCGAATTCACTTACTTAGATGAAGAATTGAGGTAAGTGAGATCATGTACTGTCTAATATCAATTTCAAATAACACCTGTTTTGCTGATGAAATCATGAAATGCACATGTTTGTAGACATTGTATTGTCATGGAACAGAATTAACTTCTGGCATTCCAATCTGAAAGCTTATTTTGCTCACAAGATGTTACATTTTGTTTGTTCTTCAGAGTATCAAGAGGCGACAAGGGAAATCTCTTCATCTTGAAAATGATTGATCCATCATACCGAGTTCCCACGAAGTAATGCCCTGTAAAACATTATTGCATACCTTATAGCATACCATTTGTTGTGTATGCGGTATGAAAAATAATCCATATGTAAGATTTATGTACACAACTGTTGAGATAGAGAATATATACTACCTTACCGGACGGAAATTGCATGTAATTGTAAGCATATCATACATAGGTATAGCTCCTATAAAATTATGTGTATTGTAATTCATTTGTAAAAGTTGTATACATTCTTACAGTTGCATTAGTAATGAAGAAGAGATGAAAAAGATTCTTCTTTTTTACCATTAGTACTAGTATGTATGTACATAACAACTAGCATTGCAGTACAGGTGATTAGTGATTACACAAGCTTCTGCTTTCTGCACTATACTTGTACCGGAGATTAAACAAGATTCTGCACCATACTGGGCTGCTGGCAGTCATTTCAATTTTTATATGCCATATAAAGGATATCTTCATCCATTCTATGTTCAGAGAACATCAGAAGATTTACAACTTCTCACTAGTTTTGAGCTTACACAGACTCATCTATACATATGAAATCGTAAGAAGAGAACTAATATTGAAACATTTTAATGAACTGAACAAAAAACATTAATTTTCCCTTACAGAAACATATATGCTCATCTTTTTATTCATAGAGAAACAGAAGCAGTTCCGAAGATCAACATATATATATATTCAATATTTCTCACCTGTAGATCGATAGTATCATTAACCTGATCTAATAGTCAGGATGAACAGAAGAAAGAAAAGTGAAAGACTCTCAACTGAATAGACGAATGTGAGATACTCTGAATTGAGGGTAAAACTTAAAAAAGGAACAACCAGCAGAAGTTAATTCGTGATGACTGGATCACAGAAATCAACGACATCAAATATTGAATTGAAGGGCCGTATAATAAGAGAATATCCATCAATATGTCCGGAGCTATATCAGCTATCCAATCTTAAGTTGACAAGTTGAGAACAGAGTACTCTTCTACCTCCGGTACTATCAATGTTGCAGTGGCGAGCAGATAGTGTTGTCAATTGTTTGAAGCACTTGCGTAGGTAACCTATACTCCATTCCGTCTCCCAGAATACTTTATACAAATATACAACTATTAAGATAGATAATATACTACCTTATGGGAAATATACATAACTCCTATAAAATTGTGTGTATTGTATTTCACCTGTAATCTTAGTATACATTTTTACAGTTGCATTTATAATCAAGAAGAGAAGAAAAGCAGAATCTCCCTACATGTATGTATGTACATAACAACTATTGCAGTACAGGACATTATACCTTCATCCATCTAGAGGAATCCAGAAAGTAACAGGTTCCCCTGACTGAAGCAGTTCCGATTTTTGGACACAGTGGACGACTATACTGGTTGGCCACTTTCAAGAAATTCGTTCTCATCTCTAACAGTTTCCTCTGCTGGATTTTCCACAGCCCATACAGCGGCATCTTGGTAACCCAGCTCGAAAAGCTTATCAAGAATATCATCCGCAGCAGGCTCAAGCGCCCAATTAAAAAGCTGGAATTATAACAGATGACAGATATCACAATTTGATACTATAACAAAAAGGTGATTGATGAATGTGCAAAATTACCTCCCGTGGAGTAGCCCTGTTCTCCGGGTTAAGGTCAGGACTTATTCCTATACCTTGCAATCCCAAGCGACTGGCAGGAAATGCACAAACACGTACCTGCAAGTATACAGGTATCAAGATTTCATTGCATGGAATGCTAACACAGTTTAATACACTAAAACAAAACATCAATATCATCACAAGACCAGATTTCCACCCTACAAAAACTATAGAAAGAGTGTTCAATATTATTCAAATTTGTGGTTTACTGAATATCTTGTCAAACCACTCCCCCTTAAAACATGGATGCAAAAGGTCATATATCGTCCAGACCAATAGGTACAGCAGAAACTACGATTAAAATGAAGCAATAGAATATCTGAAATACATACCGTCTGAGCAGCAGAAGTGGGGGGCATGAACAGAGTCAAACCCCCATCTATACAAACTCGATTCCGGAACATTGTCGCTGGTCTTGGGGCAAGATATCTGCATTGAACTTGCCATTAGCTTAAAGTAATGCCAATTGGCATAGTTGTTAACTAGTGCTTGAGTTAAATATATCTACCCTGGGATGAAAGAGGAAGTAATGACCGCATTTATCAGATCTTCTCTAGAATCAAATTGGTCAACCAGTAAACCCCTAGGCCTCCAAAGAATCTGAGTTACAGCAACTGCAATAAAACATAAAAATTCCATCAAGGGATTGTACATGCTATAGTTTATCTGCAAGAGTAATTTTGTTCTTAAAATATTGTACACGCTTCTAAGAGCAATACTGAAGATCACCATCACCCCAGTACATCAAAGTTGCATACAAATTCACACGGGGCTCAGTCGAAGTTATCAATATATCCCATAGACCCATACTCACCACGAACTCTACCATTGGATCTGGTGTGAGCATCAAGAGGTAAAAAATTCTCCAGAACATCTCTAAGCACAGCCTGTGCAAAAGAAACGGAGATGAATAATGTAAGCTAAACATGAAGGAACCAATACAGGTAAGAATGAGCGGGCACTTGGTAAAATTTAACAGTTCAGTCATTTAGGGTCATAGGGTTATTTCCAATTTTTAAAGTTTCATTTAGGTTCATATGCCTGACTGATCAAATAGTGTTGAACATATAACTCATAAAGGTGCATTGAGTTAAGGAAGCAAATCTAGAAACTTAGTTGGCACTGTGGCCAACACTAAAGAACACTTTGATAATAGTGCAAGATTACTGATTCTACATACAGAATCTCAAACTTAAGTAGCAATTAATAAATATACAGCAGGACCTGTTAGCAGCTTCTAAATGTGGCCTTGCACATCTAACCCCCTCTCAAACCTCATTGACAAGCCAATTTTTTAGGTGAGTTTAAAAGTAAAAAAGAAAAGAGAAAAAGGGCGGGCAGTAGGAAATACCCCCAAACGGAAAGCAGTCCCCCGAAGCCGGCAATCTTCAGCCAATATCTTGGTTGCCCTCAACGCTTCCTGCATGGTGGCTCCAGAGGCAATCACAGCAGCAACAATGGCACCTGCTGATGAACCAGCAAGAGGTGTTGTTTCCTGTCACAAAAAAACAAAATCCCAGAGATCTTACAAAAGGATCACAAGACATCGAATTTACAAAATTGAACTCACTGAGGAATAAATGGAGCACAAAAGTGCTTCCTAGCAGTTAATATAAGAAGCATTCATCGGCTCTACTTCTGCACCCCAAGTCTGAGCACCGTATTTCATTTAAATTAAGGTTAGATATTACATTTAAAACCATCAACTTACTCCAGGAAAACCTCATGCATATCTTGGATAACCTCATCAGAATTCAGTCTGTGAAGAAGTCATAACAAATCTAAAGCTTATCGAGCACCTCATATAGAATTAGCCCAAAAGTAAAGGTTACAAATTAACGCTTGTACCCCTGATTACAACAGAATTTGTCGATAGTTGTACACATCCACACGAATAACAAAATGGTACTACAAGTTAAATGACTACACCTACTTGCCGAATACCAGTGTCTGTACAATCACTATGCTATACTACTAATAATCAAATTATTTCAAGGCATAATACCTACGCTGAAACTTGGACTTACATCACACATACAACAGTACTAAACCATTAACCCGTGTTTCGACCTTATAGAAGCACCACATTACACAAATTAATCACAGGCTTGGATACTGTAATCCATCACTATAAGTCTATAATCAGAGTATGTGAGTCTCCATAAAACACACATCCTAAACTTTGAAGTTAGTCAGGAACAAGATACCATATGAAGTATTAAATTAAACCCCAATTGGATATTTACAGGAAGAAAAAGTATAAAAAGCAAACAACCTTGATGTAACCTTTCTCAAGGAGGAACTGAGCGACACCAAGATGATAAGGAAACAAAAGGCCAGCAGCTGAGAAACTAAACCCAGGGCTAGTAACCGCACTCCGCTGCTGCTCAGCCTGAACATCCTTCTCCCTCTGCTCCCAAATCACTCCCGGTTGGACCGGGTCCTCAACCACTGCCGCAATTCTCTCATTTTTCTTTTTCCACCTCCACCATGACTCTTTCTCCTCTACTTTAACCACCGACGGCAACTTCTCTTCTAACAATCCACCACCGAAATTGTCATTGCTGGTCTTGAGAATCCGGGCGGCGATTCCGAGGAAGAGTTCGCCAGTGGCGACGGCGAAAGATCTATTTTCGGGCGGGGGTGGTGGGGAGTCCTGGCGAGGTGGAGTGGCTCTGGTGGAGAAATTATTAGTAATAGTATTATTAATTCGAGGGCGGAGATTGGGGTGGAGGAAAAGGGATGAGGAAGCTGCCATTGTTGTTGTTGAAATTGAGGTTAAATTTAAGGAGGTGGACGGATGATTCTTGAACAACGACAACGACAACATATGTGTGTATAGTAGTAATATTTGGGGGGTTTGTGTAGCTAGTTTGGTAGTGACAGAGAGAGTTGTATTCAATGGTTGCCGTCCTCTATTGTTCGCTAATTGGATCGTCAATTCAAAATTGAATGAATGAATTTGAGTGCAGAACAGAGTATAGGAAGTCGGTTCGGTTCGGTTTGGTACACCAACTTCACGCCAATTCATTAAACTCCCCCTCCTACCTACGTAACGTTTCATTCCATCACCAAATATAGGGATGGTGATTATTGTGTTTCCAATTAGGCCACACGTGGAAGTTTGAGTGATGATACAACTAGGCCTAATAGGCTAATATGGATTTGACCTTGATAGGATCTGATTAAGAAAAAAAAGAATTTCGTTCGACGGATTAAATTCATTCGGGCCTTATTCGATTGGAGTCAGATTCAAACGGATCTAACACCCTAATTTATTATTTGGCGAATTCCCAACGTTATAGCTTTGGCCCATACTCAACAATGACTACTCGATCCGTCTTAGAAGTTAGTGGATATATGTTACTTTGTTTTAGTTAGAATAGAGCTATTGTTAAAGTTAAATGTGGTGACAAATTTTTGTATTGTTATCATAGCATCTCACCTCAGACATAGTAATTGTGTTGGCCCACTAGTGGCGGGGACATTACAAATGGTACCAAAGTCGATACTGTAACGCCCCAGATTTCAGAGGGTTAAAAGGGTTGAGAACGCTACTCATACTAACAAGGTGCACCTTTCTTTTTGGGAATTCACCTGGAAGAACTTCATAGTTAAGCGTGCTTGCTCTGGAGCAATTATAGGATGGATGACCACTGGGAAGTTCTCGGTGCGCACACGACTGAGGACAAAGTGTGCGGATTAGAACTCGTGTTGGTCTGTGGGCCCACCATATCACCCCGGAGAGCGCCTATGAGTAACCTTGCCGGCCGTTGGGCTGGATCTCGGCCCGTTAGTGGGCCGGGTCGTTACAGATACTATCCCCAAACCCGCGTGGAATGCTGATGGTGGTCTTAGGATGTAGATACCCCATACAAAGGCATACCACGTGCATCTCACATCAGTTAAGATAAGGTGGAATAAATGTATATTCAGTACACATGGTATAAGAGTTTCTATTTGATACCAAAAGAAAATCCGTGATATGTGTGTAGCCCATATCAAGAGTAACCGCGTCAACCAAAAGGTTGGATCTCGAATCTCTTAGTGATTGGGTCGTTAGAGTACGGATTGATGGAGTACATAACTTGACATGGAGAAATTATGTTTCCAAGCTTTTTTTAGTTGGGTTGGTTTATTTTACTACCAAATTAGCGTATCTAAATAACAACATAAACCACATTTTAGTTGAACAATTATATTTTAGTCCACAAAATTGATCAAATGATGCTCTAAGCACTGTTCCAAATTTACCAATCTTCGTGAATCAAACCAACCTTATTACTTTTTTAAAAAATTGAAAACTTTTATTAGAAAAAAAAAAAAACACAGAGTTGCTCTGATCTCATCAAATTTGGTGGTGGCGGTGGAGCTATGGTAGGTTTTTTTCAACTTTTTTAAAAAATAAATCTTCAATTCTTGCTTGTTTGTGCATTTATTAGGCATTTTAAAGTCAAATGGCAAACTTGTAAATAAGTGTCGATCAATGCGAAAAACATTGATATAAGATTAAAATGTAATTGATAAATTAAGATGATCGTTTATTAAAACCACCCTCGTAACAACCCTTCAAAATTAATTTTTATCTTTTTAGTTTTTACTCGACTTTAACACTTGGATTAAGGAAAAAATTGATCAAACCCCCCAAACTATACTATAAGTGAGACATTACCCCCTAACCTATTAAATTTGATACTTAACCCCCTCACATATATAAATTGTTGCAACATACCCCCTATATAATATTTTACTATCAATTTAATATTTTTCATTCAATTTAATATTTTACCTCCAATTAAATATTTCCGTTTGATTCCAAATTAATCATAATACCTACTGAAAAATTAATTTTGAAAACTATAATATGAAACTATACGATTTTCAATTTTATAATATAATATAATATAAGTTCAAATATTATTTTTCCTGTACAATTAATGAAAATATTATTTTTTCACTTTTATAATATAAATTGTATTGAAAAAAATAAGATTTGAACTTACATTATAGAATTAAAATCTTATATTTTTATAATGTAATTTTTAAAATTATTTTTCGGTATGAATTAGGATTAATTTGAGTCAAACTAACATATTAAATTATAGGGAAAATATTAAATTGAATGAAAAATATTAAATTAAAAGAAAAATATTATATAGGGGGTATGTGGTAACACTTTAAATAGATGAGGGGGTTAAGTCTCAAACTTAATAGGTTAAGATGACATTGAATATGATTTGATTGAAAGGTTGATGTGTCATGTGTGATTCTATTCTATTCTATTCTGATTTCTGACATTGATTAGGAAACGAGAGGATAACGTTGATCATAACTCTGGAAGTGATTATCTTGGAGTTCTCCTAGAAATTCACCATGACAGACAGAGATCCAGTTACCACAATCTCTTGTTGATGTTGTTATCCGAATGTTACGTATTCTGCATTGCTACCTAGACATGAACTGAAACTACCAACAGCTTGATGCCGTGGTCAAAGATGATTTGACATATGTGCGAAAGATGAACAAATGATCACGTGCATGAAACAAATAGTATATATCAAAAGATAAGATAATTTGACAGCACGTACACTCATGAATTGATCCCTCAATTCATTGCAATCAGTCCTGCATGCCCCAATAAGAATACCAGTACAAGTTGGGCAAATGCTATGTCTCTATCAAAGGCAAATGCTATGTCTCTATTAATTAATGTACCCTGTCTTCTTTTGAGAAACCAATAATGGTTACCAAATCCCTTCTTCTTTAAAGTCTCCTAGCTACTGATTGAATTCTTCACAAGTAACACAATGGCGATCGCCTTTCTCTTCATCTCTTTATTATCATCTTCTCTCCTCGTCTTCTTACTCAACTCATTCTACAAGCTATGGTGGAGGCCTATTCGACTACAGAAAATGTTGTGTTCTCAAGGATTGAAGGGCCCTGCTTACAAGTTCATACATGGCAACACTAAAGAGATACTCAAGATGAGGAAAGAAGCTGTTCAGAATCCTATGGACTTGTCACAACATGACATGTTCCCTAGAATCTTACCCTACTTGTACGAATGGATGAAGCTATACGGTACGTGAAATTAACTCATCATGTTTTCGAGCTAAATGAATTAGTTCCATGTTGAACATGAGATGTTAATTAAGGAAATGTTTAATTTGGTACTAACATTGTTGGAGAGCAGGGAACAATTTTGTGTATTGGATTGGTGATCAGCTGCAAATAGTTATAACTGAGCCTGAGTTGATTAAGGAGATTCTGTCAAACAAGGAAGGCTTGTTCATAAAAATTAAGCAGACTGGTCATGCAAAGAAACTTATAGGAGAAGGTATTCTTGTAGCAGAAGGCGAAAAATGGTCCAAGCTGCGAAAACTAGCAAACCGTTCTTTCCATGGAGACTGTTTAAAGGTGTTTTCTTGTTTAATCATATAATTTACAGTACTAGCTAGATTTGGGGTTAAAATGTCCTGTGACTGTGAGTTCAATTCGATTGTATTTATGTAGGGAATGGCTACGGATATGGTAGCAAGTGTGGAAACTATGCTGGATAGATGGAAGCATTCTGCAGGCAGAGAAATCGAAGTGAACAACGAATTCAAGATTTTGACATCGGAAGTGATCTCCAGGACTGCTTTCGGAAGCAGTTATCAGGAAGGAAAGACAATATTTGATACGTTGATGAAATTGGCTTCTTTTATTAGAAGCGACGCCTTCAAAATTCGCCTGCTGGGGTATGAATTCTTCTTTAGCTAGCTTGTTAGTTGTTACTATTGTCTTGCCTGAACTGAACTGAATAACCAAGCTCAAGGTGATGCCACTGACCCTTTTGTGTAGGAAAGTCTTAAGGTCAAAAGATGACATTGAGTCTGATGAGGTTGAGAGGTTGCTGCGCAATTCTATTAAGACATTGATTAGAAATCGAGAAGATAATGTTAAGTCAGGGCGGGTTGATAACTTTGGGAGTGATTACCTTGGAGCACTCCTAGAAATTCATCATGACGAAGATCCAGAAAACAGAATCTCTGTTGATGATATTATCGATGAATGTAAGATATTCTACTTTGCTGGACATGAAACTACGAGCAGCTTGCTGTCGTGGACTATACTTCTCTTGTCAGTTTATACAGATTGGCAAGATAAAGCAAGAGAAGAAGTTGTTCGACTGTTTGGCCAAGAAAATCCGACAGCAGAATCCATTGCAAGACTGAAAATTGTAAGTTACCTCAGACCTACTGAAATCTTTTTTACTATTATACAACACATTGATGCATATACTGGCGTTATCTAATAGGTATTGTGTTTAATTTCACGCAGTTACCGATGATTATTAATGAAACTCTACGGCTATACAGTCCAGCTGTGAATATTACGAGACAGACTCATTGCACAACCAAACTTGGGAAGTACAAAATCCCAGCAGATGCACAGTTAATTGTGCCACAGCTCGCTGTGCATAGAAATCCCGATATATGGGGACAAGATGCTCATATTTTCAACCCAGATAGGTTTTCTGAAGGACTTGCCAAGGCCTCTAAGGGAAATACAGCAGCTTTTCTTCCCTTTGGTTTTGGACCCCGGATATGTGTGGGCTTGAACTTTGGAGCTAATGAAGCAAAGTTTGCATTGTCTATGGTCTTGCAGCGTTACAAGTTCACCCTATCACCGAATTATGTCCACTCCCCTGCTCAGATTATCACCATCAGTCCTCAACATGGAATTCAGATTGTTTTGCAGCCTCTGTGAAAATATGGCAACGACATCTACTTAGAACATATGTAACCATCATCATCTGTACGTACTCATGATTACATACGTCTTATCGATAAGTTCTGCATATGTACCTATGATTACATACCTTTTATAATTGAATTATGCATCTGTATTCATGATTACATACGTTTTGTAAATGAGTTATACACTTGCAATCCTGATTGCATACGTAATACGTTTTATAAATGAGTTATGCATTCGTACTCATGATTACATAATGAACGGTATTAGACCCCAACTATTGTACATTGTTGGTGAATGGTAAACCTTCATAGTGTTATACTTGTATGGTATCAGATCCATACTATTTTACAAGGACTAGCATAGTTCTGAACAGCCATTTCTCTCCTCAAGCTATTATTAAGGCCCATAATATATTTGCAATTTGTTAGGGAAGGGGTGAACCTAAAGAGGAACTTGATAATCTGGATCTACCATTCTCAAAATGAACAAATTCCCTTGGTTGCCTCTTGAGATCCTGCAGAAAACAGAGTTGAGACGTTACAAACCACCTATTCTTTGGAATAGATGGAAATTGTATGCGCTCAGAAATTTTCAGAAATGAAACAAGCTACTTGAGTTTCAAAGGACTAGTTTTGTCATCCCCTGAGCTTCTCACCGTAACTCGTTGTCCAAGTATGTAATTTCAATTTGGCCACGACCACTTCCTCGCGACTTGATAGGTATCTACCAACAAAAGTAGAAAGAAGAACTATTAAACAGAGAAACAAGATGTAGGCCCAGTCTGACAATTGGAGTATCTACTACGGAGTAATAAGCTAGCAAGGCAGCAAAATCTCAACTGAATGTGCTAACAGAGGATGTGGTAATTGGTAATATATGAAGTGTATGAGGTGAGGTAGATAACAAATGACATATTTATGATATTTTGGCATTTTCAAGCACCAGGTATAATCCGATATAACCAGTTAAATCCAAGAACTATCCACTCAATAATGCGCTATCGGAATTTTGTACTAATACTTTTAGGTAGTAGGCAGAATAGCACAGAACAACAAGTATAAGTTCAATTTTGCGAACCTAGCGCTAGAGAGGATTAGAACCACCGTTTTTAAAGTAGTTATCTAAACAGTTGGCTATCAGGGAAAAAAAAAAAAAAACAAACAGATGACAGTTGCTGCAAATGATGTGTTATTGCAGGAAGCAGGATTTTACTCACCAGTGATGCAATCTTAAACGAATCGAACTTCACAGCAACTCTTCTGGCGTTCAGTGGAACCAAATTAGCTGTGGCCTAAAAAGAAAGTGAACTGGCTAATATAACTGACAAAACAAATTGAGCAAAATGATTTTCTTTAAAGAATCATATTTAGAGTGGTTAGCCTAACTCATATTTAAGTGAGAAGCAATGTGTTCATTCACTTCAACTTTGGGAAAGGAAGGCAGATCATATGCTACTCTGTAGTCTGTACACAGTTTTAATGACAAATCCATCCATCCCAATAGCAATTTTACAAATTCAAGAAGAGCTAAAATTTAGTTGCGATTTGGTCTTCCGGTGTAATTTAAGCCTTCTGATTATTTCATCCTTACCTATTTGACTGATATCTACACACAATGTTCCTCAGTTAATCTGATCCATTCATGACAACACCATATTGGTGGGGATAAAAAAAGACCTTGCTCAAGATGAATCCAAACCAGTTCCAAAGTCAGGTAGTACAAGACATCATAGTTATACAGTAACAAGAAACTACACAGGAAATAATAGTTTCCATCAGTTTGCCATACCTGGTTGAAAAATGGCCAAGTTTCCATGTTTTGAGCCCTCAATGTGTCGATGTTAATTGCCTGGTAGATTGTTCCATTTGGTCTAAGGAACTTGGGCCTCTGTCACAATTGATTACATAAAAACTGGTATCATTATCAGCATTAAAAATTATGAGATGTTATGGAAGACATAAATCAAGTGAATTAACCAATACACTACTTTATCAGTTTTGAGGAATACGTCCTCCCGGTAACTTGTTAACCAGCGAGTAATTTTGGCTTCTAACAGAGGGAAAATGATAATGGTTAATGACACATACATATGCAAAACTGAGAGAGCGAAAACCTATACTAAACAACACTGAGTACTGTACTTGGAAACATACAACACTAGAAATTTGTTCAAACACGATGTAGAATT
This sequence comes from Plantago ovata, assembly GCA_028274465.1. Taxonomy (NCBI): domain Eukaryota; kingdom Viridiplantae; phylum Streptophyta; class Magnoliopsida; order Lamiales; family Plantaginaceae; genus Plantago; species Plantago ovata. The sequence goes on along the minus strand of CM051458.1, from coordinate 99,322,778 downwards.
ATCTTAGTTTACGAGACAGTTTTAGGTGGTTATATCATGAACTACTGTTATTAAGCCATATAACTTATATGGCTTAATAACAGTAGTTCATGATATTATTTCCCAATAGCTACATTTTTACGATGAACAACACATAGCTTATCATACATAGAACCAGGGGTGAAGCTAGATTTTTTTTTCGTCCCGTGCTAATTGATATAATTATATAGATATAAATTATAATGTATAAATTTATTTTTATCTTCATATTATAGTTCATTATAATTGTCAAATATCACATTTATATAGATAAAATTGTAGGTTTAGAAGTAAAAAGAAACTGAAACTAAAAATAACATGTGCTAAGTTTAAAATTTTAATTTTTTAATACATATAAAATTTTTCTAATAGATATAAAAAATTAATATTTCCAATATCAACCTGTGCTACAGCACAGGTTGAAAACCCCCTCCCTTCGCCCCTGCATAGAACTCTGCTTGAAACTCCAAAGACAAAGGAGTTGCCTGAGTTTGAAGAATTGATCCGGATGTAGTGTACAAAAGCTCCCATTTCCCATTGAGAAGATCAGACTTCAACGGTTCCTTCACTTTGTTGATCGCCTCAAGTTGACGCGCAATCTGAAAATAAACAAAAATATCAAATTTCACTGCACAAGTCACTCTTTCTCTATTCCACTCAACTTGACGAAACTGTGATTGACATTGTTCTATTGCTTGCTTGTGCATAGTTAAATATTCAAGTTCACCATCTCACTCAATAAAAGGCCAACTCCACTAAATTCACAAATACAAACATATACACAAATCATGAATTGTGGTTCAATCAATATCACTTTAAATTACAATTGGATAATGATCAGTTAAGTAAATCACGAAAAATAACCAGGGCCTGACATTAATTAATGCTGAAATCAGATTAGTACCTCGTCAACACGCTCCTGATCCTGAGGAGTAGCAGAAGCACCACGGTCAAGAGGCTCAATAGCATCGAAAAGCTCCTGCTTGAGGGTCTGGGCGTCTTTGGTTTTTTAGTTAAGAAAGATGGAAAGAAAGAAACACCAGTCCTCCATTTCCAAGATTTTGATAAGGCTAACCCCTGGTGAACAGACGTGCTAGTCCCAATATAAAGAGTTGGAGAGCGTGTTGAGATTGTTGTGATTAATGGTGAATCTGGAGTAGAGCTGAAATTTTGCAGAAGAGCAATTGATGAGGGAGAGAAATGAAAGGTTGCCATTTTTTTAAATTATTGAGTGGCATTAGCAGCTGAGGTAGTTAGTTTATTTTCAGTTACTCATTTGGTCCTGTTAATTTACACCCTCAAGTTATAGCTCATTCAAAATTGCAACAAATAATTAATTTAAAATTTTCAAAATTCAGCGGATAATAACAACAACAACAATAATAATAAATTAATAACAATGATATAATACATTTTTATGAAACAAAATTCCAAAAGTTTATTGTTTTATTGTTACTTAGACACATTAATTAGTTTAGTTAGTGGCCAAGAATTAGTATTTTCTTTAAAAAATACTCTAATTCTCGATGATTTGAGTTCGGAAGATATATATGGCCTTCTTTGTTTTGACAAAAAGCCCTTTGCATTGTAAGTTGAGTTCAAATATTTCCTCTCTCCGACATATCAGGCATATATGTTGCTAAGAAAATGTATAGAATTCTAAAGAAAAAACTTCCGTTGCCGGGAATCGAACCCGGGTCGCCTGGGTGAAAGCCAGATATCCTAACCGCTGGACGACAACGGAGCGATGTATACATTTGTACATCTTACATATTGGAAAACTACCTAAATTATTTTGCTCTTCAGATTCTGTATTTGATTATATGCCTACACTATATACAGTAACAAATTTTTTTTTCGAATTATACACAGTAACAAATTGATTCCTTAGTTTACATATTTTGGATTTTCATTTTCAACATGCATTTTAATATTTAAAAATCATAAAAAAATTTGACAAATTTGAAACTCTACGGGCGCCAAAATACTCATGAACTGAATTTTTTGTATAAAGTAAAGTTCATGTCAAAGAAAACATTTGCTTTGGTTACATGTACAACTGATAGAATATCACCATATCAAGAAAGTTTCAAATGATGAAGTGTAAAATCTCTAATTACGTAAAGATGATTTTTAGGAGTGGAATTTTTTTGAAACAGATTTTTAGGAGTGGAATTTTTTGTTGACATTGTAAAGTTGTAATAGTAGTAGGTGGAAGACAAAGGGCATGCATATGCAATGCCAATTTAGCTTTGCACTCGATTAATGAATTCTCCTTTTGCAGCAAATCAAAAAGCTAGCTAGCCTCTCAAAAGAAAAAAAAAAAAAAGCTAGCTAGCCAAATCCACATATATAATATTATATATAATATTGTCCGAATTAGAATTAGCAAAGATTTAATTTTGAAATTATCTATTAAAAAAAGTCATCCTATCAAATTAAATATGCATACTAGTTTTTTTTTTTTTTTTCGAAAAGTACTTGTATAGTTGTATACTCTACATATTTCCTCCATACACTTTTAAAAACTCATTTTATTCTGTTTACATTTTTATGTCCAGTTTGATCTCAAAATTATTATATTCGTTGTGAAAAAGATAATTTTAAATTTATAATATAAAAAAAAATATTTTTTATATGTTTATAACAATATAAATTTTAAAACTATATTTTATATAATGAATTATGAACCGGACATAAAGAGTAAACTAGATGAAATGCATGTGATATTTAAATTTTGCAAAGAAAGTAATTACTTCACTATTAGCAATGTTAAAATTTGGGTCAGTAGTCAGTACATTAAATGAGAATTGACCAAAAGACTATATTTTTCAAAGTTTATTATATAATTTTATTTTAATATATGAATACTTTTTACTTCACAATAAACTCATCTTTCATAACCGATGATGTGTCCAACGTACCTTATAAGACCATCTCCAACCATGAGTCTTATGAGGGTCTTATGCATAAGACCCTCATAAGACTCATGGTTGGAGATGGTAAAAAGTGGGTCTTATCATCTTATACAAAAGATGAGGCTTCCCACATAAGATGAGTCTTATGCAATATTTTATTATTATCTTATTCTTTTTGACTTTTTCTTTTTATTTCCACTTTATTATCTTAGTCTTATGCAATAATGTTAATGAAAAAATAAAGAATAAAAAATGTATAGTTGAGTCTTATGGTTGGAGATGGAGAGGAGTTTGAGTCTTATGGTATTATGAAGGAAAGAATAAAAAATTGAGTTTTGAGTTTTATGGTTGAAGATGGTCTAAGTGAAAAGTTTTCAGATGTTTTCATCACCATATTCCTATTCCGATTGTCTTAATTTGTGGCAACTTAGAAAATGCACAAATCTTTGATTAAGGTGGCTATTTTCATGGCCTTCCCCATGCTCATGCTCAATGAATTTGGTAATAGTCACTTTGTTTGTGTTTTCTATCCTTTTAAACACATTGTCCTTAGTAGGCATACGAGATAAACTATATACTATATATGTCTTGTCGATAAAATATTTTAATAGACGATTTAATTGGATGGCTAGGAGTTGGGCCTAATTTTTTACATTTTAGTTTTTGAGTTCAATTTGTTGATTGCAGTATGATAACGATTTACAAAAATTGCAGGTGTTTTGGGTTCAACTGCAAGATTGGTACATGAATCGAAATTGGCTGGTGCACCAACAACATGCATAACCAATGCGGATTGTGGAACTTATTGCCAGTTCCAGTTTTCGCTTTGTGTAAGAGGTTTTTGTCAATGCGGACGGTGATTTTCATCGATAGTTTGTGTTCCAATAGAACATTTATATATTGCAATATGATGTAACATTCATATTTGGTCAATAAAATTTATCTTCTTACTTCTTTTTAATGATTTTTATCAATGTTATTATGGTTCATTGCAAATCTTCACACGACTGACATGTATATACACGACATCATCAAATAAGATTTTTTTATTTTTTTTTAGAAAAAAAGAAAAAAAAGTTTTAACAATTAAATAGGAATATTTTGTACACAAACATCCTAATCCTATATATGAATAGTGTAATAATAATTACATATAAATCCATAAGTTTGTTACGTATTGATATTCATGTTATTCGTAAAGTCTTACACAAAAAGATTGTTACATACTCCTACTATTATATTACATTTTGATTCTCAAAATCATATCTAACTAACCTACTCTTTTACTCCTACACTACTCCTTAACCACCTTATATATATATATATATATATATATAGATATATGAAGGGTCCATTGATTTTTTATACCCTCTTAGCGTCCCTAATAACGAAATGAACCACATTAGTTTATCAGTTACATTTTAGTCCAAAGTCAACAAAAATTTACTATTCCAAAATTGAATTTTGATGAAACCTTAGTGTTTTCAGATAAAAAATTAAAAGAAAAACTAAGTAAAATAATAAAATAAATTTTTTATAAAAAAAAACTTAACTAAAATAAAAATAACAAAATTATCTTCATCATCCCCAAAGCTTCGGTACCGTAATTTTTTTCGGTACCGGGGCTCCAGCGCCGAAAACGGTGGAGCAACCACCATTAACGGTGCAACAAGCAGCTTGCTCCACCACCAGATCGGTGGAGCATCAGCTTCACCATTGCTCCACCGTTACCGGCACCGGAGCTCCGGTACCGGAATTTTTCAGTACCGAAGCTTTAGCGAAGAAGAAGATGGATGGATCTTGTTAAATATTTAATTTTTATTTTATTTATAATTCTATTTAGATTTTTTTAAATCTTTAAATTAATTTTTGATTGAAAATATTTATTTTTCTTAAGTCATGTTTGGTTGTAAGGTGTTTAAAGTGTTGATCAACTCAAATGAACTAAAATGTAATTGAGTTTGGACTAAAATGTAATTGATAACACAAGAGGGTCATTTTTTAGAAAGGACTTCATAGTGAATAGTGATCCCTTATAATCAATTTTATTGAACCTTATGTTTAATTAATTATAGTATGTAACGTGCACTATTGCAGCAAAGTAATGTCTTAGTAGTTTCACATTTACGCTAGCTTACTCACGATCAATCATTAGTGTACATCAACAAGAAATCTACAAATAATGTGGACCGATCGATGCCTATTATAACTTATATATATACTTCTGGACTTCTAGTGATTTAACAAGTATTTGACACCTAGTAAAAATGAAAAGACAAGTATGTGGTTTGAAAAACTTACATTAATTCATGCTAGAAACAGTTAAAACTTAACCAGCAAAAGTGGTGGTAATAATATTCATGGCCGGGCGACAAAGTGAAAATAGTGAAAATGATTGAAGAAGCAGAGGAATTAATAAAGCAAACATCGACCACGCCCCATGCCAACAAGTCCCACTAAGGTTTTTCCGCCAAAAGCTCAACACAATAGTGTACTAAATCAAGAATCCACTTTTTCGATCGATCCTTATATATGTGTGTGTAAAATTGTAAACCTTCAGTATGTATACACAGATATACTTAGTTAAGCTACGTACAAAGTGTAATTACTTGTGCATGTTGCACAATTACACCAACATATGCCTAATTGTAAGTATACACTTATATATATGCATGAGTGAAATGATAAATTAAGTATGTAGGAATAATATTTGTCAGGAGCAATATTTGCAGAGCTATTTTGGCATTCTGTCCACCTCCAAAGAAGAAGCGCACTACTAGTCACCTACCCGACGTGCATGTGTCTATCAGTCTATGGGTATCGAATGATCATCGAGGAGGCGGCCAGCTTGTCAAACTAGCGCTGTAAGTTTCTCGCTGACAATCTCATGTCGACAGTGTGCCCTAAAGTCCACATGGAAACCATTTTTTCTTGTGCTTTTCAAATTACGTTCTCGATCAAAGTTCTTATTTCTTCATGTACGTTGTTGGTCCTTTGGGTAGAATGTCAAGCTTAAGTAGTCACAAGTCACAACTCGGATCCCAAGCGGGAACTATTTAGTCGGAGTGCCCACATATAATCGATGACTCTGCCTTCAACGATCAAGGTGACCCCTGGCCCGGATGAACGTCCTATTTACTACTTTCTCGGTTTTTTACAATCTGTCTATATAGTTGACGTTTTTTACAAACTTTGACCACGAAATAAAAGTATCATTCATTCAATTTTACGTTTCTATTTTTTTGGAAAGATTTTGAAATAATTTATTGTTAAAATTGATAAAGTAAAAAATCAATTAGAAGATCGTAAAAGAATGGAGTAAATATATTTTGAACTCTCTAACTTATCCGGTCTCGATCGCATCGTAGGGAGATGATGATCAAACAATATCAGGACTCAGAAGAACATATTTGATGATTGATGATGACGATTAATTTATGAAATCACTCATCTATGTGACCCATGTTGAAGATTAGTTTGAGAATTAGGATTAGTCAAGCAATGCAACAATCATGATGAAGATTAGTTTATGAAATTACTCTGTGTGCGTGAGCGTGAAATGATGAGATACATTAAAAAATGTCTAAGTGGCAGCCACATCAGCTAAAATTAAACATAGAAATACGGTATGGTAATACGGTCGATCGTATGAACCAAAATTGCAAAACAAAAATTTCGTAAGACCAAAATCGATAGAACCACGAGTGATAGGATAAAAAACACTGCAATTCTCCGATCCCTACGGAGACCGTTGTCGAAGCTAGATTTAATCTATAAAATGCCTCTCATACACATTCTGGATATAAACATAATTAACCTCAATCAAAAGCCTAAAAGAAATATAAAGATCTTTATAGGTGGGTCCATAAAGAAACATAAAGATCTTTAGCAACTTCACATAAAGAAAATTATATAATACTATAATACTACGTGAGAATCCATTCTTAAAATCGACCTCACTAATCCATTCTTAAAATCGACCTCACTAGTGCAACAATTACGTTTTAGTTTGGTTGTTTGGGTTAACTGTGCTTTAATTACAAAAATATCAATGGATCTAAATGACCAAAATAAACATGCCCTTTAACTTTTAGCTTTTTTTCTTAATTTTCCCTATTTTCTAAATTCCATTTTGAAAATAATTTTCTAAAAAAAATATAAAATTTAATAAAACTAATTTTTTATCTTCTTCTCCAAAACTCCGGTACCGAAATTTTTTTCCGGCACAAAGCTTGGCGGAAAGTTTTAATATTTTGAAAATAAATCTTAAGGCAGTTTGGATGCCTAAAAATCCAAATTTGAAATAGTTCACTCTAATGCAGCCAAGATTCCACCTGTTGTAAAGACGGAGAGATCGACTTACACTACCTACACATGCTCACCCTCTGTGTCGGGAAGCACCGGGGCAACTCTCACCATTAATTAATAGCTTCCAGGAGAGTGGTTGTTTGCGCCCCGATCCAACGGAACGAGAAGTTACGCATGGGTGACCATGCACATCTCGATGGTATGATATTGTCCACGTTGGGGTTAAGACCTTTGGTTTTGATATCACCAAAAGGTCTCATACCAAGGAGAGTGGTGGTCTACACATATATACCCTTAGTCCCTTTCACTCTTAGGCGATGTGGGGTATAGGCTACTACAGTCTAAACCCTTTAAATTCTCGACGTTCTCGTCAAGACTTAGGAGGGTACAAGTTGTCCCGGGACCCACCATCACTGCAGAATTCTAGAAGTGGTCCCTCCGAGCTCAAGAGGTGGCTCCCACCGTTGACACGGTGTGGCACTTTGCCCCGGATGGCATTTAGTTCCTGCAATTCCAGATGATCCCGCTCTGATACCACTTACTGCCCCTGTCCAACAGACCGAGAAGTTACGCATGGTGACCATGCTATGATATTACCTGCTTTGGGCCTAAGTCCCCACGATTTTGATTTGGTATCACCCAAAAGACCTTATACCAAGGAGAGTGGTGGTCTACACATATAGTATAACCTTAGTCCCTTTAACTCTTAGATGATGTGGGGTGCACAGGACCACCACTCTCCTTAATATGAAACCTTTTGGGTGATACCAAAAGTTAAACCGTACCATCGAGATGTGCATGGTCACCCATGTGTAACTTCTCGGTCCGTTGGACGAACATATCAACCTCCTTGTCATAATAACATTGTTGATGCTTCAAAGGTTGTTTGGAAGACCGTGAGAGCATAGCCCCAAAACATACAATATCATACCATCGAAATATGTGTGGTCACCTATGCGGCTTTTTGGATGATACCACCAGTCTCATTGGTATGAGGAGTTTAGGGTGATACCAAAAGCAAAACCGACCCATGCATAACTTCTCGATCCGTTGGACGAACATGATTATCAACCTCCTTGTCGTAATAACATCGTTGATGCTTCAAAGGCTGTTTGGAAGGCTTTGGGAGTGCCAAAAGGTGACTGGGGAGGGATGGATATATCTTGGTCTGATGCATAGAACATTATTCAATCAAGTATATGCTGTTTTTGTATCTTTATGTGTCTTAATATGCCATCTCTGTACATACTTTAAGTCTTGAACTCGGCACTCCATTCTATTATCATCATACCTCAATCCTTATTTAGGGAACGAATATAACAAAGAACATATGAGTAACAACATAATGAAAGGTAATCATACTAGATTCGGAACCAGCTCCAGAACAAATCCGTTCTCTGTTTGTATGTAACTGACAAATTAACAAGTTCCGGTCCCTATAACAGGCAAGGATTCTGTTATGCCATTCTCATCGAATTGATGCACTTTATATCATTGTGGCATAACGTATAGCGTGTTGATCGAGTTATTGTAGCAACATATATTGGCACTTTAGAAAGGGGACAGTGAACACAAGTACACAACAGCTGCTAAACTTAATTAACATACAAACCAGCAATTAATCTAAGTTCTTTTTATTGAAAACAAGACTTAGATTAGATTTCATCACCAGTTGTTGTTATATTAGTGAGATTACAACACTAGTCCAATCCCATAACAAAAGCACACAACATTTCGCAAATCAAACATATATTTAGTAATTAGCGAATCTTCAAATGTTCACTGGGCAGTGACAGCAACCTTCATCCCAGACTGACAGTGGCCTTGGAAGGTGCAGATGAAGTAGTTTCGTCCCCTGGCAAGCCTTATCTGGTCCTTACCAGTCTGAAACACTTTCGCACTTCTTGGAGCAGTACAGCTATCATACCCGGCTTTGCTCACCGGCACCACATTGTGTAGCGCCGAGTTATAGTTGAACACTAGCACCAAACACAATAAAGACATCATTCTACGGAAATTTACACAAACACCCTAAAGTACGGATTTTGAGATGCTAGGCTATAACCACTGTCACATAACACTTCGGTTCCATATGTGGAGCCAGAGTGCTATGTGAGACAGTGGTACGTACGTCCGTAGCATCTAACAAACCGTTCTAAAATTCACATGTTCTAAACAAGCAGTGCTGGAAGAAAACATGTACTACTACAAACTTGATTTAAAAAATGATTAATAGTATCTCTTACCGAGTGTGTCACCAGCCCTAAAACGCTTGCCTGCGGGCCAAGAATCGGTGTTGAAGGACCACCCGGTGCGACCTCCCACCGTGTAGGAGGTGGCATCAGCTATTCCGGCGTGGAGGACCACCACCACCATAGCCACCATCACAGCAACAAGCAATGCACTACCTCTTCCCTGAGACATTTTCCCTCTTTCTTTCTTCTTTCACTGACACTCAGTGCTACTAGCTAGTGCTAAGAGACTTTCACGAGTTTGTATTTTTTAAGCATCATGGCTGTGGCAGAGGACTTCTTATAGAGGGGGAAATGGTAAATTTGCAATCTTCACCCTGGATAGGCATATTGTACTTCAAGTACTTTAATCCTTACATTATTGGGACTTGGTCCTCAATCTTTTCAGGAAACTCCAATTTACGTAAATACTACTAGTAACTCAGATTATTCCGGATAATGTAACTAAACGAAATAGGGTATTATTTGGAGAGTCAAATGTTCCATAGTGTTCTGAACATGCTGACATTCAGATTTTCGAGTTATGATTCCATGGTTTGGTTCCCTGAAACAATGAAAAAAACAAATCGTTTAAAAATGCTGGTTTCAACTCAGAACCGCCGGTTCCGTCCTAGGTCCACAGTCCAAACTTGAAACCGTCAGTTCTCGTGATTAATGGTTTCAGAACATTTGACCACGCTTCGGATTGTTTCTCCCACTTCCAATTACGTTTCGTCGGGTCATGTTCGAATATGAAATGCAGAACTAAAAGTCTAAAACAAATAGCTCCAAAACCTGACAAGATCAAGAATGAAAAGGCAAACGGCCACCAGGGCCAAAGGACAATTAAGCAAAGAGTGAAATAATGATGGTGGGGCCTCCAGGGTCCAAATATCGGACCCAGTTCACTAAAAAATGTTGACTTGTTTGAGTCCGTTGATCACAAGTTGAACAGCATGAACTAGTTATGGGATGTGCAGAATTGTCGTCACAGAACAGGGAACTGTAAGAGAGTTAAGGAAATGCAATAAATTTGGACCCAACCATTTCCAACCAACCCCACTATCACTGTGCGGAGAATCATTATTATTTGTCCGTGATCTTAGACTTTTGAGGATGCCATTGATTCCGGATTTTTGTATTTAGGGAACTGGAGCTGGAGTGCTGGACCAAATGTGGAATTCTGTGCTAAAGTTGTCATCTTAGTTAGACTCAATCACCCAACCCACTAGACCTACCTATCAAGTAATTTTGATGATGCATTGCATCTTGGAGAGTAGTGTTTTGAAATTTTGATTGCGTTTATTCCTCAAAAGGTACTTGTTGAAATCTATCACTTGGTTTAAAGATCAATACATGTCTATTTGGACCAAATTTAAGTTTGAGGTTTATAATGGTTTGTGTTCTTGAAAAACATAAAAGAGAAGTTGTCAAACATGTTTATGTAGCTTTAGGTTCTGTTCTCTATGTCTAAGAAAAGCATTAACTTTAGTTTAGATCAGTTTAGAATTGCTTAATTGTTTTTAAAATAAATGAAGTTCGGTTTGTTTCAGTTCAGACGAAAAGAGCATAGCCTTAGTCGAAAGTGAACAAACTGTAAATCAAGTTCGACCTATAAGCAAAATGTGCTGCGGGGAGCGGTAAAGTTAATCAACACACAAGAGTACAACGTCAAAGATCAAAGCCATTAGTGGCTCAACGTTCCATCAAGTAAATTCAACAGGCTCTTTAAAGTGAAATAAGCAGCTACTAATATAAGTTTAGAGTGAAATAGAGAGCGCAACCTTATGGCATCTGGGTCACAGCTTTGTTAACACAGTTCATTTTGATGCGTTCGCGCACTTCATTCCTTGTTTAATCATCTCTACAGCTTTCGACACACCATCCTGGGAATGAAAATGAGGTTTTAAAAAAAAAAAAAAAAAAGTTGCATATTTTCTTATTCTTGCAAGAAAGCTTCGTAGTACTACATAGAACCATGGGCATCCAAAACATTCTGTGGCCTCAGCCTGTGATCTATTTATGCTGAGCTCTAGTTATGTCATGTGGATAATATCGTGTTGAACTTATATTCACGGTTATATGAATATTGCGTCTAATACGCCAAAGGAGCAGATCATCCTAGACGAATAGAGAAGACCACATGAAGGTTTAACTAGATTTGAACCAAAGTTGAGAAAAGAGACCAGGATAAAGACTATCCATCACTACTTGCATCTTATTGACAAAAACAATCCTGGTCCAACTTCCACCAGGCACTAGTGGAAGTAATCATTTTTTGCCAATGAGATTCAAGATACTGGATAACTCATACAAAAGTGTGTCAAGAAGCTTTAGGACTAGATAGATTTGCTTTTCAGAAAAGCTTCTACTTTTTTCATAAATACTCTGTTAAATGTTTGATTTGGAATTTTTGGAAAAGGAGAAAAGATGGTGAAACTGCATATTCTAGAAATAAAGCTATAGCTAACAAAAGATGCTTAGGACGTTTTAGCCAAACCCATAATACCATTCTAACAAAAAATGCTAACAAAATGAGAAAATATATGTTTTTGAATTTTAACCATCATATGCTTTCAAAAAATAGAATCATAGAAGCAGAATCCATACTATTTTTCGGAAACAACAATTACAATCACTCCTATATCTACTCCATGCATAATGCAATTTAAGCATAAATAATATGCATGATGCAACTGAATCATTCCACCAAAAAATTCACCCGTAGAATAAGTAATGGACATTACCTCAGTGGATAGTCTTTTGGCAATCTGAAAAGCTTGCGATCTGACTTTTTGAGACGATGCAAAAGTTATTGCGTCAGCAAGAGCAAGAGCAGCTTCTTTTATGGAGTGGGTATCATGTTTATCAGGGAGTAAACATGTTCTCTTCAGTGGCTCTGGTGAAACACCGAGCCAAAACATCCTCTCAGCCCAATAAAATTGGTCCAGAATAAATGGACAAATTATCTGCAGCGACACATGGGATTAGTAAGAAATAATTGCTCAATGCCCCAAGTCTATTTGCTTGACTTCTCAGAAACTCTTAAGTTTGAGAATATATCAACCAACCATGCAAGGGACTTCGAGGTGTATTATAATATAATTTTTTCTGACTAGTAAAAGCTTCTGGATATATCCCAAAGACCCAAACCAAAGGAGAGCGGTGAAATTAACCAATTAGCCAGGAGGGCTCTAATTTTTACGAAGATCCACTTAGCTTGGAAAGTTTTTCCTTTTCTTTCTGCTAGTCATTCTTTCTTCCAATTGCTATACTTATATAATCATTCTTCAGAAGCCCATAAATAATCAACTTTAAAAACTTCCGAGCATATATATCTAAAATGATTTACACAAACAACACGGTCGGTGCAGCCAAATCTGTCTTGATACTTGCTGGGGACTTCTCTAGGAATATGGCAACAACACCACACTTAACTACAAAAACAAACCTGAGGAATTCCAGCATGCAGAGCTGCGGCAGTTGATCCACTGTAACAAACCACAATTACAAACATAAATAAAAAGTCGTAGCTTTCAAAATTCATGATAGTCCAACATGATATACAATGTCAACGGAAAGAGGTTAGCCAGGAAATGCACCTTCCACCGTGATGAATGGCAGCAGAACATTTGGAAACAGCCAATTGTATGGTATATCACTGTACATAGAGAATGAAAATGGATGACTCAGACTCAATCTGTCAAAAATCTCAAGAACCAAGCCAAAAACTCATAACAATGATAAAACTATAAGAAGAAGGGAAGAGGAAGATTATTATATCAGGTTATAAAAATCATATAGTATCAGTATTCTCACAAAGTAAGCATATATTGTCATCAAAATCACAAAATATATCAAGCGTCAACAAGTGAAACCCCCTTCAAATGCCATATGAATCTACCAATAACTAAGAAAACTTTAATTATTCTGGCAAGAGACAAGCCAATAAATCAAGTGCACTAAAACATCTTTGACACTTCTATTAAGCACTTACCCAGAAAAGCAAAATAGCCGGTCATCGAAAAGGCACTCCTGGTCTCCATTAGGCATTTCTCTTCGGGATGTAGATGATGTCTGGCGAGTTTTTTAATTGCCACATCTAAAGGCTCATAACCAGCCGTGAATAATAGAAATCTATGAGCTGTGAACTCTAAAACATTTCCTAGAACCTGAAGGAACACGTAGGGGTTGTTTAAATAACCCATGCTGCAGAAGGAACCCAGAGAATAAATTAATCAACAAAGGCAGATAGACCTTTGAAAAGTTTAGACAGACGAACTTGTACAATTAAATCAAACTAATGTTTTAATCCCTTCTAAAAGTAATCAGCATCTGTAATTGAATTACATTTTCAACGACATTAAATTTATCAATCTTAGACAATCATACCTCATTAAAATAGCTTGCATTTATCTTGGAAGCAATTTAGTATAACGTTTCCATGGGTAAATCACTTGTTATTGTGACATCTTTGGCAGGCATAACTAAGAAGTTCAGCGATGAGATGCACATGTTTCAACTATTTTTATTCATGATCTAATTGAATACAGTAGAGAAATGTCATTCTTTTCAGGAAGGAGAAAGAAAAAATGAACTTGACAACGAGATTTGCATAAGCAAGACAAACCAATTAAGCCAAGTAAGATAATTACTTTGGATAAGCTGACACTGACAGAGAAAGTAAGAAAGCATTTAAGTATAGACTCGCCTACCAATAGAACTCAAACTTATGAAAACAGGTCTCTCCTCTGAAGATTCCAGGAAAAACTTCAACTCGGCATGTTTTGAACACAGCTCCTTTTCAATGTTTAATGATGAAATGTCTGCACATCCATTGCAAGAGAATTGCCATTCAACCGGAAGAAACCAAAATCCACAAGCCCGGACTCTTGCTGGCCAGTAGCCTATCATGAGAAAACCAAGTTAAATCAAACAAAAACAAAAGCACGTGAGTACTAATATCTAAGTAAGAGCAAAATGAAAAATATCAAATTCTAGACAAATTTTTATTTTTTTTATCTTTTACTTTTTCATTTTCATCAGGATCAGGGCCACATCTCGTTTATCTCTAGGCTTTTCCTACTTCTCTCAGGCAAATGATTTTATTCACTTACGTTAGACATGCATGCATCATATAAGTTCAGGTAGAAGAAAATTTTGTGAATATACTTCAAGAACTCTGCCATTTTTCTGCTTTTAGCAGTTACAGAATGCATGACTAAGAAATAAATCTGAATTTAACAGATTACTCAATAAAACAATGAATGATGAATATTAACCATATCTGCGTGTGAAAGGGTATGAAATATTTGTGTCACAGGTTCGAAAGTCACTGATAATTTTTTTATCTTCTGCAAAAAAGAAACATGTACAGGCCCACAGAAGAAGTTATTCTACAATACAAAAGAGGTTCTCTTCATTTTATGCATAAAAAAAAAATACCAGGGCATTCAACAACTTCTTCGCTAAACCCATACCTGTCAAATCCAGAGTAAAGGAAGAAAAAAGAAAACAAGTTAGAAGCTAAACATTATCCAACTGTATGCAGTGACAACAAATGTGAAGCAAAGAATGAGTAATATAATGAGAGGAGCATTCAGATGTGCGTGTAAGTAGCTAAGCATGAAGCAACAAATTACTTATTCTATTTCACTTGTAGGTTACCATCTATACATTAATATAACAAATTAGAGCATACAGTCAAAGATCATACTTTCTCTGAGAAATGTACTTACAATAGCAAGGGTGACAATGGTCTATCATGCCATGTTGGAAGGTCAGTTACTGGATCCTGGATTTGGTTTAGAACAGCGTACAAGACAAACAAGGTAACATCAGCAAACAGGCACTCATAAATTCATTTCACTATCTGAAGGGAAAAATGTAAAATTTTCAAATTGGCTATAATGTCAACCATAAACGGCCAGAAGCTAAGCTGCAGGTCGAGGCTTCTCCACATTCCCCAGTCTTCAGTGAAAAGTGGCCACAGCCAGTGGATAACATCTTCCCACCCAATCTACAACAACAATGTAAAAAAACAAAAAAGCAAAATTATATAAATAAATACAAATAAAACAAAGATATGATAGAAACTTAAGAAACTAAAGAATGAAAAAAAAGTTTAGTATGAGAGGATATGCTGGTTGTATTAACATTGGGTCTGCTAGACCAATATAACAATGATAATATTAACAGTGAAAAGAGTATGTCTCCTCACAATCTCATCGAAGCTGGAGAGTGATTATACTCTTAAGCCACAATTAATACCAGATATGAGGGAAGAACAGAAATCGAGACATATGTGTGTGACATACCTTATCAACTGGAGCTTCTTGAAGATATTGATATAAAATTGGAAGTTCTTTCTTGAATTGGCACTCAAAAGAAGAGGGGGCACTGAATTGTATTAAGAGAAAACAGTAAGAAATTTATCGTTGTCCTTCCCCACTTCAAAAATACAGTACCAACGAAATACTAAAGTAAAAGTCTGTCACTAAATAGGGCAAACACAGCATAAATTAAAGGATGCAAAATCTATTTCCTTGGGCAAGAGAGTACAGAATTACAGACATGAGGAATGAGTGGCAAGAGAAGGAAACAGGATACATATAAGCATAACCTACACCATGATTACACTTCATAATTGCAACAAAAGATTAAGATATGTAGCAGCATTACATTTTTTTTTCCATCCACCCCATTCGATTATAAGGAAATTGAACAGTGTGTCCTATATATATGGTCATCACAAGAAATAATATTTGGAAGTCATGACACATGTAATAGTCAAAATTACTTCTGTATTCAAGCAGCTAAACTGTTTTTTACTTTCACATGTATTTAAATTGTATACGCTATACAGGTAATGCAGAGTGGAGACTTAAGGCTAGGAATCAAAATCCAAAAGTACTCTTAACTCCAAGAACTAAGCATATTATTATAATTTGGTTGGATATGTCGCAAATCCTTGAACAATAAGGATAGTAGCAGCCTAGGGCATCTAAATTCCATAGAAACAAAAGAGCAACGGATAATTTCATAATTTGGTTAGATATGTCGCAAATCCTTGAAAATAAGGATAATGGTAGCCTGGGGAATCTACAGTTTATAGAAACAATAGAGCAAAGCTTTTTCATACTAGTAAATTTAAGAAGATACCTGTAAGGAACACATAAGGAGCAGTTACAACACAGTGGACATGAAAAAGTTCGGCAAGGCTCCAACCTTCCTGAAAATAATTGATGTCAAGACACCTTATTAAGCTTGAAAACCAGAATAGAGCTACATTTAAGAAATCAACTCAATATTATTTAACCTATAAGGAAAAAAACTCTCTTCTTAGTCTAAAGTTCGAGGGATTCTTTGAAAATATGGCAATTCACAGAGTAGCAGTCATATAGTTGATATTGATTTGAATACAGTCTGGCCAGTTGCTTTTTTTGGCCCCATCATTTCCTTGATACCATGAAACTTTGAGGCTGATGTGAAGTCTCCTTTTCTATATGCTTAGGAGCCCCAGAAGGGAACATCCTACCAGAGTCTAAAAGTTCTTGTTTAAAGCATTTGATTTCCCTTACTCAACTGATGTACTTACTAGATAATTCATATATAGGAAATAAGTAATTCATTAGATAATTCATATATAGGAACTAAGCAATTCATACAGCAGCTGCAGCAGTCTCATCAGATTTTCCACGAAAACCAACGGATGTAGGGAGAAAGTAAAATATAGACATTTGGAGAAGAAGTTACCAGTGCAAAGAAATTTATAATTATGAGATCACCATCAACAATCGAGCGTGCACCAAATATCCTTTCAACAATCGAAACACATTCTTGTCTATGTATTTTAGTTATTTCTTTCTTCTGCAGGGAAAATGACCCCTCGGCAGTGCCTAAAATAAAAACAAAATAAAATAGTTTCAAAGACCTGACCATAGATGTGAAACACTTCACCAGAAACACATCAAACAGCAAAGCTCAAGATTATTGGAAACAAAATCACACCTATAGTTGTTAGCCTGTTATGGTGTGATATTATTTAAAAGGCAGATATACAATGTCAAACCTCGCCAACGTAAAGGATAAATATCAAACCTGCAGAATTGATATGTTGATGAGAAGACAAAACAGGTGGCGAGGAAACTGAATAACACAAAACTCCTTTTGCTCCCAAACGGTCATTTAGGTTCTGCAAGCCAGAGTAGTCTAAATATCATACGAATGAAACAGCTTTGTTATTAGATCTAAACAAGATCGATCAATAAGAAGAATACAAATAAACATTGCTTAATGACTACTTCATACAAATTTAATTACAAGGAAAAAAGAGACGTCAAATTACCTGGTGAGCTGAATGAGTAACAAAAACTACTTCATATTGTGGCTGATCGGAAGCAAAAGCTGAAGCTATGGCCTAAGGGAGAAACAAACAAATAATTAAGATAAATAGCTAATTGTAAAATGAGTATCTCTCCACTGAGTACTGCAAAACTATTGGATAACCATGTAAAGTTAGGGCAAGAGAGAGTTACCGCGATGGGATAAACGTCGCCTTTGGTACCAAACGCCATGAACACGGCCGTAGGTTCCGTCCTCAATACAGGCGCCGCCATTGGGTTCTGGTGGCGATTTTACCGCTGCTCTTGAATTGAAACCACCACCGATATTCCGACGAGACTGGATTGCCCTCGCTCTCGCGCGTTAATTTCACCGGTCCCTTTTATTTTGCCATGTCGCCCCTTAACTTTGGTCCTTTCGGGCACATTCCCCCTAAAATTTACAAGTGTGCATTTTGCCCCTTTGTTATAGAACTATGAAGCATTAACTATCAAGAATTTCCCATTTTATACTTTTAGTTGCATAAATGTAAGGGATTATTGATCTCAACCTCGGCCCTAATTATCCCATTTTATTATTATCAAAATCAATCTTTAAAAATAATTATTTTAAGACTAAATTATATTACTCTCAATCTCAATTTTAAACTTTATTTGACATATTTAACCCTCTGCTCTCAACCATTATAGTCTTAGAGGTTCCATTCTCAAATAATTTTGCTCGTCACCAATAGTTGGTATAATTATATTATTCACGGCTTGTTCGACACCAATAGCTGACACCTATATATAGTCACTCATGTCATGTTTGGTACCACATGTTGGTATGTTGATTTTACTAATAATACTATAAATGAGTAATATAAGAGTGTATTAGAGATTTTATTATATATATTTTTTAAATGGGGTTGTGAGCTATTTTTTTCTAATGATTTGGACTTGAGAGAATTTCACCCTTACAATATAGTTTTATGAAGCACATTCATGGCCCCTCAACGTATGATAAAATTAGAATTGCTCTCATGAAGGAAGCGTGTATATGAGAGATTGAGAGAAATGGATTCTTCTCATGTCAGAAGTTATAAGGTAATTGAGTGAATGGAGATGGCGGTGGAAAGAAGAGTTAGGGATCGTGTGGCAACGAAAGTATGAAGTAGTGGTAATTAGTATCGTTAGCTCTCCGCATAGAGTCCTTTATAATTAGTTGATGATACAAGTCAGAAAAAGGTCTTTTATCATAAGTTGAACTAGATTAATGTCTTAGAGGAAGAAGAGACATAAAGGCAATTCAACTGCAAAAATAGAGTCAGAAGGAAATATGAAGAACATAAGAACGCTTGTGAATTATGTTCTTCTGGGCACCACACTGGCCGGACGACTTAACGGCAACAAGAATTCGTCCCGAAATTGAAATAGTCTCAAATCAAACCTGATTTAGGCCGGGGTTTTTTCGTACAAGAAACACTCATGAGAAGAGAGATTCCGCATCTGCTTAGGAAATCGCATCAAATTGCATCTGAACTGAACTGAACTTAAAATAATCAATTTTCAGACTAAGAGAACAAAGTTTAACTAAACAAAACAAATTAGTTAGCTTTTCAGCTATATATAAAAACATTTTCTGTACTATACATTTTCTGTACAATTTCTCCAACAAATTAAATCTTTCAGTAAATACAATGAATCATTCAGCAATATAATTATGTTCGTTTCTAGACGCATTCTAACATTCATGACATTACGTAGCTTGTCAGAAATATCAGCTCTTGGCATGCCATATTTCAGTCATTCAGTGTAGTTTTTCCTAGTGTGTGTATACATTCCTATAGTACAAATTGATGTGCTCAAACTCTGTGGTCTTTGAGCTCAAACGTAACTTTGCAGTTCAGGGTCTTGAACTAGTCATGGGAAAGTGATTTATTGATTAATAATCGAGTAGATCATTTCATGGTGATTCCGTGGCTAACTCTAGAACCATCCTTACGTAGGATTTTGTTCCCTCTTCGCTCAATTACAATTATTCGAGTCCGATTATACTAGACTACAGAGTAGCTCACACATGATTCCCTCAACAAAATTCATTATAATTGCATAATTATAATTGAAAACGGTGTGATTGTTGTGGGTACACACGTCAAGCCCAACATTGTAAATGAAAATGAAATGGTAGTTGGTATTTATTTGTTTTCATTCATATAAATTTATGTTGCTCACCAGCTAGTTTTTTTCCCCTTATCTGTCTATCCAATGTTTTTTTTATCTCATTCCTTCAAAACAATTTGCTTGACGTTTGAAAACGTTACACCAGCATAAAACCCTCACTTGCTCCCATGCTTTCCACGCCATGCTAGCTTTCCAATTTCTATAGGACTCAAATAAAACAAAAGGCAAGAGCTGGAGAGAGAGAAGAGAGGTTGAAGCCATATCGATAAGATCGATGGAACCTAGCTATATGAGAAGCAAGTATAAGTTTGTGAATAATCATTTTACCATAAAGCTATTTTTAAAAGAATAAGCTGTTAAATTTGGTAGATACTCCAAAAGATATTAATGCGATTTAGTGCATCCTACTTCTGTAAACTTGTCCTTTCCCACCTAAAGATTTCAAGAATCGAATTACATAATTAACAGTCAGCACAATCTCACTCTCATTTCAGACATGAACTCATCTTGTTTCTTTTATACAAATTAGACTCTTTCCTTTCAAATCTCTACTGGTTAATTTCATTTTTCTAATTCATCTTCAATCTCCGTGCAAATAGAAAGAACAAAAAATGAAAGGACGGAGTTCTTGTTTCAGACGTGAATTTGGATGTAAGGTTCTCTATCGACTTGTTCATTTTGGAAAAATCTGCTTCAGATTGTGTTAAAAGGATCAATGTGTTCTAGAGCTCTTTCCATGTTGGAATTCTAGCTAGGTTTCCAAGTATTATTTGTAGAGGAAAAATGTGGTATTACATCTTGTGTTCATCTAAATCCTCAATATATACATGCCTTACCCAAATATGTTTTGTAATTTGTAGAATCCATTTCACATGAATGTGTGTGTGTGTTTTTCCTTTTCTTTTCTTTTTTTTTGTTTCACTAGGAAAAAAATAATCTACATGAACTAGATCTTTGTTATATTTGTCTGTTTGATTATATCCAATGGATCTCTGATCAATTGTTAAAATTCCTAAATTTATACGAATGGAGAGAGGCAAGACTTCTTTTCAATGACTTTTATTCTTTCGCAAAAACAAGGTACATTCATGGGAGGAGTTAAAGTTTATGAGAATTGAACCCTAGCCAATTTTCCTAACTCTTGAAGATCTTGTTAGCGTTCTCTTTAATTCCTCCTTGTTGGTTCATTAATATGTTGCGCCCAAAGATCATATATAGTATCATACATTGCACAATTCTTGTAAACAAATATTTTAAAAATAGAGGTAACATTTTAAACATTTCAAGATTACTTCTTGATTGAAATGATGAACTAAATCTAACAATATTTATGTGATAGCTTTCTTGATCAACCAAATTGAGCAACCAGCCCAACCATCAACAAGCAATGACAACAATTCTAGGGAGCAAAAGGTTGGCAGAAACAAGCCTCGACAACAAGGGAAAAAATGCACTCAATCACCAAGACAAACTGTGTTCCCATCAACCATGGTGCCCGGTGAACCTCAAGTTACACCTAGTGAATCTTGCATTCGACAAAACATGGAGTTCATGTTGTCGACACAAGAGGAAAATTACGGTAACTGACAGTTCTACCTATTCAATCTATTCTTGTATATAGTGTTATTTTACTGTGATTGGTGATCACTGGAGTATACCTGATAGTTTAGGGATCTTGGTTGGTAGAGTAGAGCGTTATATACTGGATAATTGCGAAATCGTGCACAACTTTATGAGAGAATGTCACATTCAACGAACGATCGTTAAGTAAATTTCGAAAAAAGTATCATGTGACAACTTCGCGACAAAACGTCGTATTCAATGATAAAGTACACTTTTATGAAAAACTAATAAGTTAAATGGAAATTGATTTATTTATTTATTTTTATTTTTATTTTGTGCATTGTGTGTAGGGGTCAATGATAGAGTACACTTTTATGTTTTAAAATAAATTATTTTTGCAATTTTGTAAGTGAAAAGGAGTTTGTAATTATTCTAATAAATTAGTTATTTGCACTGAGTGGAAATAATTCATGGCTCAACTACATATATATGATTTGTCAATTGACTAATTTTTGTAGACAATGGAACTAGATTAGGGAAGAGAGGAAGGCCACCACTGTGGAACCCTAAATTCAGACGAAGAAGAGATCAAAGCTACCGCAGTACCCTCGAAAACCATGGCCATCACCAATCGGAATCAGTGAGCTCCATGAGGTCTCCATGCTCCAAAGGTTGCAGGACAGGTTTGTAGATCAGGATGTCGGTGATTCAATAATAGACACGGAGAACCACCAAAATATGACGACCTGTTCATCTATGAGAAATGTAACTTTGTTTATCCCAATGAGATTGGACTTGGAGCTATGCTCTATACTCCCTCTGTTTCTCTGCAGATGAGCAGTGAGCTTGTTGATCGGCAAAAGAAAGGGGACTACGTTGAAGGTGGTTTGGCTGATGGTGACTGTGCATCCTCTTGCATGTTGTTCGACGTGCCCATACATGGTCCTTCTGATGACGATAATAATTAAGACTCAATGTTATGCACATACGGTTGACATACTCACATACTTGTGCTTGCTTGTGTTTTTCTTTCATTTTATTGCTGAGATACATGAGAACTTGAAGGTTTTAATTGTGTTGGAAAATTGTTGAAAATATTAGGTTGAGCTGTGAACACCACTTAAATTTCCATAAATATAATTTTTCATTGTTCACTACGAATGTATCACAAAATACCAACACTAAATTTTCACAGTAGAAATATATTGAAAATAGCATCAGTTTACAAACAAACTTAATTCCAAACATAGACCAATTGGAATATTGATGTTTGCCCCGTCTGTAAAATGTTTCCTGAAACTATTTTGCACAGTTTACATGATTTCTCTTATGCGCATTTATATTGGGCTGTTTCAAATTCCCCTAATAGTATTCTGATGAATGGAGCAATAGGTTTGGGGCCTTGGATTGATCAGGTGCGGGTAGTTTCAACACGGAGTAGTTTTGAGTTTTTTGTTTGCTCGTGTTGAGAATTTTTATCTTAACGGTATGTTTTCCAGTTATGATTTTTTGCCAGACCCGGCCCACAACAAGCTCAGAGTAAGATACTCCTGTTTGTTCTGTTAGTATCACTCTTTTCACTGGAAATTTTCCGTAAACTGGGGTGTAAATTTCTTTTAAGTATTCAGGATATCCAATTAGGCACTTTCTCTACAGAGAATGTTCCTATCTTTCATATTCTCACCAACTCATCTGTCTATGAAAAACTTAACATATTTGAATACTCAAGATAATTTTGTGAAACTGTTAATTAAATACAGACGCAGCTGAGGTACGTTATAAGTTGACAGCCTCAGAATTCAACATTCAAATAATACATTAAAATTCGCAAAGCAAGAACTGTGCATAGAAGAGTTATTATGTTCCCAAGACATGAATTCGATAACCAATTAATCACGACAATATCTCAACATTTCAATGTAATGACACCCTGGAAATAACATCACGAATCAGGACAATGGACATTGGATAGGAAATAAATAAATATACATCATCGATGGAGTTATGATTGATAATTTACAAAGTCCTTTTTCTTTTTGCATCCTGAATTATGAGTACAAGTTAATGAATAGAAAATGTTGTGCTAGCAAACAATTATAGTTACGTTGTACGTCCTCCAAGTTGCAACAATTCGTACGGAGTAGAATAGGGTAGCATAAGCTGAAAAAAACTCAACAATCCCATCATTTAGTTCACCATCACAGCCAGATATGTATGTAAACTTCCTTCAGTTGTGCGCTGCTCTATTCATCAGGAAGAAAGAAAAAGAAAAAAATCCTTCAGATGAAATTAAATTGTCTTTCCAAGAAGTAGTTAAACTTGGATTCGCAGATTAATTATACCTCTTTGTAATTACAACAACCTGTTAAGAACAGGAAACGGTTATTCACTGGCAGTAGGCAATCTTAGAAGGCAGCATACACGAAAATCACAGCTAAAGGGAAGGGAAAGAATCAATGTTCTTCTCCTTTTTCACCATCATAATCCAATTCACTGGATGTGTATTTTCTTTTCTTTTCTTTTCTTTTCTTTCCTAGAGGGGGGGGGGGGTAACACTACATGAACTAGATCTTAATTTGTTATATATAGTTGTCTGTTTGATTATCTCAAATGCATAAGATTAATTGTTAAAATTCTTAAATTTACACGAATGGAGAGAGGCAAGACTTCTTTTTGATGACTTTTATTCTATCACAAACTATCGCAAAAGAAGGTACATTCATGGTAGGAGTTAATTTTATGAGAATTCAGAACCCTAGCTAATTTTCTTCACGTTGAAGATCTTGTTGCTACCGTTCTCTTTAATTCCTCCTTGTTGGTTTATTTATATGTTGCGCCCATATATTATACATTGTACATTGCACAGTACTTGTAAAATTTAAAATGATAGAGGTGACATTTTAAATATTTCAAGATTACTTTTCTCTTCAAAATTATTTATTTTATAGATACAAATATGGTCCAAAACTTATAGAGTTGTAAATGCATGTACATGAACCTTATGATTATCTTCTTGATTGAAATGATGAACTAAATATAACTATTAATGTGATAGCTTTCTTGACCAAGTAGGTAATAAATTGAGCAACCGGCCCAGCCATCAACCGGCGAACCTCAAGTTGCACCTAGTGAATCTTGCATTGGACAAAACATGGAGTTCACGTTATCGAGTAGTGTCTCACCCACACAAGAGGACAATTACGGTAACTGACATTTGTACCTATTCCATACTCTATTCTTGTATATAGTGTTATTTTATGTGTGATTGGTGAATGGAGTACCTAGTAGTTTGCGCATCTTGACAGGTAGATTAGATCGAGCTTCATATACTGGATTTTGCGATATCGTTGACAACTTTATGAGAGAATGTCATTTTGCGATAACTTTGCGATAAATTTAGTAATTTTCGATGACATTTATTTTATGCACAACTACTTAATAGATTCTGCCAAAAGAAAAAAAATCGCAGAACGGAAATAAATAATTCATGTCTCAACTGCATATATGTGAATTGTTAATTGATTATTTTTTGCAGACAATGAAAATGGATTAGGGAAGAGAGGAAGGCCACCACTGTGGAACCCTCATTCAGACGAAGAAGAGATCAAAACTACCGCAGTACACTCGAACACCATCAACAATCGAAAACACCATCAGTGAGCTCCATGAGGTCTCCATGCTCCAAAGGTTGCAGGACAGGTCTGTAGATCAGGATGTTGGTGATTCAATTAATAGGCACGGAGAGGCAAGACTACATGAACTACATCTTAATTTGTTATATATATATTTTTCTGTGAATTTTATTCTATCACAAGCTATCGCAAACTATCGCAAAAGAAGGTACATTCATGGTAGGATTTAATTAAGTTGTATGAGAATTAAGAACCCTAGCTAATTTTCTTTACTTCGAAGATCTTGTTGCTACCGTTCTCTTTAATTCCTCCTTGTTGGTTTATTTATATGTTGCGCCCAAAGATCATATATATCATACATTGTACAGTGCTTGTAAAATTTAAAATAATAGAGGTGACCTTAATTTTAAATATTTCAAGATTACTTTTCTCTTCAAAATTATTTATTATTTTATAGAGATAAAAATATGGTTTAAAACTTATAGAGTTGTAACATGTACATGAACATGAACCTTATGATCATCTTCTTGATTGAAATGATGAACTAAATCTAACTATTAATGTGATAGCTTTCTTGACCAATTAAGTACGTAATAAATAGCAACCGGCCCAGCCATCAATCGGTGAACCTCAAGTTGCACCTAGTGAATCTTGCATTGGACAAAAACATGGAGTTCACGTTGTCGAGTGGTGTCTCACCCACACAAGAGGACAATTACGGGAACTGATATTTGTACTTATTCCATACTCTATTCTTGTATATAGTGTTATTTTATGGGTGATTGGTGAGTGGAGTACCTAGTAGTTTGCGCATCTTGACAGGTAGATTAGATCGAGCTTCATATATACTGGATTTTGCGATATCGTTGACAATGTCATTTTGCGATAACTTTGCGATAAATTTGGTAATTTTCGATGACTTTTATTTTATGCACAACTACTTAGACCTAATGGAAATAAAAAAACTCCTAATGGAAATAAATAATTCATGTCTCAACTACATATGTGACTTGTTAATTGATTATTTTTTGCAGACAATGAAAATGGATTAGGGAAGAGAGTAAGCCACCAATGTGGAACCCTAATATTCAGACGAAGAAGAGATCAAAACTACCGCAGTACACTTGAACACCATCAACAATCGAAACATCATCAGTGAGCTCCATGAGGTCTCCATGCTCCAAAGGTTGCAGGACAGGTCTGTAGATCAGGCTAGGATGTTGGTGATTCAATTAATAGGCACGGAGAGAGGCAAGACTACATGAACTACATTTTAATTTGTTATATATATTCTGTTTGATTATCTCCCATGCATGAGATTAACTGTTAAAAATTCCCAAATTTACTCGAATGGAGAGAGGTAAGACTTCTTTTTGATGAGTTTTATTCTATTACAAGCTATCGCAAACTATCGCAAAAGAAGTTACATTCATGGTAGGAGTTAATTAATTTTATGAGAACTAAGAACCCTAGCTAATTTTCTTTACTTTGAAGATCTTGTTGCTACCGTTCTCTTTAATTCCTCCTTATTGAGTGAATTGCATTTTTGGTCCCGTAATTAATGACCCCTCACGGTTTTGGTCCCTACTTTTTTATTTTTGCACTTTTGGTCATTTATACACAAAATACATCAAATTATACGAAATAGTATATGCATTTTTGGTCCCATAAGTTTTATTTATTACCAATTTGCCTCAATATTTTATAAACATCAAAATTACCCCTAAATAAAATTATAAAAAGACCCTAAATGTTCAAGATTATCTCACACTACTCCACAATGCTTTATAAATTTTAACTTTTAGTCCTAAAGTTGAAAATTATAAGCTATTATATTTTCATAATAATTTAAACAATAACAATGTAAGGTTCCAAATTCAAACGAGTCAAAATATAAGCTATTATATTTTCATAATAATTCAAAAGAAAAAAGTCAAGGGGTTAAACTTAAAATGTGACATAAATAGTACTTCCTTCGGAACCTTAATAGGTTTACACTTTGTTTTTGTTAACTTTTTTATGTCCGGTTTGACCTCAAATTAATCATAATTGATTATGAAAAAATTAATTTTAGAAGTTATATTATACAAATATAAGAAGTATACTTGTATAATATAATTTTTAAATTATTTTTTCTTAACGAGTTATTATTTATTTGAGGTCAAACCGGACATTGAAAAGTAACAAAAATAAATTGTAAACCTATTAAGTTTCCGAAGGAAGTACTTATTTTTATTATATAGTACTCATGAGTCCAGGTTAAATTTTTTAATTTGATTTTGTGCACTTTTCCTTGTTCCAAATAATTTCTAAATTGTAAAAATTATATTAAATAGCCCCGAGATTGAATTATTTTCTTCAAATTACTATTCAACATTCGAAATATATGATCAACAAAACTATATAAAAATAAACATTTGATGGGACAATGAATTACTAAACCATAATAATAAAAAACGACAAAAAATTGAAATATTATATAAAAATAAAAATTATAAAGAAAATAACAATAAAAAGGAACAATTTTATTTTTTTATTTTTTTATATGTTTTTTATTTAATTAAACTTATAGGGACTTTTCTGAGGTTTTTCAAAAATAAAAGGACTTATATTTGTAAGACTCGTATGAACTACGTATAAAATACTGTCCAGAGGACTAAATGTGCAAAAATAAAAAAAGTAGGGATCAAATCCATGAAGGACCATTAATTAAGGGACCAAAAATGCAATCTCCCTCCTTGTTGGTTTATTTATATATGTTGCGCCCAAAGATCATATTATATCATACATTGCACGGTGCTTGTAAAATTTAAAATAATAGAGGTGACCTTTTAAATATTTGAACATTACTTTTCTCTTCAAAATTATTTATTTTATAGATATGGTATAAAACTTACAGAGTTGTACATGAACCTTATGATTATCTTCTTCATTGAAATGATGAACTAAATCTAACTATTAATGTGATAGCTTTCTGACCAAGTACTAAATTGAGCGACCGGCTCAGCCATCAACCCCGTGAACCTCAAGTTGCACGTAGTGAATCTTGCATTGGACCAAACATGGAGTTCACGTTATCGAATGGTGTCTCACCCACACCAGACGACAATTACGGTAACTGACATTTGTACATATTTCATACTCTATTCTTGTATATAATGTTATATTTTATGGTGATTGGTGAGTGGAGTAGTAGTTTGGGCATCTTGACAGGTAGAGTAGAGCATATATTGGATTTTGCGTTGACAACTTTATGAGAATATCTTTTTGCGATGAATTTAGTAATTTTCGATGACTTTTATTTTATACACAACTACTTAATTAATAGATTCTGCAAAAAAAAAAAAAAAAAAAAAAAAAAAAAAACAACAGCCGAATGGAAATAAATAATTCATGTCTCAACTACATATATGTGAATTGTCAATTGATTATTTTTGCAGACAATGAAAATGGATTAGGGAAGAGAGGAAGGCCACCACTGTGGAACCCTAACATTCAGACGAAGAAGAGATCAAAACTACCGCAGTACACTCGAACACCATCACTAATCGAAAACATCATCAGTGAACTACATCTTAATTTGTTATATATATTTGTCTGTTTGATTATCTCCAATGCATAAGATTAATTGTTAAAAATTCCTAAATTTACACGAATGGAGAGAAGCAAGATCGACTTTTGTAATTTTCGATGACTTTTATGCTATCACAAACTACCGCAAAAGAAGGTACATTCATGGTAGGAGTTAATTTTATGAGAATTAAGAACCCCAGCTAATTTTCTTGACTTTGAAGATCTTGTTGCTACCGTTCTCTTTAACTCCTCCTTGTTGTTTTATTTATAAGTAGCGCCCGAAGATCATATATATCATACATGATTGTACAGTTCTTGTAAAATTTTAAATGATAGAGGTGACCTTTTAAATATTTCAAGATTACTTTTCTCTTCAAAATTATTTATTTATAGATACAAATATGGTCTAAAACTTATAGAGTTGTAACTTACATGAACCTTACGATTATCTTTTTGATTGAAATGATGAACTAAATCTAAATATTAATGTGATAGCTTTTTTGACCAAGTACTAAATTCAGCAACCGGCCCTGCCATCAACCGGTGAACCTCAAGTTGCACCTAGTGAATCTTGCATTGGACCAAATATGGAGTTCACGTCTGAGTGGTGTCTCACCCACACAAGAGGACAATTACGGTAACTGACATTTGTACTTATTCCATACCCTATTCTTGTATATAGTGTTATTTTATGGTGATTGGTGAGTGGAGTACCTAGTAGTTTGTGCGTCGTGACAGGTAGAGTAGAGCGTCATATACTGGAATTTGCGATATCGTGCACAACGTTATGAGAGAATGTCTTTTTGCGATAACTTTGCGATAAATTGGGTAAATTTTCGATGAATTTTATTTTATGCACAACTGCTTGATAGATTCTGCCAAAAAAAAATGGAAATGACTAATTCATGTCTCAACTACATATATATGACTTGTTAATTGAGTATTTTTCGCAGACAATGGAAATGGATTAGGGAAGAGAGTAAAGCCACCACTGTGGAACCCTAACATTCAGACGAAGAAGAGATCAAAACTACCGCCGTACACTCGAACACCATCACCAATCAGAAACATCATCATGAGCTCCATGAGGTCTCCACGCTCCAAAGGTTGCAGCACAGGTCTATAGATCAGGATTCTGGTGATTCAATTGATAGACACATACGGAGAATCGTAATATGACGACTTGTTCATCTATGAGAAATTTAACCTGGTTTATCCCATGATATTGGACTTGGAGCTATATATGCTCTACTCTCCGTCTGCTTCTCTGCAGATGAGCAATGATGGTGAGTTTGTTGATTGGCGAAAGAAAGGGAACTATCAACTATGTCGAAGGTGGTCTAGCTGATGGTGACTATGCATCCTCTTGCCTGTTGTTCGACTCTTTTTCTCTTAGCTTCAGAATGTGTTGAAAGGGTCAATGCATGTGTTCTAGATCTCTTTCCATATTGGAATTCTAGCTAGGTTTCCAAGTATTATTTGTAGAGGAAAAATTATTACATCTTGTGCTCATCTACACCCTCAATATGCCTTACCTGCATATATGTAGATTCATTTCACTGAATGTGTATGTTTTTTTTCCATTCCTAAATTTACACCAATGGAGAGAGGCAAGACTTCCTTTCGATGACTTTAATTCTATCGCAAATGAAGGTACATTCATGGTAGGAGTTAATTTTATGAGCATTAAGAACCCTAGCTAATTTTCTTAACTTTGAAGATCTTGTTTTTACCGTTCTCTTTAATTCCTCCTTGCTGGTTTATTTATATGTTGCGCCCAAAGATGATATATATCATACATTGCACAGTGCTTGTAAAATTTAAAATAATAGTGGTGACATTTTAATAATTTTGTGATGTGAGGTTTGTTGAGAGGCCTAGATCTTTGATCGACATTGTTTTGTCAGTATTGTTTTTGGATGAAATACAAACATGATCTTCATTAAAAAAAATATATATTTAAAGATTATTTTTCTCTTCAAAATTATTTATTTTATAGATACAAATATGGTCTAAATTAATAAACTTATAGAGTTGTAACATCTACATGAACCTTATGATTATTGAAATGATGATTTTATGGTTTATCCCAATGAGATTGGACTTGGAGCTATGCTCTACACTCTCCATCTTTTTCTCTGCATGCAGATGAGCAATGATGGTTAGTTGAAGAAGTCGATTTCAAGGAGTTCAAAACTAAAGAGGGTGCCTTATATTGTTCTTAATACAATTCGATTCCTGATGGTTTTCGACTTTGTCCTACCACTATATATACATCAAGGTTTCGATAAAGAGAATAATAACGAGAGCAAGGTGTTTACGACTTGAGAGCGGTTTATAGTTCTTCATTGTTTAGTTGTTTTATTCCATGTCATTTATACAAGTTTATATTATAGATCTTAGGCAACATGTTGAGAGTTAGAATAAGTAGAGTATATCTCTGTATCATCGTGAGGTGACTTTTATGAGTTTTAAGCTAAGAGAGAAAGAACGTGTATAATTAAGTAATTGTACGAACAACATCAATCTTAGTTATTTCTGCATTGATTGGGCATCGAGCAGTTTTAAAGCTGCTTCAATGATTTCAAACACAGGTTCAGGGTTCTAATGTAATATTCATTTGTCCTTTAACTATTATTAATAGACTAACCTCCAGGTTTACTGAAACTGCAGAAGTTGACCTAGGCGTTGACACAACTTCGTAGTTAGGCCTGCCAATGGGCATGGACCGCCCAGGCCCAGACCAGCAAAAAGTCCACTACTGTAGCAGTCCGGTTACAGGTTCGGTTTTTGCATCCGTAACCGGTCAATAACCGGTCTGTCCCAACCGAACCCGAACCAGACCGGTTTTCCGGGTCGGTTCGGTTCCGGTTATCCCCCTCCCCTTTTTTTTTTTTTTTAACCTGGGAAAATTCTGAGTATAATGAACGGATAATTACCATTTACGCATGTCTTCTCCACACTGCTCATTTACCGTGTTTTCCTCTCACACAAATGCTAACCTCTAGAAATTCGATCAGAATCTCGGCAACTCTTCGAACTCATTAACACCTACCCTTCTCAAAATTTCGCTGCCATGGAAACCGATGATGTGGATATAATCCCACCACCATTCTTTTTTCTTCCTCAAAACCCCTACCCAATTAACTTTCTAGTTTCTTTTCCTTGGATCTGTGTTCGAACAGATCTAGCAAGTAATTGATAAAGAGAGGCTTGGAAGAATTTATAATCATGGTTGAGAAAAATTGTTGAAGATCAAAGTGAGAGAAGGACTGGAGAGGATCTGTGTTTGGAAATTGAAAGGGGGAGACAGACTGGAGATGGAAAACCAAAATTGATTTGAGATTAAAAAATCCAATGAAAAACCCATGGACATTCACAAATATATCCGGGCACCCGGAACTCGTTATTAAAATTTGGTGGTTTGGTTGCGGATCGGGTTTTCTGTTTCATGGTCCGGTTTCAGGTTTTTCACCCGATTGTTAAACTATTCTATGGGCATGGATGGGCTTCACCCATTGACAGGTCTGTTCGTAGTCAACCCCTACTACTAACAGACCTGTTCTTGTATCTTAAAACAAATTGTTATCGATTCTACATTCTTTTATCGATCCATTGATAATGGAAGTTTGGACTTGTGGGCTTATTATCGATCAACCATTTTTTGGGGATGATGTTAAAAGAATTAGGTAGATTCCTTTACCCTTCCGTAGTATACCTGATGTACTAGTTTGGCATCACTCGAAGAATAGTCACTCAGTAAAAACATCTTACCATTTGGCTTGAGACCTCAAGCGTTTGGAGGAGGTAGCAGTAGCATTGTTGCTGCAAATTGGGAATGGGTGTGGAAGATTAAAGTTTTCTTTTTGGCGAGTTTTACTTAATTCTATACTCTTGTGCTTCATATTCTGCGTGCTAGAGGTCTAGATGTTATTGATGTTTTCCCCGTTTGTAAAATGTGTCCTGAAACTATTTGCACAGGTTTACGTGATTGCTCTTTTTCGTAGTCTTTATATTGGACTGTTTCAAATTTCCCTAATAGTACTGTGATGAATGGAGCAACAGGTTTGGGGGCCTTGGATTGATCAGGTGTGGGCAGTGAAAGAATATAATTCCGTGCCTTTCATTAATCACAAACGTACATATTTATACAAGAGAGATCCTCTAGGTTAGCCACTATTCTAGGAGTCTAAATACAACAGAATATTGTACGAGATATTAACTAACTAGGATACTAATGAGTTGATAGTTGAGAAGATCTGTCGAGATGGTGGAATAGAGCCATTGAACCACCATGGCGTCCAAGGTATCCCAGAGATCCTGATCGTCGGCAGAACGGGCGGTGGTAGGTGTGTTGGTGCCTGCCGGTGCCGGTGGAGGGATGATGTGAGACAGAACCTTATGCGATCGGCAATGAACTTTGAAAAGTTCAGCCCAGGTTGCATACTGAACGTTCTCGACGGCAAGGACGATAGGAACATGGGATTTGATGTTGGAGACGGCCAGGGCTGGATGAAAGGAAGACTCTTTCTGTGTGGAAGACTGTTTGGTATAAGAGGAGGGGTGAGGAGGGGAGGAAGGAAACCATGGTGACACGTGAGAAACGAGAAGAAGAAGGAGGCAGGGGCGGCACAAATTAGGGCAGCGGAGAGAGAGATCGAACCTAATATAATACCATGAAATAATATAATTCCGTGTCTTTCATTAATCACAAACGTACATATTTATACAAGAGAGATTCTCTAGGTTAGCCACTATTCTAGGAGTCTAAATACAACAAAATATTATATGAGATATTACTAACTAGGATACTAATGAGTTGATACTCTAACCGGCAGAATTTCAACAAGGGAAGAGTTTGAGTTTTTTGTTTACTCGTGTTGGAGCTTTTGGTCTAGCCACAATGAGGTATATAAGTGATTCTGTGGCTTTTGTCCAACGCTACATCAATAGATTCAAGGAAGCTCACACTCTTTACTCACATCCTCGTCCACCATAACATGAAAAGCATTGGCAGCCACCATGCACCTAAAAACTTTATATAGATAAACTTTGATGCTTCTGTTGGTCATAATTCTCATGGGGCTGGTATTGGCGCTGTAGCTAGAAACCAGTTAGGCGAAGTAATTTCTTGAGAAGAAAGGCGCATACCTCAGTATTATTTGTCCAGAAATTCCTGAAGCCTTGACAGCACGAAAGGCTGTTTCTTTTTTGGAAAGACATTCACAACTTCAACATGTTATTTTTTAGGGAGATTGTTCCAATTTGATCCATCAATTTCAAGCTTTTGGCTTTACAGCATCCGGTGGTTTAATTGAAGAAACAAAGGTTTTATCCGGTCTTTCAGTTTACTTTTGTTAGACGTTATTGTAAATAAGTACACTTTTTTGTTTGACGGAGTGGTAAAAAACAAGTTAGTAACCTTTGAGGCATCAGTCGATAAATGCTCAGAAATCTGCAACCAAATTAGGGATCACCAGCTACCTGCAAGGCAACTCTAGTCCTAAGTGACACATTGTTATTTTTATTGGAAGTAGAAGTCCATATTATTTGAATATTTACATTTACAGTTTACTAGCATGATTAACATGATTCTAGTTATTTAAAATTTTACTAATATAAATAATGAGGGTATAAAAGAGATAATATTAAAATATAAATTTAAGATGGAGTTGATAGCTATTTATCATCTATGTAGGTTATAAAATTTTACCCGAGGGACCCAAAATAAATAGTCCATTTAAAACGAAATGAGTAAATTTAAGAGAGCTGAAAAGCACATCTCATCTCACTGATTTCCCTTTCCAGTTTACTAAACTGGACTGTTCGTTCACTCTACCTCCTCGCCACCAAACTCTCCTCCGATCTCTCTATCTCTTTCTCTCTCTAAACCTTAACTGAATTAGGCAGCTAGCCGAGATTGTTCTCGCGCTCCCATGGGACTCGCGAAGAAGAATCAATGTACCAATCTCATCACTTTACGCCTATTTCTCACCCTTTTATTAGCCATTGGATCAGCTAAAGGCTCTATTCATATCTACCGACGAGATCCACTCCGAGAAGTCGGAAATGCTTATCTTCTATCCGGCGGCAGCGAAGGAATTGACGCCAATCTAGCCTCTGCAAACGGTCGTTCCTACATTCGGTAAATTCTGATTTGCTTCTCTGTATATCTCGCTGTGAAGTGTATAGTGTATTTTCAGTTACTAATGGTATCAGATCTACCTTTGCCGCGATTGTGATTTTGTGTGTCTTGTCCATAGTATTGGACAAACGTATGATTAGATTATTTGTTTGTTTCATGGTTTGGATTGGATGATTCTTAATTTAGTTAGTTGCGTTTAGCTGATTAGACTGTTGATTGAGATCGTGGGGATGAATTACTGTGGTATTCCTGAGACATTGAAGATGGATTATCTAGGTTGCGATTGCGAGGAAGTATTTGATTATGAATTACCAGTGCATATTCCTAATGACCTCTGAAAACGTGGTAGATCTGCATTTCTATTTATGCACGTGTCAGATAGGATACTCACAGTCTTTAGATGTCAGAAGTAGTGTTAACTGTGTGTTCATAAATCATAACCAATCCCTACATGTATACAATGGTACCAGGAAATGTAACCCTTGTGAATTGTGATTTATCTTGAAATAGATCCTTTCTTCTATTTCCTACTCATTTGTTAGGATGAAAAAGAGTTATTCAAGTGATATGGACACACTCACTAGTCCCTCCGCTGTAGGACAGTGAATTTCGATAGCTGTTGGTCGCTTATATTGTACCGCATAATAAAGAAACATAAAGTGGGTTGAAATTGCCTTTAAAAAGGCCCGTTGGGATAGAGCAACTTGTCGTTATAGGTTAGGACATGGTGGCTTTATAAGTCGTGTGTGCAGATACCGACAAAATCGTAATTTCATGATTTTTTTTTTTTTATTATTGTGATTATCATTGGTTTGTTCAATCCGCATGTACTTACATATCAATCATTTAACATGTAGCCTGCATTAGTTACATAATCAAGAATTCCCGTTTCGTTGTTATGGAGACATCGATAATACCACAAACGTGGTCTTCTACTTCTTACTGTGTCTGGTGAGAACATATTATAACAATATACTCCTAACCTACAAACTCATTTAAATTAATTTAGGTTTGAGAATATTACATTCTGGAGGAGTAAAGAAATGGCTGATCATCATCCAACAATGGCATACAATAGTGGTTTGGTTCAAGTAATCATTTTTGAGGCAGCTGATCGTGATAATATTGGTGGATCTGCCTATGGTGGCCAAAGGGCTATCTGCTGCACACCTGATCTAGCCAAACTGGAAGGCTGTAAGCAGGGTGAAGTGATAAGAAGACCGTCAGCATCTGACAGTAATTGGCCAGTGGTTATAAATGTCTATTTTAGAGGAAAGATGTTATCCACACATATGAAAAAGAACAAAGAAGTGAACCTTAAAAAGAAGGGGATGTACAATCTATTCTTTATTGCATGTGATCCAAACCTCAAAGAAGTAAGGGTAACTGGAAGGACAGTTTGGAGAAATCCAGATGGCTATTTACCTGGTAGAATGTCCCCTCTGAAGAAATTTTACCTATTCATGTCTACTGCATACGCAGTCCTTTGTGCTGTCTGGTTTTTCCAGTATGTTAAAAACTGGAGTGACGTTTTGCTTCTACAGCACTGCATCACTTCTGTTATCGCACTTGGGTTATTGGAGATGACTTTCTGGTACCTTGACTACGCATACTTTAACAACACTGGAACGAGACCTGTTGGAATCACAACCTGGGTTGTGACGATTGGGGCAGTAAGAAGAACATTGTCACGCATTCTTATTCTCTCTGTTTCAATGGGCTATGGTGTAGTTCGTCCAACCCTCGGTGGTCTAACAACAAAGGTGTTGCTTGTTGGAATTACTTACTTCGTGGCTACAGAAATGCTCAACATTGCGGAATATGTGGGTACCATTAATGACATAGCAGGGAGAGCAAGAGTATTTTTGTCCTTCCAGTTGCATTTTTGGATGCTTTCTTGATTCTCTGGATTTTCACTTCTCTTTCAAAAACACTAGAGCAACTACAGGTACGCCACTCTTTTAACTTGAAATATTTCTTCCTGTCATTTTGTATTAGTAAATTGTATGTCTGGATCGTTGTGTTAGTAGTCAGATAGGCTGCTGGCAATGATATTGCTTCTTTTGTTCCTTTTCAGGCTAAGAGAAGTGCTGTTAAATTGGATATATACAGGAAATTCTCAAATGCATTAGCAGTCACAGTTGTTGTTTCAGTTTTCTGGATCGGATATGAGGTACTTTCGGTTCTTCTATTTTATCCTGTCAGTGCAACTTTTTCTGTTCTTGTGTCAATCCTTTTACATGTCAAGTACTCAGTTCTTAACATTTAATGCAAAAAAATTACACTAGTGTTTTATATACTGGCCTGACCGTTAAAGTTCAGTATATTATCTTGCGATAATCTGTACTGATCCTATTCATAATTTACAATTTGGTTATTATCTTGTCATTGAAACGGGAAGAAGTAATGTATTAGTTTTTTGGCCTTTACATGTCTTCAGGGATGGAAAAAATATTTGATTGTTGTTTGTTCCCCTCAGGCCTCACCCTAGCCATTCCCAGGCTTGAAAGAAACAATGCATAAAATAATTGACCACTCTAAAATAGATCAGAGCTCGAGAACTAACGTATTGTGTTTTTCGTTCTCTTTAACTCTGCATCATCGCCACAATTAATATGAATTCATAGCCATTATTGTCAGTAAATGAAGAGTTCTACATGTTACTTCCTGATCCTTTAAAGCTCAGAAACATATAATCACACTCATGCTGATCTGTTTTAAACCTGGCATATGACATGCATCACCAAATGTATTCGGTGCAGGTTTATTTCAAAGCAACCGATCCATTTAATGAAAGGTGGCAGAGTGCATGGTTTATCACTGCCTTCTGGGACATTCTTGCACTTGCATTGCTATGTGTTATCTGTTACCTCTGGGCTCCATCCCAAAGCTCCCAACGGTATGTACACTGCCTGGCATACTTGTACTAACTCAACTCTATTAAGTATCAAATGCATATTATCTATAATTTGTGTTAATGGAGTTTCAATGTTTCCTGAGCAACTAATGTTTTTTTGGTAAAATGTAAACAAAATCCATCGGTTGGAATGAACATAAAAAATGTAAGAAACTGGACTTGGAAGTTATAGGAGATTCAGCCTGAAGAATGTTTTTTGGACAAAGAAGTTAGATTCATCTGGTTACATTTCATGACTTCCAATGATTTTGCAATCCATGTTTATAATGTGTCTTAAGTTTTTTATAGAATCACATTCATTGTTTTCCTTGAGCCAAAAAACAAAAGTGAAACACAAGCAATTTGTAACCTCAAGGAGGAATGAATGCCTGTCTTTCTATTAGGGAAGAATACATAATCAATCCTTAGCAAAATCACCATGCGTGAAGTTGTAGATGGCATCAATTCACAAGAATAATGAGTTCAATGTAACTCAAGAAAAAGTTCAGGTCTTTCTTCTGCCCTTTATTTTATGTGGAACATGATCTTATTCATCGCATTGCAACTCTTACCAGATACGCATACTCAGATAAGGGAGAAGAGAATGATGAGGAGGAAACTGAATCCTTGTTTAAAGAAAGCAGTATTGGTTTAGTAAAGCAGTACACAAAGGATGTGGAGGATTCTGATCAAGAAGAAGAAGAAGAAGTTATCGAAGAGCAGGGGAAGAAGGAGTGATTGATACACAGTTATCAATTTCACTAGTGGCAGAGGTATAAACTGATGAATTTCAGCCCCAGCAGGAAGGGATCTCTTACTTATTACATTTATACCTTTTCAAAAATTGTATAGGTAAAAAAGTTGTGTAGTTGTAGCAACATTTGTTTGTTTTACAGAATTTCTCATTTGTTTTGTTTACCTTTGATGGGGTGTTGTATCTGTTAGTATATTGTAACAAGTTATTGTAAATTTTGTAATAGTATTTCTAGACATTTTACCTATGCTAATTCCATGAAACTTCACCAACTTTTCAAGATGGCCAACAAGAAGGTGATAATAGTACCATTCATATTTTCATTCATGCCATAGAATATGGTGAAAGTAAAATACTTGCTTAGATGAAGAAGTATTTGTTCTCATCGTCTAAAAAATCATAACTTTCATTTCGCTTTGCTTAATTTCACTCAAATCCGCCCCTCTTGTAAGAAATTACATTATTACTACTCCCTCCGTCTCACAAAACATTAACCACTAGGGTTAGCGCGCAGTTTAAGAAGAAACAATAAAGTAGTATAAAGTTAGTGGGGTATGTTAATATTTTAATTTAAATAGAGTTGTTAAAGTATAAAATAGTGACAAAGTTGTAATATAGTGTACAAAATAATGTTTTTAATGTGTGGGATAGCTTCCATTTAAGTAAATTGGTAAAATTTTATGGTACAACTACAAATGAAAGGTGGGTAAAGTTTTGTGACACTCCGTTAGTACCATTTATACTTTACTCCTTTACGATTTATTTTTCTTGTACGTCCAACAAAAGTTTTGCAATGGTAACCGGTAACCAAGTACCAAATCTAGACAACATAAATCTAGGTGAACTGACATTTTACCAGGTCGGCCCCGTGTCAGTGTAGTACGAAAAAAATAAATAAAAGTGGGGCCAAAATTAAAATGTAAAATTGCAAGTTTACCCCCATGAAACAGAAAATATTCCCATCAATCACAAACCCAATTTGTTTCACCTCTCGTCCCTTTCTCCACCTACTTGTCACTCACTAAACCAGTATAAACCGTATAAACAACTCCATAACCAATTCGCAATCGAGCTCGCTCGCTTGCTTACAGCTTCACGACAAAAGCTGCAAGCACAATACTTGTACAGGTCACATGGCGAGCGGCGCTAATGGCAGAGCAGATGAGGATGGGAACCAATTGTCGGCGGCGGACAAAACCCTAAAAGAAGGGGTCCGTGTCCTCGCCTCCACCCGCCGCCCCGACGGAACCTACCGCAAAGAAATTCGCATTCGTCCAGGCTATACCCCTCCGGATGAAGTTCCCAAATACCAATCCAAAGGAGCTCTTGTGAGTAGTAGTGCCTCTGTTTTCTGTTTATATTTTTGGTAAGAGTGTTTTCAAATTTGAACTTTGTTAATTGTGTTGGTGACAGTTGAAGAAGGAAATGGCGTCCATGTTACCGCCGGGCTATGATCCGGCGGCTGTGGAACCGAAAGCTAAGTCGAAATCGGCTAAGAGAAATGAGAGGAAGAAAGAAAAGCGCCACCAGGTTAGTCATTAGTGTCTCTTGCAATTTTGTTTTATTACTTTGAATATTTAGTTTTTTTTTTCCCGATTAGTTTTTTTACTGGTTTAGTTGGTGGATTGTGGCATTGAGCTACCAATAGAACCTCTATGATAATCTGATTAAAGACTGAATTACTTTTCGTGCATTAACTGTGATTGATCAAAGTAAAAGTTATCGCTTTAGAACGAAGCATGAGTAGGATTTTTTTCTTGAAGTTTTGTCTTGATTAATAATCTTGGAAAGCCGCTTTAAATGAAATAATGAATGATGTTGGCGGTAGTGCCTATTTGCACTTATCATTTTAGGGTGAAATAAAGCATGTGCTTTTTCTTTGTCATCTCGCAATTGAATGTTGTTTGTCTTCAAGAGATCGTCAAAGAGGTCTTACTTAGTACCAAAAATCGGACCTTCCAACATTTTACCTTGTGAGAACAATAATGTTTTCGAGCATTTCTGAGTTACAAGGATCCGGTTCTCGCGTACCTTGAAATTTGATCTGAACCACATCAACGTGTATGAATCTAACGGATCAGATCAAGTTTACCTTATCTAGATGGTTTTGGATCCAAATTTGTTCATTTATGGGAGCTGCAGCAACCCCACTCCTGTTATGGCATATGCCAGTTCATGGAAGCAGGCTTCTAAACCTAGTCCTGATATCTTTCAAGTGAAACGTTATTTGTTTTCATTTATTACTTTATTTGTTTATCGGTTATGCTGGATGTCGAACAAGGTGAGGGATGTAATCATTATTTACATCAATGAGATGTGAAATAGCTGTGACACATTGAACTTGTTTTTAAAATCACTTTATCTAGTATCACCGAAAGTAATAAATAAGAGGACAATATTTCAATTTTCACTTCTTCTTTTTTTTTTTTGTAAAATACTTTTTTTTTATAAATCAATTGTAGTGCTTTGGCAGTGTTCCAAATTCATAACTTTATATATGAATGAGGCATTTCTATTGCATCAAGGATGTGATAGCTTTCTGCTCTGTTAACGAAATGTATTGCCTGACACACTTGATCACCCAGTTTCTATCATTGTGGAGTGAAATTTGGTCTTCAAAGGTCCTAATTTCCAGTTTGGATCAGGACATGAACTGCCATCATACTTTAGTTTGAAGATGTATTCCCTGACTCAGTTCAAACTGATTCATTTCATTATGTGCATCAAATACAGATTTCTATAAAATCAAGATAGTATAGAATATAGATTATCATTTCGGGAAGAACACATTATGAACAAAAGGATATTCAGTATCAGCGAGGCAGACCATACAAACGCACAACGTAATGATATGTGAGTGAAATTAATTGATTGCAGTCCTCTGCCAGTGAAGGTTTCAGAGAAGCACACTCGAGAATTATATACTATATACTGTGATGGGAAGAGTTTCATCTGTATCTACTTTATCTAAACTCATTTATTGCAAAAGACTTCCCCATTTCTCTACCTTCCTCTCCCACTAAAAGTCACCATCCCAGTTATTGGCTCCACACTGCCATTAACTTGAGCCCTTTTTTAGGCAATTCAGTTGAGCCTTGCAGTCTACCTAGGTTTATTTCCAATATTTACACTGGACCTTAGCCTTCCTTCAATATTCTTGGCACCTTATATGTCATGTGTTACTTTCTGAGTGCTTGAGTTTGTATCCTGTCACATAGTTTCTCACACTTATCAACTCATAGTTAAGATTCACCCTATGTGGACAATGCATGTAACATTATATTATTATATATGTGCCCAGGCGCAGATAGATATTGTGCACACTCATAGTTACCAATGTCATTATACTCATTTTGGCCAGATTGGATTCCAATTATTATCTGTTTAATCTATTAAAATTATGCAACTTCACATTGAAGCCTGTGATGAAAGATTATCTCATGCCTCTTTCTCTTTCTAAATATGGTTACAGTTGCAATACCTCAACGTGAAAGTATATCTAACTTAACAAAATAATTGTTCCCAGGCGGCCCTTGAAAAGGATTCGGAACAAAATGACAATTCACCTGCTGAGGATTCAATTGACCTTCCAGAAAATGTCAAGTCTGTTGCATCAAAGATGAATGGGCTAACTCTCTCTGGAAATACATCATCGGTCGCACCTCCTTCAAATTTAACAGATGATTCAACTCCTGAAGATCAAGTTCAGGAGGTTGAAAAGAAGATTCGAGCTCTGAAAAAGAAGGTATTGTACTTATTCCAGTTGAAATGGCATTCATTTGCATTTATGAGGAATTTCTGCTATAGACAAATATGAATATGGAGCATTCCCTTTTGTTTAATTAAGTAACTTATTTCGCCACAATGTTAAGTTATTTTATCATTGTTGCTTGGTTTGTATAATTAAGTCTTCATGTATCCTTTCGTTTTGCTGTAGATTCGCCTGACTGAAGCTCTGCAGCAAAAAACATCCGAAAAGGACATGAAGCCGGAACAGCTTGAGAAGCTCTCCAAACTGGAAGGTTGGCACAGTGAATTGAAACTTTTGGAAGATAAGAAAGCCAACTTAACAGCAGGTTCTTAGTGAGAAACAATGATAGTGCAATTTAGGATGTGTCATTCTTGTTTACTTGATGGAACTTGAGCACATTACTTGGAGGTTTTACTTATCAAAGCTTTTCATTGTATGAGGATGTTCGTTGTTGTTGACAGTACTCCCCCCCCCCCTCCCAATATTCCCCTATCCGCAAATTTTCTTACCTCCTTCCCCAGTTGCCCCCCATCGGCAAAGTCTTCTACTGCTCCAGTACGTTCACATAGTAACATCCAAAAATGTTGCGGAGTTGTATCGAAGATGGGGATTATTATTTTGTTTCTGCATAGACCTGTAACAAGTAGATTTATTGACTAAGCTTTTGGAATTCTTGTTAGATTTGCGATACTCTTTGGTGATTAGGATTATTTCTGGCTTCTGGGTTCATTGTAAAGAATCAAAGTAACATTTAATTTAGGCCGGGTTCTTTATACACAGATTACAGTTCTAAAATACTTACCGAGCGAATTGAAGGAGCATAATAAGGTGAATGAAAAATGAGTTGGCCAATGTATTCGGATAAATTCTCTCCATTTGCTATCATATTGTATTTTTTTATATAAACATTGCAAAACTGAAAAGTTTAATCTCCCACGTTCATGGGGGTACTTGTGTCATTCCATATTATGTACGCTGGTGAAATTGTGAAATCCTGGACCTGAATTGCATCCTCTATATGAGGTCGCCTGGCAATTAGGAAGCTAGCTGTTCTATTTATAGCTACAGGGACCAGAGTATGACGAGCAATCAGGGTTACTTGGTGAGACAGATCAGGCATTATGCAAGTGTTCTAACTGATGGTGACTGTGCGGGTACATTTTGGATATAGTCCTATAATGCGGCATTACGAGCTCTCCATGTTTCTCTGATAACCTGGTCCATGACTGAGCATCACATTCACACCGGTGTGGATCGCCTACACCATAAAATACCCCATTTTTATAACTCACTCTTCTTATTGGTTCATGTGTCATAATTTATATTAAATAACAATGACATAAATTAACTATGGTTAGTCAATGAATCACATAGTTCTCTCTAAAATTAACTTTCCAATCTTTTCCAACTTTTATACATTTACTAAAAATAGTTTGTCATCTTCTTTTGTTTGTTTTTTCTTTTGCAGCAATTTTTTTCTCACCATCACTTCTAATATTCAAAATCCTCGAAGCACATTAATCCTTTTTTCTCAATATTCAATTCATAACCTCTTGAGTAACTTACTAATATATTTGTTCTGTTCTGCATAATTAATTAATTATTATATCTATAAACATTGTAAGGTTCCACCAACTTTTTCCTATCAATTTCTAATGAATCAAAATGTAACATATACTGTAACCATAAACCCATTATAATGCCATAATAAAATTATCTTCCCATCTAACGGACTCTAGATTAACAAAACAAGCTAGCACATGTAATTGT
The DNA here is from genome assembly GCA_028274465.1 of Plantago ovata. NCBI lineage: Eukaryota > Viridiplantae > Streptophyta > Magnoliopsida > Lamiales > Plantaginaceae > Plantago > Plantago ovata. The sequence goes on along the minus strand of CM051458.1, from coordinate 99,278,714 downwards.
AGACTTTAATAATTTTAGATCGAATAAGAAATATATGTAATCTCATAAGCTCTCTAGAAAAAAGTTAAATTGATGAAGCTACAATACTGTAAAATCTTAATTTTGGGAAATTAGATCTATATATAGTAAATACTAAAATCAATAAAGAGAATAGAATTTTTGCCGTAATTAAATGAGCGAAAGTAGGAGGAGAATGTATTTTTTTTTTCAAACCATGGTTAACTTTTACCTTAATTAGTTAATTTAAATGGTGACACATGCACCAATTAGAAGAGTGGAGTATAAAATGGGGTATTTTATGGGGTAGGTGAGGACCGCATTCACACGGGTTTTAGTGAGCACTACTTGGGAAGGTTTTTTTTTTTTGATACATCAGAAAAATAGCAACTAAACTAAATCAAAAGCCATATGTGGCAACAAATCTTCAGGTGGTGCATCCAAGAATCCAACTCCATCTGCAGCTCTGTGTATCCTTTTTGCCAAAAAATCTGTGCAACCATTCCCAACTCGATGAACTTTACGCAACACAATCTCCCAAGGTTTATGGATAAGCTCTGGGCAACTCAGAACCAAGCTTCTAAGGTGATGGGGGACCTCAGATCGTCCGTTAACCATTTCACAAACGTTTGACGAATCCATTTCCACTTCAAGTCTGTCTATTCTTCTGTCCCAGGCACAGTTAAGTCCGTACAGCCGTGCTCTAATTTCTGCTTCATCTACTGTTGGTGTGGGGATGGGCTCACTTGGGAAGGTTTTTCATTGTACTAAGGTCCTACGTTGTTTATTCCTAGCTCTTTCATCCCCAGTTGTTTATTCCTAGCTCTTTCATCCCCAGTTACCCTGTCGCAGATCTTCTCAACTCCATCACCAATTCCTCTTATCAGCAAATCTTCTGCTGCGCCAGTATGTCACCAAGCCGAGTCTCTACAACTCAAACTTGTTTCAGTGTAGAGAAAATTAAACTTTTAACCTTAGACATGAACATGTGATTTACAGTGAGTAAAACGGTATCTTATAACAGGTTATGCTGATTACCTGAGTTTTCATCACAATATAGAAACCAAGAGAAATACGAGTATGTAAGACAGTTAAAAATAATACTTGATCCCAAATATCAGTACAGCGTTTCCTTGAACAATTTTACAGAATCCTATGACAACAGATCTCTCAATCCATGTAAAAAAAGAACATCCAAAATTTAATGTTGCAGAAGAAGCAACCCTTGAGATGGCTGGAGTGCAAGTATGTGACCCAGCCATGTACTGTGATACAATCTTTTAATTTCATTGATCTGTGCCCAGAGATTCTTGCTGATTCATAAGCTTTAGGAGGATTCTATATCTGAAGTTTCCAAGCCTTCTCTATAAACTTCGAAATCCTCCAAGGTCCACCGACATAACAAGTGAAGCTTGAAGGTAGCCATTTTAACACCCATGAGACGCTGGAACACAGATGAGAAAGCAATTAGATTATCACTCATATAACTTGTAATAATAGTAGTTGCAAGATACTTGGGAAGTAGAAGGGCGATTTGATGCAACTTAATAAGAATCAATGAAACACTAACAGTCTCAAAGGCTAAAAGGTTGGGTAGCAGCAAAATACAGAACAGATGCTCGAGTAATATTAGTGTCAGAATGTCCTGACAAAGTTAAATGATTATGGACTAACCAGTATCTGAGCTGAGTCAGGTGATAGTGGCTTTCCTTCTTTGCATACTGTGAAGTCTGAGACAAGCTCCACAACACCTAAAGACCACACATTTAATGAGGAAAACCCTGCATAGAAAATAGCTGCAAGCAAAATAATTGTGAAAATAATAAAATTGGCAAACCTCTGTTTAATCGGACAGGCATCCCTAGTTTGCGCAAAAGGGGCTCCATCTCATGTGTGAACTGATCAAGTGGTCCTTCTTTGAGCTCCACCTAAAGAAATCAAACAAGCACAAGAAATTCTTCAGTTCCAATGTAATGCTTATGAAAAAGACAAGTATCCATAAACTGTGTTTTTTGCGGATGTTTAGGAGAAACAGGTGGGGGGGGAATGTGGAACCTTGTTACTTGACAGGTGCAAGTGTAACTCATAACAAATTACACGACTCTTCTACATACCTCTTCCGTTGCAACACTTCCAGTCCTGGCAAAGACATGGTCTTCATATTCACGGAACAACCTGACCAAAAAACGAAAAATAAGTTGAGCAAGATATGGCCTGCATTTCTTTTTATTCTTAATTATTTAAAAATGCAAATGCAGCTGGAGGACAATAATGTTCCCATTTGGCCCATGGTGACTCAGACTCTAACCTATTGGTTACAGGGGGAATGGTAATATAGTATTACTACTAAATGTTGCTATGTTCACCGTAAAAGAATATACAACAAAGTGTAAGCGCATCAGAGAGATTCCCACCGACATTTCAACATCCTCTTGTACAGAGTACTGATGTCCCTGTCTTTTCTTTCATCACTTGCACAAATACCTCACTAAAATCAAAAAATTATAACACAAACACTTTGTATAATGTTTAAAATTTATGATTTAATGTGGATTAGAAGTAATAAACAATGTCTTTGCTTCACATCGGTTGATTCAGGCATCATTTTCCCATTTAAAATGACACATACTGCAATTCTCAAGTTAATAAGTTCAAACACTTCTAGTTTCTATCATCAACATATCCAGTGATCAACACATACACCAGCCAGAAGCATACCTCTCAATTTCTTCTCTAGGCATGTTCGTCAAGCAAAGGCCAGAATCTCCCCGAATAAGCTGAATACAGAAAGAAATAAAATAATCAATGAGGAAAATGAAAAAGACAGTACAATTCAAAAAAAAAAAACAAATTGAATATTTCAAGTCATGCTATAGGTTAAGAGGGTAAATAAGAAGTTCTAAGATATCAAAGTTCACCTTTGAAAGCTTGTGAAGGCCTGGTTTGGCCTCGTCAGAATCAGCCCTGCCCAAGGCAATCTGCATAACTTTATTAGACCCCAGAAAGAATCTGTGACAAACAAAATATAGAAATCATCAGTTTGCATAGTACTATACATACAACACAAAAAACGTTTCTCAGTACATTCCTCAGGCATCTTCTCAGGCATGCAAGACTTAAGAACTAATTGGGCATATCCTGGGAAAAGACTACAGCTTATTCAAGATGAATTGCTAAGATTTTTTAATAGATTTTTTAATTGGGCATATCCTCGAAATAATCATGTATACTAATTTCAATCAACAAAAGCCTTCTTCATTCTCTATAATTAAACTATAAAATTTTCTTCTCTGAGTCATGCGAAATGAAACTTTAATGATTATCTACTCAGTGAAGTGCATACAAATAAGTCAAAGGGAGCTCAAAATAGTACAAATAAAGGTAAATCCTATATAGAGCTCAGGCAAAAAATAATTCAGAACAAATTACAAAAATTGATCAAACCTGCTGGAAGATTTGAGCTTCTCCCTGAACTCCTTGAACTTGAGATTCCTCATGTTCTCGAAGGAGAAAACATAAGCCGATTCGTACTTGTCGAAAGCATCCCGAATCGCATTCACCACAGTTTCCTTGCGCTCCTTTCCTTTCTTCTTCGTCTTTGACAGAGTCACTGTAAGCCCACAATTGCAACAGTTACAAAATTAGCAATGAATAATGATAAAAACGCTTCAAACTTTACGTTCATCGTCGTCAGAAAGGTAGGAGATGGACAAACCTGGTCGATTACGCTTTGATTTAGGCATGGTTTTTCCCTCAGACCTCCGTCAGTAGAGGCGAGTGAATGAAAGAGGGGAGAGGAAAAGGGAAATTTCTAGGTTTTAGTACGATGCTAAAACCCTAATTTAATCGGCGAGCGTACTTCAAGATTTTAGAACCTAATTTGTTTCATGGGCCGGAGTATAGTCGATAGGCTGAGATGATAACGCGCTTGTTTTGATGAGCCTGTGCGGTTTATTCTATGGGCTTCACCACCGGCCCACTCATACCAGATTTTTTTTTTTTTCAGAGCAACATTTTCTCAATTAAATTCTTGGTCTATTTTTACAATTAGTAGTTTTCAGTGAAAAGAAAACGATGCTAGACTTTTTTTTTTCTTTACTTCCTCGGAAATTTTTAAATAACCCATTTGATTTTGTAAATTTTTTTTTATTTTCGATTAATCTTAAACTAATCATAATTTATTACGAAAAAAATAATTTTAAAAAATAGAAGAAGACGTTTTAAGTGTATTTTAAAAAACATGAAAAGGGTTTTCGTGTAAAATTATTTTTTTTTCTATGATCAATACCGGAGATTCCTTTTGTTTCATGTCGATATTCCATGATTCATTGCTTTTCGATATTGTTATCACAACTTCATATACAATTGTCAATTTTGTTGCTATGATTATGAAATTAAACTATACAGTAGATGCTAGTTATGATTGTTGCCCTCTAGTATGCAAAAGTTCCTCGTGCATTTACTTCTGAAAGTGAAGATTGGAATCATCCGAAGATGATCATCAATTTTTCAACTGTCATACGTGAAACTTTTGATATAAGTAGATGATAATGACTACCTAAAACTGCATTTCCCGTGAATCAAACTTGAAATTACAGTTGTTTGATTTGGATATTTGAGAAAATCATCTCAGATTTTTCTAGATTTTTATATCAAAACTTCGAATTCAATGGTTAATTTTGCATTAATGCGTCTAAGTGAAATGTACTATTTTGAACCATCGAAATCTGAAAAACTCATAGGGTAAATAATTGAAAAGTTTCTAGATAAGTTGTATATATTATAAAATATTCTCTAAGTCCTTAGAATAAGTTTACTATGTGTTGGTTATTAGTTATTACTTCTTTTTATAAAGTTTTACTAATATAAATAGAGGGCTTCAATTCGGAGGAGTTGCCCTATAAGATCGAGCGAAGTGAGAGAGCTTAAGTGTGAGAGTATATTTTATTTCCCTGTTGATAATTTAAAAAGAACACTTGATGTATATTCCTACATCAACAACCAAAAAAAGTCGAAGGGATTAGAGTTAGACACATAGGATTAGCCGAGCATTTTATTCTTTCCGAACTATACGTGATGGTTTTGTGTTCATTACCTATCCTGTGTCAATTGATAATGTGCCATTGACAATGGAATCCGAGGGCAACCAGTGAGAGGGTTCTTTTGAGTTGTTGTAATCTTGAGTTTCCATTACAATAAAAACCCTTCTTAATGAAATATCTCATTATTATAATCATAAATGAAACTTAGTTCCTATGTATACTATCATAAATGCATGGTTATATGTATAACATACCGGTGTTTCAGAGATGGCTCTAACATATGAACCAAATATATATAACTATGTCACCAAATATATATAACTGTGCCATAAGTATTTTTTTCCACACAGGTGATAGTCATGAACACCACTGTAACCATTTCCTATTTTGGCAACGGTTGTCGGGCAATTGTGCGTGACAAAGCTCTCGACATACATGTTCATGCTTACAAAAGATACATGCACATTGTTGATGATTGCTATAGTATATTCCATGGCTCTCCTCATCTCTCCAGTATTGATTTGTGTGAGTTTCAAAGCTTTGATCTCAATGGTTTCCAGGCCAAATAACTCAAACATCTCTAAATGCGTCAGCCGGGGAAGTTCCAATATCAGATTGGGACTTGAAGTCTCGCCTCTAATGACTATACTACCCAGGTTCAAGTTAACTAAGTTAGACATATCTATAACTAACCTTATGAATTATAGGCGTCTTTCTAGATTGAAAGCAGTTAAGAGTTGCAAGCAGTTGTTTTCAGGTGCACGAACCCTGAAAATATCCAGTTCGTCGGGCATATTTGATCGGTGCTCTTAACGGATCCGACCATTTCGCAGTAGATTGAAATATTAGGGATTTGAAGTGGAGAGAGAAAATTTGGCAGAGACTCATTTGTTTCTCATCTATGTGGACCATGTGGAATGTCTAGGATTAAGCTTTTGAGCCAACACGTTTGAAGGATTGATGTCCAAGTATTGGACATTATTCTCAATTGTTGTTCTAATCCAATTATTATTATATTATAGAATCGATCGAGCCGGAATCACCAAACCCTTCAAGTGTGTATGTAGAACAAGTCTCTCGATTTTGATTGCATAAAACATAAAATGTTCGACAACATCTTGGAAACCGGCCTCTATATCCAACTCCGGAATCACATTGTGACCGAACAACACGGTGTCGACAATATCCCAGTTGAATCTCGTTGTCTACCTATATGTCCAATCTTTGGACAACACAAATATCCTAACTGCGGTGCGGACATCAAGAAACTCAAGCACATGCAGTATCAACTCTTCGGGTAGTAAGTTACAATTACTTTGTAATATATTCTACAATTACATTTTAAGAGTAATATGCAATCCAATTCGAAAATTGTTGACAAAAAAGTCAAAATGGATAAAGTTTTGTGCGACAGTATGAGGGAGTACTTTTATATTTATATTGTTATTTTATCTTTGTCCGGGCGATGTGATATAATTATCGAAATTAACTTGATTTGCCATTTTACATTTGATCACACTTACCTGGAATTTAACCAAAATGGCGCATTATTCATTATGTTTTAAACCCGAAAGTCGGGTATGATACCTCTCAGTAAGGGGTTCATTTCGGATTAACCTGTTTCTAATATAATAATTCTTCCATTTCATTAGTTACTTATTAAGTTTTAATTTTATCAAATGGCTACAAATTACTATTAAATTATACGAGATAAATATAAAATGAGATTAAATTATGAAATTATATCCCACGCAATCGGTGACTTTCTATTCACTTCAGCTTCCTACTAAAAAAATTCAATAATGTATTTTAATTTTTTTCGACACTTTCTTATTAAGAATTAAGAATGGGAAACAATTGCATTCAATAATAATATATCCATATATCCAAACCAAAATTTTAAACTCTCAACTTGAAAAGAATAATGTGTACAAAGTACAAACTACAAAGAGTCAAAGAGGGAAAAGGGCTAGAAATGAATCCGCTTAGAAACGTTTGAGCGGCCTGTTTCCCGCGCATCCACCATCTCTCACTCTTCCCCCCAACTCCTCCGCCACGCGCCGCCTTAGTAAATGGGATCCGACGAGTCCTCCATCATCTCCAAGCTCGAATCCTCCACCGACCTCACCGGCATCCACCGTCTCGTCACCTCCCACCTCCAACCGTTCGACCCATTCCTCAACCCCCCATCCACCACTTCCAAAAAACCCTCAAAACCTCCCAAATCCAAACCCACCGACAATACACCCACAATTCGTTCCCTAGCCAAGCAATTCTTACCCTTCCTCAACAAATCCCTCTCTATTATCCCCAAACGCCTCTCGGAGTCTCCCAAAATCCCCCAAAATAATGCACTCCACCTGTTTGATGTTTATCGCCTCTGCCTCAAATGCATCGGTTTGATTACGCCTGTGCTCGAGGGGAAACCTCATGCTGTTGAGGTGCAGAGGCTGCGGTACTTGCACTGCCTGGAGAGCTGGGAGCTATACAGTGAGGCGGAAGTTGAAGGTCTTTATCTGCTTGGTGTTTTTAAGGAGTCTGTGAAGGGTGTAAGTAAGGGTAAGTCCAGGGAGTTGGAGAATAGGCTGGTTCCTGAACTGGACCCGAAGGGGGCGGGTCAGGAGATTGGGCGTCTAATACTGGAGATTGTTGTGACTTTGGTGAAATGTGGGTCGAAGAGGAGGAGTAAAATGGATGCTGATTATTGGAGGATCATTTCGCTCGTGAAAGAATCCGAAGAATGGTTCAAGTATGACTATATGACATGATTCTTGCCTAGTGTACTGCTTTTGATATCAAGTTGTTTATTTCTGGAATCGCACATATAATTATTGCTGTATTCTATTATCTGGAGCAACCATGTCTTGCGGAAGTGAGTGTTAGATTCTCTAAGTTAATTTGTTCATTTACTTGCATAATACAGGGCGTTGGATCCGAAGGACTATGATAAATATCATCGGTTTCTGGTGACGAATTTGCACATTACCGCACAATTTTTGATTGCGGATGTGAAGTGCTTTGATCTGGACTTGATACGGGAATTTTTCTCCATCACCTTTAAAGAGTACAAGAGATCATCTCTTCTAAGTCAAATGTACAAGGTGGGTTCACATGAAATTTCAGTACATGGAAGCTTAAGTCCTTATTGTTACTACTCTTATTTGTTGATAGCTTAAAAGATGCATTGTTTTTAATATTGATATCAATATCAATATTATTAATTCATTTATAACAATTAATTTTATATTTATCTGGTAGCAGCTCCCTCTCAAGGCCTGTTCTTCTCTATTCTCTCAGAGAGATGAGCTATCCAATGAAATCATAGTTGTTGTGTTGAAGTACTTATTGGCTCCAGAGTGGAAGGTACATACATTTTTTATATGGTTTTTTCTGTATGCTGCTGGATGCACTTTAAAGCTGCTGGAAGAAAAGAAGAAAAGTTAAACAATCAGTACTCACAATTTATGCAGTCCATTGTTCTGATATGAAATAGCATCTCTAAGGCCAGAGCCTGAGCTCCCGTTTGCATCTACCCGAAGTTTCCTTTCTCCTTCGCTTCAAAATTCTTTCTCAGGGGCAGCTATTGATTTCTTTTATTAGGTTCACCATCGAGAGTAATGATCAGCCGAAGAACGCCATGTATGCTTTGGAAGAAGCTTGTACAGTTTGGGAAGGGGTTTTGATTAATTGCTACTTCCTCCATTTTTTTTATTTAATGTTTTAGCACTTGGCACATAAATTAAGAATGACAATCATTAGCCTATATTTAGTACTGTAGAAGTACTTCATAAAACAGAGTTGCACTTTTTCCATCATCAATTCACTTCACCGCCAATACTGTAGAAAATCAAATTTTTGAATCATATAGTGGTCAAATACCTAAAATTTCAAATATAATGAAAACATCAAAATTGGCTAAAACTTTAAATAAAAAAAATGGTGGAAGTACTAGAGGAATTTATTTTATACAATCCTCTTTGCTTTTCTGAAGAACATCTAAGTTCAAATATTTCTTCAACTTTGAAAGGATTCTGCACTACCTTGAAGGTGAAGTCGTGTAGTATGAGATAGGGATGCTAGAGGCTGAATAGTTTCTTGTGGACAACTTGTTTTCAGATATAGATACCATAATCAGAAAAGAGAGTTCAATGTCTGCTTAGTTTAGTTTCATATACCATACATTAGCTTTCTATTTTATTGTAGTAAAAACCTGTTTAAGCTATATACTCATCTCGCCTTCCAATATTTAGTTACTTATTGTGGTCACATCTTTCGCCCACACGTAATAAGTGTGTTTTAGTTTTACTTGGCAGGCTGGACTTCAAGAAACATCTCTGGGCTTTTTGGAACTTGTGTGTTATTGCGCAAATAAATGTCACAGGGCAACCATGAATTTGTGCGGTCCAGTTGCAGAACACCTGAGTAAATTAGCCGATGCATTTCGTGTGGTATTGATTTTTCTATTTAAAGTTCTGAGTTCATCGTATACTCCTTTCGCCCCGATTTTAACTTCCCGTTCACAATTATAGTATGTTTTTGGAAAAATGATTAAAATATATAAAAAGTTTGAAAACATATGGTGAACATTATTTTGTGTGAGTAGTGAACTTAATAATAGGAAGTTAGAATTGATTGTTGCAAAAATTTATATTTTACGAATGGCAAGTGTTCTTAGACAGTACATTGTACGAGTGGAAGTTGAGATCGGGAGGGTGGGAGTACATTGTACGAAATCCAAACCTTATTGTGCATAGATTGATGTGATTGTTCTATTTTTTCCCGAAGGATTTTCCATTGATCAGTTCTATACTGATGCTTTATGGAGCTGGATTGTTAGCAAGCTCATCAAAAAACCAATTACATTGTGAGAGCACAGAGAACTGGGGACATACTTCACTTGGCTTGGCCCTGCGTCTTTGGCTTGACAAAATAGAACTGCATCAACCCTTGTCAAGTTCTCTTGAATCAATGATAGGCTATTCTGAATTTGGTTGCAATGAGAAGAAGTCACTTGAAAATGGAATGTCACAAGCACGTTTCAACTGGGATGCTCTGAAATTCTTTACTCAATCACTAGCTGAATCCATTTACTCTGACAGGAAATATATTCTTTCTGAGACTGAAAGCTCATTTCAGTGTGAAGATTTAAGTAAAATTTGCGAAGTGTTTCATCATTTTTCAAATATATTTCTCCAACATCTCAGGTAATTAACTGACTCTCCTATGTATATGATTGCTTCTCATATTGGATACACTCTAAATATTCCTGTTGCATGAAATGATTCTGGTATTTGTTCAAAAGATCCTAGAATAACAACACATTTGATACCTTATTCTTTTTATAATAAAGTGCTACTGAAAGGGATAGAGAGACCTCCGGCGATAATTACAGAGTTATATCTTCTGTAGCTGTGGCAGCTCTTATACTTTCTCTTCAAACAAAGCAAAAAGTGAAGGTTATCCATTTTTTCACAAAAGTTTATCCAATGTCATTATCTTTAGTTATTGTTGTAAATTTTTTGTTCAACATCCTGAGACTTCCTCCTTTGATCTAATTTGCATACAGGTGAGTACCCGATTGATAAAGGAAGTTATTTTGACTGATTGGATTCCAGTCAAGAGGCTTAAGTATCTGTATGTCGCTCTTAACAACATAGCTGTCATTTTGAACCGGCAAAAGCAGTTGACAGAGGTACTAAAATATGATACCTTGTTTTAGGCAGCTCTCCTAGCCTTTTCCGTTCTTTAAGTTCCTTTTTCCTAATCACCTATTTATGCTTACTCAGCATGTTTAATGCAATGCTAATGTTTCAACTGAAGGAACAATTGTAGTGCCAGTTTACTTTTCAATTTGTTCCGTCTCTGGCCCATTGCCAGGATCATTTGTTTTGTTTGTTCATGATCCATCTCTTTCTTCTGCTAACTTGATAATGTTATTCATTTTTAATCTTTTAGCTTTAATGTATATCATTGGTACATGATATTACTTTAGGCAGAGGATATTGATTTCAATTTTCATGAAACATCTAGAAGTATGAAGTTCAAGGCACATACTCCCTCCGTCCCACTATAAATGTACTGTATGAGTTTGCATGACAATCTTTGTCCATGAATTACTCCTATAATTCAGTCTCTGATTTAAAATTAAAAAACCATGAAGCTAGATTTTGAACATAAATTTTTTAAAAAGTTTGTCCAATAAAAGTTAACATTAATTCGTGATCAAAGTTCAGCATGCAAACTCGTATGGTACCTTTATATTGGGATAGAGGAAGTAGTTCTTAGTGTGTTTTTGTGATCTTGGAATTGTATTGGCAAAAGAATTGGCCATGCACTTTTTTGCTGGTTTGTTTTATAGTAATTTTTTTTTTTTGGGCACCTTTATTGATGTTTTCACTGTTACTGGACTTGTGTTTTATACTCAGCAAATGCAGTACCTATGCAGTGACATTTATAATTCTTGATGGTCAGAAATTTTAATGTAATTGCTAATTTACTAAGAATCACACTCATCATGCTGTTCGCATGCAGGCTATAAAAGCTCTAAAGTTATCTTGTAAAGCTACATGGAAGCATCTTGTATATCTCTGTGAGATGCATGTGGAAAAATCACATGTATCTCATGAAGATGTCTCAGAAAAGACCATTACGGATTTAGTCAAGGAGGCATCTGAAAGAACGGCTTTTCTTCTGGAACTTAATCGAGAAGGTGGCTCCAATATAAATGGCGTTATTGTGGATAGCCTTGAATGTTGGTCAAATGCAGAGAAGTTGATCTGTGGATTATCAACTCCAGCTTCTTTTATAAAGAAGTTTGTAAAGGTAACATTTTAATTCTAATTCGCAGACTTTGAGCATCGTTTCAGATTTGGTGATGTGACTGTGAGCTGCTTTCCAGATAGAAAGTTTATTGTCAAAGAATGTAGACGGGGAGCATGCCAGAACACTATACTCTTTGCTTCAATCTTCTATGAAGTCCTCCAAAAGGTCACTCGGAAGATTATTGGAACAGGTCCTCTCTCTCTCCACTCACACACACTCTCATATGCACGTGTTTGTATGTGCACTGTGCATACATGTGGATGATCTATGTGCTACCCCCCCCCCCCTTCTTTTTGGCTCTTTGTAACTTGCCGTCATTTTCTTTCAACCTTTCCTGTTCAAACTTTATTAGGAGCTCTGTTCATACAAGGAGAGTCACCTGAATCTCAAGTTCCGTATCAGAATGCAAATTAAAATAATTGATATTCTTTTGGAAGACATCTACAATACAGAAGAAAGTAATTTTGAGAAATCCAGAATTCTCATTGAAAAGGCAAAAGTATTACGAGCTCATGGCTTAGAGAGGGTGAAAGAATGTATGCAGTGTCTGGAGGCTGCAACATCAACACTGGTGAGCCCTGTGTAACGTTTATAATTTCACATGTGTTTGATTCTTTAAAGTGGATCTCCATAGACTCACACATACAATGGCTCAACAGGAGTTACTCAAAAGGAGTTCTAAAGCTCAGGCCCATCATCTGCTCATCCATGCATACCTTATGCGTGCACTTTGTACAATGGATTCAATGTCGAGCTCAATCGATTTATCTCAAAAAAGGCTAGTCTTTAGTTCCCACTAAGTATCTGGTGGACGGTTATGCATTACTGGTAGATTATTTGGAAATTGACCAATGTCGATGCTTTGATTGTCACAGTGGTTTCCTTCAAGATATTCAAACTGCAGTCCGTCTGTGCTTAAGCGCAGTTCAGATGCATGCAGATGATGAGGGTGAGGATTCTGAGGATATGCTTTATTTGTGGTACCAGCTCATTGACTTTCTATCAATCAAGGTAATATTACCATATATTTGTGGAGTCATGAACGTGAAGATCATGTTCTGCGTTGTTGCTCTACACTGATTTTCTTATTTCAGGGATACTTGGAGCTTCACCCTAGCTTGTATAATGTAGTGATCAAGTTGTTTGGCCAGAAGAACTTTTCCTTAGAAAAAGCAGTGTCTGGTCTCTGGAAAAATAGGAGGTTTAGTCATGGCCTCTGTGCTTCACCCATAAATCACAAGTTTATAAAAACTTTCTCTGAGCATCAGATTCAAACTAACTCCACTGAATTTTGGGGAAAGTGTATGGAAGAATTGAATCCCACAGTAGCTGGGTTCCATCAGACTGATGACAAGCTTAAGCAAGCTGCTTCTGAACTTGGTTCCAAAGTAAGCTCCTTTAATAAATGAAGTCAACTCTGTACATTCAACTGAAGATGCTCTCACATGTGTCTCTATATTTTCTTTTGATAGGGTTCATTATCCAGTAGCGCAATATTTTTCTCTTCTCAGCTCTTCTATGATTTGTCTGGAAGACTAATTTCGCGCGGAAGCATGGTTGAGGTGACTTACTGAGGCTAATTCCACATTTATTTTATCAAGTTTTGCGTTGATAATTATATATAGCAATATGATTAGTTATGAGTTTATGTTTCATGTAAATTCGAAAGTGGACTATAGCTACCCGAGATCTTAGGAAGACTGCTTTGTTGGGCCGTATTTCAAATTTCGAGTTTCTATTCTGCAATTTTACATGAACTGGCTGAAGTCTCCCTTCATTTTGCATTTGTCTTCGTATTGATAGTGCCGGACTAGTGTTTAGGATATGGGTATCTGACTGAACATTGAGCTCTTATTCATATCAGTTTAAAATTTGACTGAAATATTTAAAGCATAGGAAGAAGATTGCCAGATAGATCTCTGTTGAAGTACCCGTAAAATTGTTTGCTGAGTTCTCCTGTACGCAGAATTGAAAATAAATAAGTCTCCCCATAACATAGCGTTTCAAGGGAATTGAGCCATCGATCAATTAAAATATTATATCGGTGTTCGTTCGAGTGCATAGTAATTAGTAAATGATCTTATTCATGATGAATTCATTGGTCTTGCACTCTTGCTAAAGGCTCAACCTGCTTTTAACATTTTCTATGGTATATTGTAGGCTCTTTCATATGCAAAAGAAGCCCATCGCTTACGTAGCATTCTTCTTCAACAAAAGTTTGTGTACTCAGTAGAGAAAGTGACCGAGACCTTTGATGAGGGTGGGAAGATTATTGAAAAGAGTTACTATGCCATTCAGACGTTCAAGGTTAAAGATGTAATCAGTAATGAAAGTTTTTCCAGTTATGAAGGCTGCTCTCTTACTCCTTGGAACGTGCTTAGCTGTTACCTTGAAAGCCTATTGCAGGTCATAATTAAAATCCTGTATTGCAAAGTTCTTGAAGCTATATCTATTATCTAGTTATACCATTTCATTTTCTTGTAAATCATAGGTTGGAGTTATTCAAGAGATTCTTGGTAGTGCGTCTGAGTCTGAAATGCTTCTACGGTGTGGTAGGAATATCTCCCAGTTTCAGGGGTTGCCCCTTTTTGAAATTTCTTTTTCTTCCATGTTGGGTATGTTCTCTGTCTCTTGTACTAATCTCTCATGACAACTTAAGCATCTTTCCCAGAGAGAACACTCCAGAAGGCATTTTAATGTGTGCTTTATATCTTATCAGGAAAACTATACCGCAAACAAAAGCTTCGTTGCATAGCTGAAAAGGAATTGTGCAGTGCAGAGAAAATCCTCACTGACAATTCTGAAATCATCTCATGTGAAAGGTGCGCTTGTATGTTGGAAATTTCCATAAATCATCAAATTGGAGAGCTATTATTGAGCAACAGTTGTAGTTCTGGAGAATCACCTTCTGCCAAGAGATTTTCAGATGCTGGAAGCTTGTACAGATCAGCTTTACACAAGCTAAATCTTTCTAAGTTGTGGGTCTTTATATCTGACGAAGCCACAAGTGATCAGCTTATTTCCAGAGAAAGTTCAACTGGTTCTTGTGCAAGCAATCTTCCAGATTCAAATAGATCAATTTCAACAAGACCTAGAAGGACAAAGAAGGAAGTGAAGCCTGCTACCCAAAGACAGGACATGGTATCATGTCAAAGTCGCAGGATAACTAGATCGTCACACCGCTCTCTAATGGAGACCCTTGAGAGTGCACCAAGCGACAGGCAGAGTGCCCCCTCTGTTGGTTTGGTTAATGAGCATCTGTCTAATTCTGCTGCTGGTCTTGCTCACATTGTGTCTGATTCTGAAGCCAAAATGTCTGCTACTGATTTTCAAAGTGGCATCACCTCTCTTTGCAACAAAATGAAATGTTGGCACTGTGTTTACAATGAAGCTACCTGCAGCAGCAGTATAAACAACTTTATACACATGCACTGGGAGCTTGTTTACAGAAAAATCTCATTAAGATTGCTTGTTGGCATAGGTATGCTGGGATCTCCGGAATTCTCAGTGGTTTTTGTACTTGTAGTTGCTTGATATTAGTCCACATTCTTTTGGGTTTTAAGTTTTATTTATTAATTACACCTGCAAAATTTTGCAAAGTTAGTCCCCTTTTGTTTTTTTTTACATAACTTACCATTAGCGAGCTTTATTTACTTAGAAGAGTGCTAAATGGGACTCCCCGTTCTATTGGGCAGATTTGTTATCCATAACCTTGGTTGTTTGCAAAATTGCCTGTATGTATTTGTTTGGAAAGATTTACTTCGCATGTACACAATCCTTTCTATGTTTCATTTTATTTTGTGTATCTTTTCAAATTTGTTTTGAGAGCTTCATATACCATACTTTAACTTGTAAATTATGATATCCTTTTTGTTAATTGATTTTGATTTCGTTATTGTTTTTATTGTTTTTGGTAGGAAAACTTTCTAGCATCTACGGTGATTATCATGAAACACAAAAACTTCTACTGCAAAGCATTTCAGTTCTGCTCAGTAGAAATTCTGTCTGTTCAGAGTATTCTTCGTCTTCTCTTATGTGCTTGATTGAGACAATTGGCAAGCATTTTCCTGGAGATGTGTTAGCAGCTGAACGTGCAGCACTCATTTACTATATCTGCTGGTTCATTTTAAAAGGTTATCCATACCAGGGTACTAGGTATGTATAGCTACAGATCCATGTGATTATGCAACTACTTATACTACATTTTCTTGTTTTTGCGCTTCTGAAGAAGTTTATTAAATCTTTCAGAAGTTACAGTTCAATTTTTTGTTCGTACTACATACCCCGCTTCATTGGTCTCAAATTTATTCTTTTCAAAAGATGAGAGCTTTAATATTCAAATAAATGCATCTAGTTTGACTTTGACTTGTTTGAATTTCCTTGTCAAGAAGGGACATCTGTCGTGAGATATCAAGCATTGGGACACCACAGATTTTTTCGTTATTGAAGTTGGCCTTCGTACTCAGTCAAGAAGTCCCTTCACTTAATCAAAAGGTTAGAACATGTATCTCTCCTTGTAGGAGTGGTAATTACTAAGTACCCAAAAAACAGGCAGCACCCCTCTTTGGTCTCCAAGGCACAATATTCTTTCCTGTAGTCTGTTGTTATTGAAGTTCAATAAAATGTGAAGATAGCTTCAAAAGTATCCATGTGAAACTGCCAGCCATAAGCCTCATTTTTGCTGAATAAGTCCTAACTTAATTGTTTTCTGCCCCAATCCTGCCACTTCGAAGCTGGTGAAACTATCTTCAGAAGTCCAACCCAGTAGGAAAGCCTGATAGTGTCGTTTTCCGAGTGTCATTTCTAAAGCAAGATGGTTGAGATCTTCAAATCAAAGGTGGCAGAAAATCAATGAAATATTATAGGCCACCAATAAGAAACTACTGTATTTTCTGCAATCTTATTCTGAGTCTCATTGATGAATGGATTTGTGTGTGTGTGTGTGTGTGTTTTTGCGCAGGGGTGGGGGGATACTATTTTAGACAATTATTTCTTGCAACTTCTCTGCGATGTGGTTATGATTTCTTATCCTCCTATTATTGTTTTTTGTTAGTTACTTATATGATTTGAGTGATAACTGTCATAGATTGGTATCCAGCAAAGAAAATATAGTTTTTCATAATGATACAGTCATCAATCTTTTCTCTTGTTGGTTGAGACTAGTGCATAATGAACAAATTCAACTTTCTACTACTTCATTTCATGTTCAATTTTGTTGCTCAGACCAGATGTAATTGATATCTGATTAGTTATGGGGATTGACCAGATTTCCAGGTTGCTAGCAGTTCTGTATGTTCTATCATCCTCGATGAAATCCTTTCCATTAACTCCAAGCGAGGAAGGGCTTGAAAGTCAGTGGGCTTCTTTTTTCCATCAAGCTTCTCTTGGAACTCACCTTGTGCAACAGATCTACTCTGATTTATTGTACAAAGGACAAGATTCAGTTGCCTCAGATTCTGAGGTATGGATCCTGGATTTATGCCCTATTTGTCTGGAACACTGCACTTTATTTATTGTCTCCTCAATTCTCACAAGAGTCTCTGCTTGAGTTTTGCTGATATACATGCTATTTGGTGTTTATATTTGTCTCTCTGTCCGATGCAAAGAGTTATTTCTGCTCCCTAGAGTTTTAGGAGAAATAAAAAGAACATGACATTTTATGGGAAGCCAAACTTACAATGCTATTGGTATCCCGTATGTGCTGGTTGGATTTGTTTTTTCAACTCAAACTTCTCTATTTCAGACCCTCTTAGTTTCTTCATGATATGTCTTTTTTTTTCCCTTCTTTTTCCCCCCTTAACGTGGGGCGTTGTAGGGAAGTAAAAGTTGGATTGTTGATCCCCATGATCAGTGTTTTTATCCCCTTTTCACGTACAATCCAATACCATTTATGCAGGTTTTGTGCCATGTGTTTTTTTAATTCGCAGTATATTGCTGATCCTACTTGCCTTTCCCTTTCATGTGATCTTCAACAGGGTTGTTTGCTTGAAAACTCAATTTCAAGAATTACAGAAAAGCTTGGTTCACTCAGGTTTGCCGTGCAGTTCAATTCCCAGGCTCAAATGTTGTTTCTCAGTGTACCTTTTTCAGTCAGTCACTTTCTGTTTCAGGCTTGCCTCCGAGTCCTCCAAATGTTTGAATGCATTTGTTCAAAGATTCTTTAACGGCCTTCCATCAACTCCAGTCATCTGCATTAGCTTAGTTGTAGGAGTTGATGCTGGTTTGCTTAGTGATCTCTTGCAGTGCTCGCCAACCATTCAGGCATGGATCCTGTTATCTCATCTCAGATCAGATGATCAGCATGTCGTACTTCTGCCTCTGCATGAAATTATAAAAGGTAAACTCATTCTGGAAGTTTTGTGTATGTGGTGATTATTTAAATAAACTTTACTTACACTTTTGCTCATGTTGGCATTTGTTTCATTTGCCAGCAGAAGTGTTAGAAGATGAAGCTAATTCAAGCTTAATTAACTTGGATTACAAAAGTGATAAGCAGTGGAATTGTCCTTGGGTTTCCTGTGTGATCGATGAGGTAGCCCCGTTGTTCAGACATTTACTGGAGGGAAATTACCATTCATCCACTGATCATTATTTAGAACATATAAAAGGGAACACTTCATTGTGGTGGTCTCAGAGGAAAAGACTTGACAAATGCCTCGGCACATTTTTACAGTAAGTTACAGTACATTTCATCTCTTGTCCTCCCAAGTTCCCTATAAAGAAAGAGGATCATACTTTTAAATTTGTGATTGATATTTACCATTAAGCTGCTTGCTTTAACATAAGTTCTCGGTTGAAATGTGCGCTGCATGTAAGTTAAGATAGATGAACACTGCAACTTTTGGCTTATATTTGTTGCTGGTATTTGGGTATGGCTATTCTGAATTATTTTTCTATAATAGGGATGTGGAAGACTTGTGGTTGGGTGCTTGGAAATATTTACTTCTAGGGGAATGGCCAGACCACAACTATCTTGATTCTGTTCGAAAGAACCTTTTTGGAGGCGAGACACATCCTTTGAAGCATGTTTTAAGTAAAAAATGCTATGTTGGTCTGAGGCCCGATGTATCATCTGATTCATCTGGAGAATTTGACAGTACAATACAGTTTCTGTACAAAAGAACGCTAAAAAAGTCTCACAGCCATGAGCAGGGTGAATGTGTGAGCACAAAACCAATCATTTTGGTTTTGGATTTTGAGGTGCAGGTGCGTCTTTTCATTCAAACTATTGGGTATTTATCAAAATACAAGCTTAATCTCTTTCATGTTTCAACATCATTTTCCGGCTTAGGATGAAGAAGTATTGTTTATTTAAGTACACTATTTAATCTTTTAAAACCAATGGGTTTATCACTTTATCTGTGTCTGTCTGTTTATTGTGCATAAAAAGTTTCCATTAAACCAGGTGGCTAATGTTATGTGCAGATGCTCCCATGGGAAAATTTGCCGATACTCAGAAATCAAGAAGTTTATCGGATGCCATCCGTTGGTAGCATTTGTTTGACAATAGACAGATGTTGCGAAAAAGGAGAAAGAAATGCCAACTCTATTCAAGCCATTCCACTAATAGATCCGTTGGACTCGTATTATTTACTGAATCCGGATGGTGATCTCCACAAAACGCAGGTTAACTTTGAGGATTGGTTCAAAATTCAAAACATAAAGGTAACAATTTGAACTTGTTTCAACTTAAAAAGCTTAGTATAAGTAACTTGTTGAGTTTACAAGCGCTCAACTTTTAACACACTGTTGTACATGACATCATTTTATATGGACTATCCCTCAAGATTTTCTATTCTTTAATAATGATAATCATGATGTTACAATTTTTTTAATGCAGGGGAAAACCGGAACTGTGCCGACAATCGAGGAACTGTCCCTGGCCTTGAAAAATCACGATCTCTTCATCTATTTTGGCCATGGAAGTGGTATGTGCGCTTGAGGCATATTAGTTTCTTTTCCTCGTGTCTTTACTGCTGGTTTTACGAGCAAAATAAGTGTATGCCTGATGATGAGGCGTATATGTACTGTCATGGAATAATTTTACATGTTTATTTGTTTGTATTGTCATCTTATGGGGAGAGATACCAGTGGGGCAGTCTAGGAAAATAATAACTCTATTGGGTTTAGTAACTAACATTACTTATCAATACGCCCAAAACTTTTATATATTTTAATTTCTACCCTTGTCCGTCCTGTCAAATACTAAATTCACTTAATGTGCTTGGTAGTTTTATATGCGTGCTTTATAGGCCATATATATTGTGGGGGTATTAGAAGAGGCCTCTTCTTGTGCCGTTGAAGTGGTAAGATACTAAGATGCAACTTCATATGAATTACAATTGTTTCCCTGTAAGTTTTCACTTGTCTATTAAAAAACTTGGAAAGTTCCTAAAACACCCTAGTAGTTAAGTTATTTATACCTCCTTACTGCTGCAAAAATATGCTTGTTTGTTATCACGTTCAAGAGGAATAAGACGGACACACTGAGGTGCATATATAAATTGAACTTTAGTTCTATGTTACCTTGTCTGATTGTTTACTCTGTCAGAAACATTCGACATATTAGTGTTTATGATTTACATTATTGTTTGTGTGCCTTTCAGGAACACAATATATTCCAGAGTATGAAATTGAGAAACTCGATAATTGTGCTGCTACTTTACTTCTCGGATGTAGTAGTGGTTGTCTTCACTTGAAAGGATGTTACATTCCACACGGGGCCCCCATTTCTTACCTTTTAGCAGGTTCTCCAGTAATTGTAGCTAATTTATGGGAGGTGACGGACAAAGACATTGACAGATTCGGGAAGGCAATGCTAAGTTCTTGGTTGAGAGAACGGGAAGCTGCTTCTTCTGAATGTAGTGAATGTGATGTAAGGACGAATAACTGTATACATAGACAAAGGATAGGTTCATTTATGTCACAAGCTCGAGATGCTTGTAATCTTACTTATCTCATTGGAGCCGCACCTGTGTGTTATGGTGTCCCAACTGGTATAGTTAACAAGAAAAAAGTACGCTCTGCAATTTTATAGCCCAGTCTTCAGCTGGTGCTCCATGATAGCCCACCACGGGTATGTATGTGGTCATCACGACTCACCAGCACTTAATGTAAATATATCCCAATTCAGTTCTGAAATTTTGGTGTATTTAGTCATCATCTTGTATACCCCTTGTATTCACTTCCTGTACAAGTGTACAGTAAATCATATGGTACTTATTTGAGTTATTTCCTAATACTCGAGCCAACATGTGTCTTGTCTGGTGCATTATGAAATGGAGTTTGAATTGTACTAGAGGTTCCCACGTCAAACGGGGTAAAGGGGTTTGCACTAATGGTTTGCAGATTTAGCTTGTTTGTGTAATGGTCTGAATAATGTTGGTCATAATGATCTTTTCTCCCACTTCAAATGGCACTTCGGTCTGGTGAAAGATGAAAATGTACTGTGCCTGATGAAACAGGAAGGTTAAAATAGCAAGTACACGGTCAACTACTCTCTCATAGTTAATAATATGCATTGATATCGACTTTAACCACAAGTTACTTCTATACTACATATATAAAACTATACTACTTCATAAATTTTCTTATATAATTTTGTTCATCACTTTATTTATTTATTTATTTTATCATTTAGAAATATTTTATGATCAAAATCGATCTTAAAAGTCAAACGACACATTAAGGAGGTGTTTGCAATAGTTTCAACTTAATATAAGTTGGTAAAGTTGTCTTATTAGAAAAAATATTAATGGGTGTTTGCAAAAAAATAATTAAAAGTTATATAAGTTATAGCAGTAGTGTTTGCAAAGTTAACTTTTTGGACAAAAATAAACTACCCAGCTTCTCCAATTTCAAATTATCGTCTTATCCAACTTAATTTAAGATAATTAAACAGCTTATAAGCTGTTGCAAACACTCAACTTCAGCTTAAAATAAGTGATAAATTGGATAAGTTAAAATGTTGCAAACACCCACTAAATAAATAACGGGACTGAGAGAGTATATAAGATGGTTCCAATATTTCATAAAATGAGAAATCCAGAAAGGAATCCAAATATTACAATAAGTAAATGAATACACAGGAGGGTTTATAAACAAAAATTACAGTACATGATGAGTACAATAATCAGGAAATTACAAACTGAAATTACACCAGACAAGTTGCCTGTGATGCTCTACATTCTTGAGGTGTCCTATCATACAATCAATACGTAAAATGTGCATAATCAAATCAGTGAACTGAAAATAAATGTGCATGCAGATGTTAACAGGTACAGCTAACCTTTTCTTTAATCTACCAATGTACCAAGACCTAAATCACCTTTGTAGTTCTGAATCCCCCTATTTAACACCTTCATGAACTATCTCCACCTCCACTCGCCTGTCTACGCCTTCTCCTCCGAGAACGCCCCACACCACCACCACCATGATGACTCAGACGATTGGCCACTGAATTGCCATAGTCGCTTTCGTCTTCATTGTCATCGTCACTGCTATCTTCATTAATCCCATTAAACTCCACTGCAGTGTTATCACGACCTGATCTCGTACCACTTCCACCCAATGTTTGGCCTCTAAGTGGACCAGGATTACTTGCTGAGCCAAATGAATGCAGAAAGAGAAACACGGACATTATACTCCGATCCATCCCAGCTTCCATGGCCCCATTCCGATCAAAAGCTTCAATACTAACTTCCTCGTCATCCGAATCAATCTCTTGCTGATTTCCGTCGATAACATAATCACCAAAGAACACAGCTCCTGGCATTGATGACCTTATAGTGCTCAGTACGTCATCCCTCTCTCTCTCACCCTCCAACCTTCTCCACTTCTGTTCCAGACTGGGGTCCACTTCACGCGGCTTAGCAGACGGGTGCTCTGCCCGGACGTGTTTCCGCAGCTCTTTGTACGTTCCAACGAACGAGCAATCGTCCTGCATGCAATTCCGCTTCTTTGCATTGAGATGGTCTCGTGCGGGCTCCACAACAGTCCAACCCTTCACTTGACCCCTGCAAAGTGGGCAAGCAAGCTCTTGGGCCTTGCAAGGCCCAGAAAATGGCCCAGCAGCTTGAGTTTCAAACGAATCCTGAAATGGGTTGTTGTCGAGTACAGTTACTTTCGTGTATGCCTTCTTATACTGGTCAAGACAGTTTGAATGGCGGAAACTGGTCCCACACATGTATGGTCGGCAACCCTTTTCATGCGAGGAGCACAAGAGAAGAACAGCATTGTGTGGACATTCCATGCACACGGAACATGTGGCATCAACCCAGTCTTCCTTGAACATTTTGGAGCAGTTCTTTTGGATGCCTTCTGTTTCATCACATGATGGCAAGGGGTAAGGTGTTGATCTGCACTGTCTTGAAGCAATCCCACGTCGGCCTCTTGTCCCTTTTGCCATTCTCGTAAAAAAATCTGTTTGACCAAGGTAAAAGGAAATCAGCAAAAGTGACAAGATGTGTATACAAAAGAGGTCATTGACACCATACTTCTCCACTCGGTCATTGCTATGGAAGGAGCTCAGTTTATATGATTTAAGTATATACAGAAGAAATGAACAACTGCCAATGGAAGTATCACCAAATTTAAGTACTAATACAAAGTGGAAGTAGCACTTAAAAATGAAAAGGCTCAGAGTAAGTGGTAAACTGAAGACTGAAAAGCTTAAGCAAAAGAAAGATCTAAATGATAGGGACCTATTTGCACATCAAACAAGATTAAGCATACACCGATTCAGCTTCATAACCGAACATACAATTTGCAGCTAATCAAAAAATCCAAGACCATCACATGACCTACTACAAGCAAGGTTGCAGGAAAAGAGAATACTTCAGATTGGGCATAGTAGTCATGCTCCATGATGGCCGGAACAAAATGCAATAAGAGCAATGCAAATCATGAACCTTCATATTTTTCAGTCATCAGCACACACGAAAAGCAGAATTGCAGTGGTGGAGATTCACAGAACATAGTACATTGATACACAAGTGTCATTCACGGTTACTTTTTTGTTTGAAACATAATCATTGGATGTCCAAAGATGAAAGCTTATGATCCTACATCAGACAAATACAATCAGTGGCACATCTGCAATCCCAAGTTCTCATTCCCAAATTCTTTCTACAATCATTCAAAAACAGCAGATAAGTACTTCACAATTACAAAAAAAAACAGCAACTAATTCCCTCCCTCCCTCGAATACACATGGTATTACTGCAACTCTAATACATAACCACTAAAACTCAAGCAGCTGATCACACTCTCTTCTTAGAATCTCAAAACTTGCATAATGGCAGATAACAATCGTATTCAGTAGACAATCAAGCAATCAAAATGCAGAACAGTAGAAATGTAAAAAATCAGCAAATGCTTCAAACTCTTTAGAAAATCATAACCCATAACAATTTCCTCAAAAGGATCATTTCCTCAACAAATTATCTCTCCAGGCTCCACACAAAAATCACAATTCAATGACTCAAAAAAAAAAAAGATACAACCCACCTCGTAAACAGTGGAAGCAAATCCTTGATCAATAACAGAATAAGAATTTTTATCAGTATATCTCGAAGAAAAAAACAAGTTGAGCCTTTATATAGTATTAATAAGCACACATCAATCATAGAGAGAGAGATTCAGATGCACATATACACACAGGAATCTGTATGTATCTCTGCGTGACTATACATATATAATAAAAGTATATATTGTGGAAGAGAGATTCAGATAACGTGAGAAGAAGGCATCCGAATGAAACAACAACGTGGAGCAAGCCAAGTATCACGAGGGGGACAGATAATGGAAAAAATTTCAACTCTGAAATGAAATTAAATTAAATTTTGCCAGATAAACAATCAACTGTGCGAGTTAGATTAAAGAAAGAAAGCGAAAAGGAACCAAATCACATGCTGTTTGTTGCCATTAATCATCAATTCAAATCCCAGATCCAATGAATAATTAATTAATTAATTAATTGCAGAAGAGAAATGGGGTGAATTGTTTGCGTACCGGAGAAAGAAATTGAAGGTTTGGTTGGGGTTCCTTGTAGGATGATGTGATGATGATGATGATCTTCAGGTTGGGAGAACAAATGAAATGAATTGAAACAGTTGATAGTAGTGGATAAATATATTACAGTATATATTTATTAACTGAAAATAAAATGAGAAATGAAAATTTTATTTATTTTTACTTTCTTTTAAATTTAGTTTGCGGATGGATCGAGGTGGTGGAATTCGGAGCGCGGGGAATTTCTAAAATTTCAGGAAAGGGTGCGTGCCAAAGTGGAAAAGTAAAAGAGTGTAGTTTCACTTTTAAACAAATGCTATGTTTGGATTTTCCGGGAATCTAGATCTATAAGAGGTATATTACGTTTAAAATTGGTTTGATATTGACGTTAATTTATCGTAAAGTTAGACTCACCGAGTAGTATTTACTTGAAAAATGATTTTAATTAGACTTTTTGAATACTTGATTGGACATAAAAATATTTTCATAAGAGTAATTTTTTGAGTTGTAAAATTCTTTTTGATATACATCATTTATTTTCTTAGATGTGTGAGTATTCTATTTACTCAATAAATATACTCAATTAATTAATTTAAAAGAAAAATAAACTCTATCATAACTTGTCACTAAATGTGTAAATCATTAATTATATATTGCAATTAAAGAAATCACACCAACTATTAAATACTACTAATATACATTCATTATTAATAGTATCACAGTATCACGTAATTCTTGTTACAACAACGAAAACAATATATGATTTTGAATTAGGTGTAAAAGATTATCACAAGAGTATTTTTAATATCTTCTCGTTTTCTTTTAAATTCTTTAAAATGCCTCCGTGAATAATGACTTACTAAACCTTTATACAATGGAGTTAGTAGTATAATTCACTTCAAATTGGTCTAACAATTTCTTACCTAAACCTAAAGTGTCACTGTTATTTTTCCTTCTATGTACAAAAAAGATAAATGCAAATTGAAAAAACACAACAAATTTATTAAACTGAGATCTGTTTATGCATATGGAAGTATGGAACCACATGCCAACAAGATTGGTATAATCATGTGGCATGAATGAATAGTGTGATTTGGATTTTGGTGAGCCCAAATTCGGTTAGGTTAGTAAGTAATTTTATACTTCTACTATCTACTGTAAACAAATAGAGCCTTGGCATAAATAATGTTGCGTACATTTTCTCCTTGGGATTCGTTCAGTCATCTATACGCAATCGTAAGCATGTTACTTTTAGACATTAAACTCACGCTCTGAAAAGAGAGTTAAGTATCACGCGCTCGTGTTCCAACGCTCCAAGCACAACGCAAGGTGCGTGACGACCGATGAAGGACTGACGCAAGAATCGCGTGATTGTGCCGCCGAGGAAACACATATTCTCTCTGGATATTCCGATACACGCGCTTGGTTGCAACTGAAATATTGTCTGAGTTGAGTCGTCTTATTTTACCCGGAACGTTTAACCAATCAAGCAACAACTACTATAGATTGTCTTCCATGCACTACAACAATCTTGAATCTTCATCATCATTTACAAATCTCTCTTCACTAATTAATTACCCCCACAGCAAAAATGAATCATAGTTGTGAGCTTCGGGAATTCAGTTCGTACTCGTAGATAATAAGGGGTGCCCCAAATCATACTCCTATTAGACTTGCTAACCCTAAATCAGTGTTGGATGAAGATAATTTAACAATGTGTTAGAAGGTGGGTGCTTCTAATCCTTAGTACTATACGTAACTTGCGAAAATCCACTTCATTTGTTAACTTTTTGTACGTCCGGTTTGACCTCAATTAAACATAATTCATTATGAAAAAATAATTTTAAAAATTATATTAAAAAAATATAAGAAGTACACTTTTATAATATAAAAAAAAGCACAAAGTAATGCTTGGGCCAAAAATAAATAGCAGGTACTCCGTTACGAACTTTACCAATAATGAACAAACTTTGTTGTTATAAGTTTAATTCAACTTCAGGTATATTGAGAGCAAGACTAAGAGGAGATCCTAAAATGGGGTACTGTCGGTTGACTCTTACTGGGCATTTGCTATACTTATTATTTTGGATGACGGGTTCAAATAATTGCCGTCCGAATGTTGATTTCTGGAATATTTGAGAAAATCATGTCACCCTTGCTAAAACAGAACCAAGCAAGATACTCGAAGATGAACAAGTGTCAGTAGGAGCATCCGACTATCTTTGTACAACATTTACAAATTGAAAGCAATTGCATTTTACATCTAAAACTACAAAAATCAAGCATCAATCCTAATGCAGGCCCGTTGAGAAGACAGACAATCAATCAAACAATTAAATTATATTATAAACTACTTGTGATATGCACAGTTTTGCTCGTAAGACAAACCCCATGAACCACTTCTCTTCAACTAGCTGCTGACCAGAAATTAGTGATGAAGCCACATATTTCCCCCTACTGCCTGGTTATCAGGAAATCAATTTGTCAATTACCAAATCCCACACAGCGTGCAAACTGACTCTGGAAAAACTCTATCAGTCATGTAGGAACCGGAGCCTCTCAAGTTTGGTGGAGGCAGATAACGGCTTGTTCGAGTTTGTACCATGTGGTTGAGCAGGCACCATTCAAGCTCCATGGAGTAGTAGATATCTGTTCTATCAATAGCAAAAGATATGTCATTACATGTTAGAAGGCCTCACATTGTCTCAATGACATGTGCCCAAAAAATTCTTCCACTAATGAACATAATCCGTACTCACCTCCCCCACCTAACTCACCAAAACACACACACACACACACACTTACTTTAAACAAAGAAATTAAAATTCCCTATGGCCATGCAAATGTTTGTACTTTAGGAGCTACTTGCCTTTCTTAAAAGATCAATAACCCTAGTCCTCAACCTGCACTGATCAAAATGTAATTCCAGGAATTGGTGGCTACCATGCATGTTTTTACACTATTTACATCTATATTACCCGAGATCAGTAATGAGCCTCTATGCATGCCAATAAAGTTGATTAAGATGACTCTTTGTGGCTTACTACATTGCCATATGTTACTATTATGACTTCACCATGGCTTATGAAATCACATATAACAAAAAAGAACAAGTGCTGGATGAAAATAATTTGTAATGGAAAAAGATCATGGACCAGCTTTACTATATACATACCTTGCAATCATTGATAGCAGAATATAGTTGGCTCTCTCAAGGCCGGATGGTGTGGTGGTATGGAGATACAGGACTTGAGAAGTTCGAATGCGTCTTTTTGACAAATGGATGCTCCAATAGCTGAGCGGCAGAAGGCCTATCATCTGGGTTCACTTTCAAGCAACTGAGAATAAAATCCAGAGCATCTCTTGATAAGGTATTAGGTAAAGGTGGAAGTTCACCCTTGCCAATCCTGAACAGCGCTTGCATCTGTCATGCGACCAGTAGTTTTTTAGTATTTTTTTTATCAGAAAACTTTTTGTTACGATTAGGTCTGCATAATAGAAGAAAACTCCAGGGTGATATAAGATTGCAGTCTCCGGCAGAACATTAATCAGTATGAAAATTCGATAGAAAATTATGCGTCGCAGATTTTCACACTACCAACTATATCTTGCATGAATTATGAAAGACTCAACATCATGATTCATTATAGCAAGTAAACAGTAAACAGGAGTAATAATACCAACAGGAAAAATAAACAATACTATTGGGATGCCTGTTCGGCAGTTACATTTTTGTTCCCAAGTTCCATTTAGGAATACATTTGAGAAAGTCAGAGAAAATACATTTGAGAAACTCTTAGAAAATACTTCACTGAAAAGAAGAAATAGGGGATATAATGAACTATATCATCTCACTTAACAGTGAAAAATCTACTGCAAGGACTTCATATGCACCGGAACTCAAGTCAAAACATTATTTAACACAATGAGTCACAAATCAGCTGTGCCACAAAATAAATTGATGCTCTTGTACCCCTTAAATGCACGTACCCCTTCTAAGTGAGAATATGGAATTTGACCAGTTAACATTTCTAATACAGTGCACCCGAGGCTCCATATATCAGCAGCATGGCCATAACCATGGTTCCTGCGGTTGTTCACAACCTGACAAAATATACAGTGTCAGCTACAGGATTGCGGATTAGTGTCATAATGCAATTCGAAAATAAATAAACCAAGGGTCCTAAATTATCAGTGTAAGTGGTGTTTGTTTTTGTGTTTGTGTGTGTGGGGGGGGGGTGTTTATGAACTTAGATGTAGAAGGATAAATTGGAAAAATTGCTCTGGTATTGTCATACATTTATGAATAAAACAGAGGAAGATATTTAGTTTGGTGCTAAGAGACCGTATGTATACTACAATTATCTTGTTTTCTTCTCAGGGTTTTGGATAGGGAGTTGAATGCATTAATAGAACATCCGAATGAATTGGAAAGCTACGAAAATTACAACTTGCCATCTTGCAAATTGTAAACAAATAAGGCCAGAGAAAGACAACATAACCAAAAGAACATGTAATCTGGATTTTAATTAGAATCATTCTTAAAGAGATGAAGTGCTGAACATTCTTCATTCAGGTAATGGAAAATACCTCAGGGGCCATCCAATATGGAGTGCCTTTGCATGATTTGATGTCGTTCAGCTTAGTGGCCTGTAAAAAGACATAAAGCTTATATGAGCATCCTAATAAGAATGCAAGACGAGAACACAATACTTGTCTTTTTACCAACCTTTGCTAACCCAAAATCAGCCAGTTTGACAGAACCAGTGACATCCACCAATATATTGGCACATTTAATGTCCCTTCAAAAAGAAAATAGAGATATAAGTGAATAGACTTCTTTAAAAGAATCCATTCTTGAAAATTTCCATTTCAGGAGCACCAGTAGCAAGGTATCGCTATTCCCTCAGAAAGATCTTAAACATATGTATCACAGTGAAAAATTAAAGAGGATTAGAACAAAGAATGGCCTAGAAAAGGTTGCCTATACCATTTGGAATTTTATCAGAAAGTAAAAAAATGCAGGGAGAGTGCAATAAGCACTTCAACCAGGAAAAAGAGGAAGAACAAAAAATTAAAAAAATTAAAGAAAGAGGATGACCAGAAACACTACATAATAAGAATAGTCTCGTCACCTGTGGACCACATTTCGGCAGTGAAGGTAGTGCAACCCACTTAAAATCTGCCTTGTGTACGCAGAGACCTGAGAGTCCCGTAGCCGATACTTTTGGTACAGCTTTGCAAGTGATCCTTTAGTTACAAGCTCAAGGAAAATATATAGTTTGGTATCATCCTGAAAATATGTACACAGGTTTTTTTAGCAAAACATCAAGTTTGGTCAGCCAAGAATAAGAATGTTGAGATTCTTTACGGAAAATGCTGACATACTTTGTCAGTGCCAAGGTAGCGAACTATGTTGTCATGTTGGAACTGACTCAGAAGTGATATCTCCTGAGAATCAAGGCCACATGCGGGAAGAAACATTAATCCAGAATTCCAGATGGAACAAGATTCATTTTCAAGCACAAACATTATAAATAGTTCTTACCTGTTGAAGCTGGTAGATGCTTTGTTGGCCTTGACTATCTTGGTCGAGTAATGACACCTCCTTCACCGCAAAAAAAAGTCCATATCTGTAAAAGTGGAAGAAAAGATCCTTAAAGGTATGCTAAAATTCTCTGCCAATGGAATACAAGATTGTTTGTGCTATTTATTACTGCCCAACATAACAGACAAATTCTCAGTCATTTATTGCTTAGCAAGTTCCTTCTAAATCAGTTAGTTACATGGATCCAACCCAATTTTTCCCAGGAATAAACTACAGAGTGTACTTTGTTACTACATAACATGACTCCTTGCTAGATTGAAACAAACCAATATATTTATACTGCTAGTTCTTGATTTTTCATGATAAACCGCAGTTTGGATACTGATGAACAGAAATCCTCAACAAGCTAGAGTAAATCGAAAGTGTGGTATGGCTTAGCCAGGTGGTTGGTATGCAAGATTATAGGCTGAGTCAGACAGGTTGGTATGTGTACACTAAGAAAGCACTGTGGCAATGAGAAATATGAATGATGTAGTCCAAATTACTTTGTTAAGAGAGTTAACAAAATCAGTTGTATGTGCGTAAGTGAACACTTACTCAGTGATGCCCTCATACACTGTTCCAAATGACCCGCTTCCAAGTAATTCACCTTTCTGCCAAGACTTAAAACCAAAACTGAATGAACCATTTGGTGAGATAGTGTGGTTGTTCCGTAACACTAAGCCAGCAGAATCATCTTCAACATTATCAGTTGATGTATCTGGAGTACAATCCATATCAACATTGTTCTCCATTCTATGTACCTCATTCCCCTCTTCTAGGTTCCCATCAATATCAGTCCTAACAACTTCCTCCCGTTCTTCTTCGACCCCATTAACCGAGTTACTAACATCCTCAATGGGAGAGCTCAAATCTCTATCAGACAGGCCAAAACCTTGACAGAGTTCCCAAGTCGAAATCCTGTCTTCTACAATCACCGAGGGCACCAACACTGGAGGAGGTGCCAATTTGGGCGGCCTAGTTCCTCTAATTCCCAAACCAACATTATCCAACACACTTTTCACTCCATTTTCGCCCACTTCACCAACCACAACATTCATCTTAGCTCCATCCATCAATTCACTAACAGTAGGCGCCAAATTTGGCGTTAAAGGACCATCAATCCCACTTTCTCCAGTAACCAGAAACCTCATCCTCCTCCGAGCATCACCATCCTCCAAATTCACCTCCACACACTCACCCCCATCCTTCCTCCTACAGTCACTAACCCTAACCCTATCCTCAACGAACCTCGGCGTGTTAGCTAAATTAGCCGAGGGAGACAAATTTTTCCTAGCTTTCCAAGCCTCTGCCGGAATAGAGAAATCCTCCGGTTCAGAAAACCCTAAGTAACGAATCACCTGATCGCAATCTCCATCATTTCCCCGCACACCGAAGCTGATCGTACGGGCAGCAACCGGATAAAGGTCGAGTGAGCGGGTCTTATAGACGGATCGATCTTCAGAGGAAGAAGAGTTGGAGGAGTAGGAAGGTGAAGCTGACTCGCTGGCACTTGCGTCGTAATCGATGTTCTTAATCGCGTTGCGCCTGACGAGCTTCGGCTGCTTTTTGTGCTTGGAGTTAATCATCATCCTTCATTTGCTCTCTTGCTCCTCCCCTTACCTGCAGTACAATATAGATAGATACAGAATTGTTATGTAGTATATGTTTTTGACTGTTTGTGAAGAAGATAATTCAGAAGAGGCGGCGTGAGAGTGAGGTGAGGTATGAGGTCGTGGAAATGGAGGAAGTCAAAATGGTTGACCAGTTGCAGAGAGATGCGTGTACGAGGGAGGAAAAGGGTATGAATGGAAATTAAACCAATCAAGGAAGAAGAAAGAGAGAGGTTAACGCGGTGCCACGTGGCACCTTGTGGAAGATGACTGCTGTTTGGGATTTACCAAGAGCCTCCCGCCAAATTTCCTTCGATTTAATCATACAAAAATCATCAAATGGTAGCAAATGATTATTAAAACTAATTATAAGTTGATTTTAATTGGTACTTTAACCCATAATTTTTTTAACGGCAAATCTAACTGCAGTCCTACTCCTACACCTTCTCCATCGGGATTTGAACATATAATCTCTCATTCTACTCCAACACTTTACCACTTGTTCACCCTTATAACTCGTTATTGTAACATAGATTATTGTAATATACTGTTTATAATTAATTTAAACATAGAACATATTATGTTCCTAACAAAAACATAATAATGTTATTATGTAAAACTTTGTACTAGGGGTTGTGTGCCCATTGAGAATTATTAATCTGTAGATAGATTGCAACCAACAGTTTTGTTGGTGCGAAGAACATATTTTGGTGGAAAAAAATAGAACACTCACAAAATCAGCAAGCTTGCAATAGAGAGATTCGGCATAAATATAATTTAATTTATTAAATGGTGGAATTTTTAATGACTCTGGTAAAACTCATGTAATAGCTCATACATGACACAGCTAAAATTCTAAAGCATATAGAGTTTAAAAAACCATGACTATTATTACGAGTTAAGAATTAAATTAGATAGAAATTAACAAACTTATGCAACACAATATAAGTGAAGGCCAATTGAAATAATTAAATAACCTAACTAAGAAAGAAGGGTTAGAATATTACATAGCATATGTATTTATGGCTTTATTACATCATAACAATTCTTTGTTTATTCTACCACAAAGTTACACCACTTGGATTATATCTCGATACTCTATTAGTTTTCTAAAAAATCGTTTAGAAGACAAAAGTGCCATGTTATTAGTGGGACAAATGTAGCACTACATATTAATATGTGGACTGATCCAAATTGATATAACCAACTAAACCACTTATAAAAATATATTCTACATTCACTGGTCCCATAAGTTTTACTTCTTTCGTCCATATGAAAGTTGTTTATTTAAATTTTGGTAAAAAAAAATAAGACCTGTTATTATTTAAGTGAAGATCAAACATAAAATTGATAAATAGTTGGTAGTGATTATTATTCAAATATAGAATAAATAAGTAAAAAATATTGAGTTGGTGAGTTGTAAATCTAAATGTATTATACGAGTATTAATTAAGTGGAGTATCCATCCAGACTACTAAAATTTTGAATTAATTAAAAAATATAAGATCGGACATATTTCTCCACCAATCTCCAATTCATATCATTATATACATGATAGCAATATACTTGTCCATATGCTAATCTTGTTTAGAAACACAACTCTAAAAAGGTGTACTTGTTCCTCTTCAGGCCAATGGTCAAAACTTAACACCAATGCCAACTTACTTATAATCGAAATAGGGAATGTATATGTTACGGTGGTGGTGCGGACTGGAGATGGAGACTAGGTCATGGATTCTTACATAAATTACACGGAATCTTAATCGATGCGGCTAAACTTATTGCGTTGGAGAACGGGCTTAAGTTGGCATTGGAAAAAATACATCAAAAGTTAATTGTCAAAATGGATTATGAGGTAGTTTTCAATTATGTGAAATCATCAAATATCATTGATCACTCAAGGTATTGTTTCCTTAAGGATGTTAGAGCCTTCAAACTCTTGCCATGGGAATTAGAATTCCAACATACAAAACGCGGAGGAAATCTTTGCACCGATTCCTTTGCTAAATTGTGACACACAATGTGGATGTTCTCTCACTTTTGGGCCGAGACCCTACACTTACTTTTCCGTTGTTACTTGATGATAAAGAGGGCATGTGGACATATAGTTTTACGCCATTCTTTTTCAAGAGAGAGAGAGAGAGAGAGAGAGAGAGAATGATGCTTCATTTATGTATACATACGTACGTCTATGTATTATGTCTACGTAATTCGTAGATTTTAAAAATATGCAAATAGAGATTTGGTAATGGCTATATATCTATAGCACTCGATTTAATACCAACCATGCAACGCGACAAATTTTAAAATTGGACCTCAAGTTATATACTACTACATACTACAAATGTGCGTCGTGCCATAAAAATCTCATTAGTTTTTACTAGTTTAATTAATTTGACCTCACATTCAATCACCCAAAACCTTAAATAACATCAATTTGATTTAAAATGTCATTAAGAATTCGTATAGGGTATTGTATGTTCATTAACAAACAGTTTGTAACTTTCATCCTAATTAATTGATTTTTATACAAAACATTAATTATGTTGAGTTGTTGAATAAACGGCGTCGGTTCGTGCTGGACCAAGCGATTTTGATAGATCCGTAGCGAAAGAAACGTCTTGTGCATGACTTGGGAGAGAGTTAGGTCTTTAATAATGATTCATATTTATTGTATATTTGACATTAATTCAAAAAGAATAGTTAATGACCTCTGACATGTCAATAATGAGTTATATATTTGACATTAATGAAAATATGGAGAATGCTGAATAATTATAATAGTGTTATGTACAAAAGAGTAAATGACAGATAATAAACAAAGATACTAATGAATAAGAATAGAAAAATATTAACCGATAATATATAATAGAATATAATACCCTAAAGAATAAAAGTGAATATTCAGAATATATTCCTAAATTATTATCTTACGATAATCTATCGTATTAAAGAATAAGTTAAGGGATTCTTTGATATATTACGACATGTATTCAAAGTTAGTTGTATGCGCTCTGATATGAGATTTTGGACTGCCAACGAATTCATTTCACATGTGATTAACCGTGCACCATCTTTATTAATATATTAATGTAAAACTGCAAAAAAGGAAAAGAACCAAGCGTTTGGAGCAACAGATTAATTTCAAATTGGATGAAACTTATTGACATTGTCTAATCCCAAATAAGGTTCCAAATAACTAATAATTTACTTAGATTAAAACAAATACACCAGTAGAATACATAAAAAAAAAAAAAAAAAATCCACTTTGTACATTGGAGTTGTGGACTAATAATCCATAAACATACATGATGATTCAATAGTGATATGTTAACCCTATATATATACCGATACTTGTTGATCACCGGTCCTCAATCTATTTTATCCTCAATCATAAATGCACATAGAAAATTACAAGTGTGGATCACTTCGACTTAAAATTAGTGTGCAATTTGTTATCATTTATGCACACGCCTGAAACTTTCCAATAGATATCCCATTCCAAAATTGTTCCATATCAAGTTATCAACCACAATGAACTATGGCATGGCCTTCTCTCTCAATCCCTTCAACTCTCTTAAACTATCTATATGATACAATCATGTAATATATATAATGCATCCAATACCAGTAAATGGCGAATGTGGAGGTAGTATTTAAGTAGACATACACTTTTGCACAATAGAATTTCTTCTAGGTGATGCCAAATAGCAAACTGTAAGATTATGTGTTAAAGATGACAAATATTATACCACTATAACATGTTTGACCCAACCATTGGTAACCGCATTGGTACAAAATAAAGGATCAATGTGCTTGGAATGTTAAGAATATAACAATAGTAAATAAATAATAATTCTCAACTTCAATCATACATTCTTAAATGAAACTATGCATTCACCACATGCTATTATGTGTTATGTAATTGCAACGACCAAATCGATCGAGACCCAACCCTTTGGCCCAACGTGGTTACACATGACATGGGATATGCACGCATTGTCTACTTTAAGGCTAATACGTATCTGTTTTTGAAATCACTCAAAAGGAACATGTTGTTAATTTTGGTGTATTCACGTGCTATGTAATACTATAAACATTTATTATCAACAATAGCGAGTACACATGTTTAACCTGATAATATTAGCTTTATGAGAGATTTGTGAAGTTCCTTTAGAAATGAAAATGTAATCCCTATAAAGCAATTTCACCCATGGAATCCATCCATCTTGTACCTCATGATATGTGCTACTTAGGTTATGTTTGTTTAGTGTGAAAAAAGTACGAATGAAACCAAATTTATTTAACATGAACTGAATTGAATGAATATAAATTGATTTGAATATAATTGTGATATAAAAAATAATTGAGCAAATATGAATTGATCAACATGATTTAATTAGTTTGTATTGAACACAATGTTTTTGCATATAAGAATAGTGAAAGTCTTAGTTTGTCAAAACATCAACACACATAGAAAACCTAAAACGTAGTCGTGTCATCAGCTCACCCAAATATTGTCTTCGTGTCCTCTGTTACAAATTTTCTTTTAATAATAGAAAAATGTTTTCAAATATTTGATGAATACGAAAGTAAATTGATTTGAGATCGGAACGAAGATGAACATAAACAGAGACCGGAACGAAGAAAGTAGTTAATAAAATGAAAATATTCGATAAATATTAATTTTCGAAAGTAAATAGGTTTGGGATCGGCACGGAGGTAAACATAAACATGAAGATCGGAACGGGGAAAGTAACTAATAAATTAAAATATTTAATGAATATTGTTTTTCGAAAGCAAATAGGTTTTGCATCGGGACAAAGTTAAGCAGGAGCGTGAATCGGGACGAATATAACTAGGAGCGTGAGATCGGAGGGGGTAAAAAGTAATGAATAAAATAAAAACAAAATTTGTTAAAAACGTGAAAGTGTAGGTAAGGATTTTGTTGTGTAGATATAGGGTAGGATGAATTTAGATAGAAGATGAAAATTGAAAGAGAACAAACAAAAGAGAATAGAATAGGCCTATA
Organism: Plantago ovata; assembly: GCA_028274465.1. Lineage (NCBI taxonomy): Eukaryota > Viridiplantae > Streptophyta > Magnoliopsida > Lamiales > Plantaginaceae > Plantago > Plantago ovata. Next base: position 99,241,610 of record CM051458.1, on the reverse strand, counting down.
AAAACTGACTTCCTTCACAACAGCAGCTCTCACACACAATTTGCTTCCTCACAGACTCTCTCTCTCTCTCAGCCGAGACGACGACGCATTTAGCATAGCACAATACATATGCAACAAAATCTCCATTGATCCCCTCCCTCTCTCTATCATCGCTTCACTTCCACACTGACAACGAATTCCATTCCTCAGGAAATTGCCACTATAAATTTTTCCCTTTCCCTCACTCTCTCATAACAGCATTGCGGCAAATTCTAGGCGGCGAGTGGGGGCGACTAGGGTTTTGCATCCCTTGTTCTATGGAATTTTGAATTCGTGGTATTATTTTATTCTTAATCCAGAGAAATTGGCTTCACTGTTACCTTTGTTTGTTGCGTATTAGGTATATTTAGACTGTTTCTTGGCTTTCTGATCGTTTTCAGCGTTACTGGACTTTTCAAACCCTAGGATTTTATTTCTCCAATTTATATTGTCATGGTTGAATAAGTTGTTTGCCTCTAGGGTTTGATTGTTTGTGGTCACTTGCGTTCTCAGTGTGGATTGTTCAAGAATTGTTCTGTCCTGGGGTTATATGTGCATGGAGTGATAGTGGGCTTTTTGTTCGATTTTGCTTTCTGCAATAGGGAGCCCTAGGAAGGTTCTTTTAGGTTTCTTGGGACAAAAGGGCTCTTTGAAGTTTAAAGATTGGTTGAAGAAGTTGTGTAAAGGTTGTGGTGTACGTATATATTCTGTAAGTGATAAAATATATCTAGTTTCATTGTACTGGACTACGCGGTTGCACGATCAAATAGGAAACTGATGATGTACTAGGGTGTTGGCCGATTCAGGTGCTTTGGGTTGAACGACAAGTAACATTTGGTTTGCGAAATAAGACTTCTTGTGTGTTGAGATAGTTTGCGATCCAGACGGGTGGATATCGCGTAGTGGTGCCTGGCAGTTTATAAGTGGCACTGATTTTAGGAAGAGAAGCTGGTTTGTTCTCATATTTGTTTTTCTTTTGTATGGGAGATAATGTTATGGAGTAGTTATGGAAAAAAGTGAGCCCACATTTGTACCACAATGGTTGAAGAACTCCGGGAGCTCATCTGGTGGTGGCTCTGTACCTCATTCAGGTAAGATCGTTGTGTTTATTTACACATATCAAACTCTTTTATGTTATCCATCTAACTGAAGTTAGTATCTAATGGTGTTTTCATATTTCAGGTGATCGAGCTACATCTGGGATCGCAAGGAATAAGTCATCTGTGAATAGTACTGGACGATCTTCTAGTTCGGAAAGATCCACCTCGTCATATTCTCGTAGAAGTTCGAGCAGTAATGGTTCTCGGTCTTATAGTAATTTTGGTAGTAGGAACAGACGTGAAAAGGAGTGGCAGAAAGACACATATGATTATCATGACAAAGACAAACAAGTTTTTGGTAATGGTCGGTATCGTGAGTTCTCTGATCCTCCTGCAAAAACATTCCCAGATAAATTTGAGACAAATGGGCCGAGGCGTATGCAGTCCATGATTTCTGAGAAACATGAGGACACATGGCCAAGGAAAATTGTAACTGACTTGCGCAGTCCCAGTGGAAATAACATCAATGGTGTCCTCAACAAGGGCAGTCCTGTTGGTGGTGTGAAGAAACAATCAATTGAGACTGATTTCCCCTTATTGGGAGCAGAGGAAAGAAAAATTATTCCAGAGGTTGGAAGAATCCCATCTCCTACCCTGAGTTCTTCCTTGCAGAGCTTACCTGTTATAGGTGGTGATAAATGGACCTCGGCTCTGGCAGAGGTCCCAATGTTAGTTGGAAGCAATGGGACTGCCATATCTGTACAACAAGCTGCTCCATCAAGTCCATCTGTGACTTTGGGAACAACCACCAGTCTCAACATGGCTGAAACTGTGGCTCAAGGCCCAGCTCGTGTTCATGCAGCTCCTCAGGTTGGTTTCTCCCTCCTTTTGTTTTGATAGATGATCTATATATTAGTTTTCTGACACACCGTGTATGGTTTTGTCTAGTTATCTGTTGGCACTCAGAGACTTGAAGAACTGGCACTTAAACAATCTAGACAATTGATTCCAGTGACACCATCCTTGCCAAAAGCTTTGGTAAGAAACTTATCCCTGCTTTGAGATATATGGCAATAATTTTTTATATATTGCGATAGCTAAACACAGTTGTGTAATCTGCATGGCGTGGTTTTCCTTTTTTTTTTTGGACAGTTGCCCAATGTTTTATCTGGTTAATGGCAATATAAATATACAGTTAATTAGCTGAATGCTAATCAACTTTTTAATGGTGATCTCAAATCCAATTGTCCTGGTCTCATGATTCTGTTAGATGAAAATCACTGCAGTTTTTGCGATATAATCATGGCTATCGTCGTAATACTATTGCACCTCATGAATCATTTAGCCCTGGTATTCCTCTATGTTATGCAACATCTTAGCTGTGTACTCTAGAATAAATGCACTATTTTGATAACGAGCTTTCTCATCTGTTGTATGTACATGCTACACAATATTTTCAGATTGTAATGTGCTGTTCTTTTGGGAATAGCTAACTGCAAATAATTTAGATTGTTCAATACCACCACGTAGACTAAATGAGTTTAGCTTTCATGATATCTAACCGCAATATGAGACATCATCATAACAAAACTGGATACTGAATTAATCCCTGTGATATTAAGATAATAGAAAGAGGCCGAGATTGTTCAGTTATTCAGTGGAAGTATATCCGGGTGGAATTTATGTATGAGAGAATGGGTCTGCATTTAGCGACCTCGATTTTACATCCCAATTCTGCTCATTTTCAGGATTTTATTGCTACTTTTAAATCTTTCATAAGCACATCGAGGGCTATTTCCTTGTTAAGAAATATACTTCATTAGATATCTCTTACAGACTAGGCACTCATACTTGAAAAGATACTCTGGCTGCAGTGACGGGTGAGAAAATAGCAAACAAGGATCTCACTTTATAATTTCTGTATCACAGATATGGTAACTGTTTATCTCCTGCCTTTTCTTTTAACCATGCTCGAAGAAACTAAATTTGTGAAGCCTAATGCACGAGAGTGATATTAGTTAAGTAAGGAAAAACAATGTAGGTTTTTCGGTTTGTACCTTTGACATATTCTTTGCTTTGTGGGCTGCATTTGTTTGTACGATTTCAAAGTCTCAACTTTATGCAAACTGAACAGGATCACTTTTATTTTATCCCTGTCAATTCGTAAATTAGCTTTAAGCTGTCAGAATTTCACAAGAAACCTATGTTTTTTTACAGTCTTTACTCTTTAGTATCCCAGTGGAAGGGCATATGATATTTTCTCAGATTTCTTTTTTTTTTTTTAAAACTCTTTGACATATTATTTCTCTCATTAACTCTTCTAAACTCTGTACCAGGCCACAGCTTCTTCAGAAAAACAGAGAACTAAGGCAGGACTGCTCCAGCATCCTGTCTCGAGCCCACTTCCCGTTCACTCTCCCCGTGCTGCACCGGTGAAAGGCGAGGCTTCAAAGTTATCTACTGTGGGAAAGCTCCAGATTCTCAAGCCAGTGCGAGAAAAGAACGGTGTTACTTCTGCATCGAAGGATTCGTCTACTTCAACAAATAGCAGCAAAGTTGTAAGTTCTGCAAGTGCCCCAGCTCCACCTGTTTCTGTACGGACAGGTACTAGGGCTCCTTCGACCGCGATGGATAAACGACCCACCTCTCAAGCTAAGAGTCGAAATGATTTTTTCAATCTAATGAGGAAGAAATCCCTAGCCAACTCGTCCTCAGTTGGTGATTCAGTCACAGAAAACTCTCCGCCTGTAGCAGACACTAAAGTATCACCGGGGCTTCCGGAAGCACCCACTGAGATGGAGGCCGACCTTACTCCCAGTACTCCTCAGGTTGCTGACAATCCACCGAACACAAACCTGAGTGGGCATTTGTCTGAGAGAGGTAGCACGACCTCCAATGGTGATGCAGAGAAAAATGGCTGTAATGTAAAGAAACATCCTAGTTGTGATCCTCTATTCTCGGAGGAGGAAGAGGCTGCCTTTTTACGCTCTTTGGGATGGGAAGAAAATTCAGATGAGGGTGGTCTTACTGCAGAAGAAATTTCCGCTTTCTACAGGGATGTGGCTAAGGTATTACTTGTACTGTGAGATTTATTGGTCTACTTATATTCACAAAGGAGGGATAGGTGAAGGACCAAGTTAGAGTGCAGCAATGATACTTTGCCATTGATTCGGACCTCATTTTGTTTTGTTTTCTTTTGTTTTGTCTCCCTATACTTACCTGATCTAAATGTGTTCTGCAGTACATAAATTCGAAACCGTCCCTGAAAATACTACTGCAGGGAGTGCAGCTGAAATTTCAGTTGCCTTTCGAGTCACAAATGGGAGCTGCTATAGGTGGTGTTTCTTCTGGACTGAGTTCATCCAACGCTAAGCTGGAATCTTGATTTGCTTGAAGTGATGCTTTTTTGCTATGTTTCTTCAACACAGTGAAGAGGATGGTGCATGGGATATATATTTTGGTGTTTGGATGGGTAATTAGCTTTTGGTCTATATATTATAGATTATGATTCTGATGTTCTACCTACCCCCTTTGTGGGTGCCGAGTGATGAAAGTAGAAACAGTTTTATCGTGAATGTACTCGGATACGTTGCTTGTGTGCAACATCCATCAGGGTCTTTTAGTAGGTTTTGGAAAATTGTTTTTGATAGGGTTTTTTCCTTTTTGACAAATCGGTAATGGTTTCTTCGGTCACTTTTAAACATAGAAAAAAAAAAAAGAAGAAATGAAGCAAAGATTTTCCTCATATCTGTCTTTCGATTTTGCATCCTTTTAGTACTCATTCATGGTTGGTTAATAGTATGATTGTTGGCTAGCTTATGAGCAGCTCCATATGCATACATATAATATAAGGTGTTGTTGGGTTACTTGTTAATGTCCTATGCGTTTTCAGATGTGATCATGTGATCGTGGAAGAACTCATTTAGTAAATAGATTGTTCTTACAAGTAAGAGCTATATGCATTGGCCAGAGCTCTTGGAAATGTTAGAGAACACCAATTTCCTGTGTTCATTAGCCGTTTTGATGAAGATATATGTTATCTTTTTATTTTTCGTTTGTAATTGTTTTCGAGCATTTTTTATGCTCTTTCGTATTAATAAAATCAAAAAAATTAAGTGTTTAAAAAAAAAATATTAAAAAATAAAAAATCATGGGTTCAATAACTTATCAGTTACCAAGGTTAAGAATTAATTACTATCTTCGTCGTGGAATACTGTGCCCAAGGGGAAGGTGAAAATTTGAAGGTGAAAATTTTAATGGGCAGGAGTAGTCATTAAATCGAAGTGTGAAAGTTGATTGGTAAAAAAAAAAAAATAGTACTGGGAGTACTACTAGAAGTCTAAAACTAATGAGGTAATTGTCGGTATTAAAATTCAAGTACTGGGTACCAAAATTAAAGGATACCAAGTGTTGTTTATTTAAATATAAGTATTTAGATATTATAACTAGCAGGGGTACTAACATTCACGGTTACTAAAACACTAATGAGATTAGTGTATAAAAAAATTTGTGATAGTATTCAAATGGTAAAGTATGGAATCAAATGAAACTAAGTTTTTATGCACCCACACATTAATACTATTGCAGAAAGTGAGTACTTTTTAGGTCAACTTCATTTAGATTCCTCCTTAAATTTCAAAATTACAGATCCCTATTATTGTAATTTCGGAGCTTGCACAACTCTGATCGGAGTTGTGTAATTTCGGTATTGGAATAAGTGAATAACTCTAGGTGTTGGAGCTTTAATAATAATAATAATAAGGGCAAATTTCATCAACCTCCTCATATATATTTTTTTATTACGAATTTATCCCTCATAGAGTATCAATTATATCTAACATTCCAACCCCCTATTCGACAAAGTTAATTACATATAGGTGCCAATTTTGATCTTAGATGTGACACAACAAGAGGTGTGCTTTATGTAATTTTCCATCATAATAACAAAAATAAAAAAGAGAAAGAAAAAGAAAAATGAATTTACAAATGGGCTTGTTGGTGGGGGAGAAGGGAAATGCAATCCTGTAGTAATTATACCGACCCAAAAGTTGGACCTTTGGCCCAATAGTGGCCGAGTATTAACATAACAATTTTAAATTAATTAACTATATACAATTTTAAATTAATTCGTAGGAAGTCACCGAAAGGATACAATATTCCACATTAATGATTTAAAAAAAAAAGTTAATTAGTAGCTAGGATTAATGAGTTACTACTAAGTACGAACACATTATTTAACAAAATCCTACCATGATTTGGTTAGATATGCATAATTGGGCCTTCATATTTCTGTTACAGTACAGCCTTAATTCATGACTTAATGGTAAGAACGACCCTAACCGGGAATCCGGGATTTTTTCAGTTCGATATCGGTTCAGTCGGGGCGAACTCCAGAACAATTTTCAGTTTATTTGGGCCTAGCCTCGAGTATTTTTGCTATACCTATACATTCTCAATTTCACCTTTTTTTTTGTGTGTGTGTGTGTCTGTGTGGAAGATTAATTAGGAAATACATTTAAAATAGGAATCTATCTAATATTAATAGAGTCAAAGAAGGAATAGAACTTACAAAGAACCGAAACCCCTAAATATATTTCCTTGTTTATTTAGAAATAGTATAACTCGGGCTATAAATACATCGCCTATGATCTCTCCAACATCACGTTACATACTTACATTACTCCCAATTATTTTACTACTCTCTACTTTGTTTCTCTGAGAATACTTTTTTCACCATGTATCCCTCCTATGGATACTTCCCAGCCACTCCCTACTATGTCCCTGCTGCTGTTCCTGCAAAGTACAAGTCTTCTCCCGTAGTTCGCGTTGAACACGGCCCTGCAAAGCACGAGTCGTCTTCTCCCATTGTTCGTCAAGTCTGGGACTATAACGTTCACGAAGAACTCTCTCTGATTTACTATTCGGTGTGCCAATTCAACTACAAGATTGTCTCGCTTGACACGGAGTTTCCAGGCACAATATTCGACATTCCGTCCCATGTCCCCAAGCACGAGTACGCGTCTGCTCCCGAAGAATACTACGCCACACTGAAGAAGAACACGGATGCATTAAAACTCATCCAACTCGGCCTCACCCTGTCTGACGCAGACGGTAATTACATGCAAGCCTGGCAGTTCAACTTCCGTGATTTTGACCCTGCACTTGATCTGCATAACCCTGATTCCATCTCCATGCTTCGTAAACAGGGTATTGACTTCTCGATTTACAAGCTAAGGGGAGTCAACTCTGCCGAGTTTTTTGTTGGTTTCGAACCAATCTTGGAGATTTTAAGGCAGAACAGGGCTGTGTGGGTCACGTTCCAAGGCTCGTCTGATTTTGCCTTTTTGATCAAGAACATGACAGGGAAGTACTTGCCCGAAGACGTTGGAAAGTTTATGGAGCTGGTGGGTGCGTACTTTGGGTACGTTAACTTCGATCTGAAGGTGGTTACACGGAGCATAGGAATCCATGGAGGTCTAGAAAAGGTTGCGAAACAGTTGGGATTGGAGCGATGTGCTGGTATAAGACATCATGCTGGTTCAGATAGCTTTCTTGTGATGCAGGTTTTTATGAAGATGCTCAAAAATCATGAAGTTTCAGAATCCAGGGCATTCAGTCACCAGCTTTACGGTTTGACAAAACCCAAGTTAAGTCCAAGAGCTTTTAACGGTTTGACAAGATCACTTACTAGCTAGATTGAATGTTTCATCAAGAAGAACACATTCTGAATTATTCATTCATTCCATCTTTTGGTGTTTTGCTAAATTTCATCTTATTGGCGGTTGAATAAATCTCCTTTTTTCTTTCGGATATTCATTATTTTTGTGAATTACATAGCATATTTTTATTTTTATTTTTCTTTAGGGATAACTTTTATGAATTACATATATTCTATTATTCTTGAGTTGTATAAGTGTATTAATATCGTTCGGAGTTTTAAACCATTACAAGTTGTGAGGTATAAGAATTCTATATAACTGAAACTCACGTTAACGAACAAAAATAAAAGAAAATTGGATCAAACTCCCAAACTATTACCATTTTCAGACTTTGCCCCCCAAGCTAATAAGTTCAGTGATTAACCCCCTCAACTATTATACTTTTTGAGACAATGCCACTTGAATTGATTTTTTTAGTCAAATAAATAGATAAAACAACATTTGTAGGTATTTAAAGTTTATATATCCAACACATAAAAATATTTATTCATATATTCCATTGCTACGAAGTTATATTTACATGACATACAAAAATTAAAAAATATATTTACTCCGTAATTACTTTATAATTGACTTTTTTCGACTTATTTTTGCCACAAATTACTTTAAATTACATTAAAAGAATATATAAATAATATTATATTTATCATCGAAGTAAGTATAGTTTCACAACATTTTTATATATATTTATTTACGGTATAAATTAAAAATAATTCGTTGTCAAAATGTTTTCAAAACATTTAATAAAAAAATTAATAAAAATAATGGAGGATGAACTAATTATAAGTTATTTCAAAACTATAAAATAAAGTTTGAACGACACTTAAATATCATGATAATCGACAAAAGTAAATTTTATATCTCAGCATCTAATAAATTAACATATTTGATTAATTTGTTAAGAGTTTATTATTCAATTTATATTTAGGGCATTGTCTCAAATAAATTATGATAGTTGAGCCAAACTTATTATTTTAGGGGCACAGTCTCAAAAGTCAAAAGGGTAATAGTTTGGGGGTTTAATCCATTTTTTCCAAAATAAAATACAGAGAGTACTTTCTATAAGGGAGTACTATATTTTAGTTTCAAGATAAACCATAACAACAAACAATGTTCAAAAAGAAAAATATCATAATCATATACTTCTTCAAAGAAAAGAAACTGCTCTATTCTAACAAACTCGAGAAACACTCGGAAACACACACGAAAATCGCAATAACGGAAAAGAGGGGTGAAAGTTCTACTCGTCCTTGTTGTCGTCTGTGGGACTGCTACCAGTCTCTGCTGTAACAGTCTCATCTACCCTCCTACCATTGTCATCGACGCCCAATACATCATCCATCATATCATCCTCCGCAACATTTATATCCTCTACATCATCCTCATCTTCATTGTTGCTTTGCCCAGGAATTATTCTACTTTTTGGGCCATGCTCAAGTTGATGGGTCTCTAGTTCTTTGTCCATAGTTTCCTGTAAGTTTGCCACATCATTGTTAACTCTTTTTCCTCTTCTTCCATTCTGCCACCTTTCAAGCTCCTTGTCAACATTTGCAACATATTGTTCTGCAATCTGCTTCTGATATTGAGATAGTTCCTCTCTCCTAGAAGCCTTCCATTCTTGAAACATCTGAGGAAAGAAATCATAGTTACTTAAATTGTTCGAGGAACTTTGCACAGGCACAGCAAAATGCTATTATGGGGTGATAAAATTCCATTAGTATTTTCCAATATAAAACGGACAACATGTATACATGACAGTAGAATGGTTTTAGTATTTAAGTACTGAGAGATCAGGTACGCACCTGTTCATTTTGGTCCTTGGTTAAAGTTGTCTCTTGATCCAAAGGCTTGGAGAACATGTAATAGATTGGAGGCTCTGCCTTGGTCCTGAAAGATATACAAGCAAGAAGAATAAAAGAAAAACGTCATAATCATATAAATAGAAATTTACTAGATGAACCTAATGTCCTGCAAATAGGAAACTGCTGATCATAAAGCTGCTCGACATTCTGCTCATGAACGGACACTTATCTTCATGTCAATAAAATTGTGAATATGGACACTTTCGACCAAAAATAGAAATAACCTACAATCGAACAAAAAAAGGGTAAACAATTGGATTATTATACTATAGCATACATAATCAAGCATCGAAAACAAATAGGTCTATAACACAAAACCTTATGAAATTTCCAAGTTTTCTTTGGTGCTCACTCCACCGGAGAAACAGCAATTCCAATTTCTTTTCCTCTGCCTTCGCAGCAACACGAGCTCGGAGAGTCTGATTAAAAAACAAAAAACAAGTAATTAGACAGAAAATACATTCAGAAGTTGAAATTGTAATGGATGCACATAAACATCCATTGTACATCTAACAAGATAGCTCAGAGAAAACTACAAACCATATCTCTCTTCCGCTTCTCAGCAATAGTTTCACGCTCTTGCTGTCTCAGCTTCTCACTCTCCTCACGTTTTCGTTCTTCAGCCTTCATAAAAACGTAAACTTGTCAGTGTTCCTTTTTTAAATAAAGAAAAAACAGACAAGAAAATCCTTAAACCAACCGTACACATGTAATAGCCAGCAGTATTTTAGAGCTAGATGTGAGGGTACAGAATCAACATGAAATTCCATTGAGACGATAACTCAATCCACATCAAAGAAATGTTTAAACTGATAACGTTACACCAAATTTTAGCACTGTACATCTCCACATTTAATAGACTGATTATATTTACTTTCTGTGAGGCACATGGAATAGTCATAGCTCAATGCAATTGTATTACAGAGCGCAAAAACCCTGGGGGTCACTTATTATATTTCATGTAGAAATACTAGTAGTCTTACAAGTTTGCAGGTAAAATAAAAAAAATAAACAAGAGAACAAGCAGGTGCTTACCCTCTTCAATGAATCAGATCTTCGCATGTATGCCTCTGTGCCTGATAGTTGCTTGTCTTCTTTCCTGAACCTCTGGATACAACAAATAACAGAAAAAATTGCAATTATGTTCACTTCCAAGAAATTAAAGGCTTCTAGAATACAACAGACTTATTTGCATTACAGTTTTGTGGAAACTTGCTCAGTGCATCTGAATTCTGCAGGTACTTCATATAAAAAAGTTTCCAATCCGTGTAAAAAGAAATTTGACAACATGCTAACTGTTACACTACATTCTTATTTTCACACTGACTAGAGACTTAGCTTTTCGTACTATTCACTATCCTTCCGGTTATATACCAAATTCCATAGTAGAATAGCTTCCTGATGGTATCCTTGAAATTATCAACAATTTGACAAGTATTTAAGCAAAAAAATTGAACTTTATCCTAAAGCTTCCAAATCCCCTAGCGGAGCCATGCAAACCCCTATACTAAAAAATGTTGTGCATAAAATAACAAATCACATGCATGCCCCCTAAACTAAATGTTGAAAATTGTCAGTAATAGAAGTAATTTAATGACTGGATGAAGGAATATGCTCCCTCAAACTGCAAGATAGGTTAGGCATAGGATCACACCTTAAATTCATGATTACTGAAACTTGAAATGCTTTAGGCCCTACTCAGAGTACGAAAAGTAACTTACTATATCGTTAGCCGATAACCAGATGAAATAAACATATCTACGACATAGAAACCTGAATCAAACAGGTCAAAAGTAAATGACACACCTCTAAAGTTCCAAGAAGTTGGCCCAACATCCTCTTATTTCTGCTCACAAGACTAGGATCCTCATTTTTTGGCAACACACGTGGTACATGCTCTGCTGGAGGAATGTCAAAGTCCTAATTACACCCAAGCAAGTAGCAATCAGAGTGAAGAAATACTTCTGTTACACAAGGGAGCTTAATCATCTATATCAAGTTGCAGACAGACTATGATCTAATATACCGTTTTAGATGGCCTCCGGTTACCATCCCACTTAGACCAGTTCGACGGCTTCACCTCACCCTGACCAGCATTGACATTGGCATTTGCATCTTGTATAGCTAAATCTTTCGAGTCATCATTCTCAGCCTTGGTAACCTCCTCAAGTATCTCTCCTTCCTCAATCTTCACCAAAACATATAAACAATAAGTACTCTTTCATGAACTTCAAATAAAATCTATTCCAAATTTCCAATCTGATGATTCTATTATTCCTGAAATTAGGCTATGTTTCTTCCCCACCTTCACAACAGCTGAAGAGAGTCTTCTTTTTGCCGGTGGTTGATCCTCACCCTCGTTCCTCTCCGCCTATACATCGAACACAGCTCAAAATTAAATTACTCGCACACTACACCTCGAACATGACAATGAAATTAAAATTGAACTAATAAGGGGAAAAAAAACTCACAGGGCGAACAAATCCGCGCTGCTGGCGAGCGCCATTAGCGGCAAAGTTGCGAGGACCGGCGGCACCGGATAATCCGCCACGGCGGATACCCCGAGGATCTCGTAGCCGCTCCGTAATCTAATTACACATCAATCAAAGAGATACTGATTAAATTGAAGACAGAAAGGAAGTTATGCAATATGATATGGTTTGTAATGAAGATGATACCTCGCGTTGTTGACGATGGAGCTCATCGATCTCTTTGCGAAGCTCTTGTTCCGTCTTCTCCGCTGCAGCAACTGCGGTTCCCATCCTCTTCGTCTCCACTCTGCCAAAACCCTTGCTGCTTCTGATTTACTTTACCGTCAGTTTTTAGGTTTTTTCTTTTCCGTTTTACTGTTTTGGCATCTATGTCGAGTTCGCTCGTCATGCTGACCTTATCGCATATTATTCGCAGGATTTGGTTGGTTCTTGGTATGGAGCGCGAACTGACGTCTTCAGTTCAGGTCTAGCGAACTAACGTGGTTTAATAATTTTTAGTTCACTAAGATTTACTAAAGTGTGCTAAATATATAACTGATTAGTCCATATAATCATATTATCACATCTCATTTTAAAATTTCAGCGTTTTTCAATTTCACCACTTTTCATGATAATGTCACCAACTTTTGTGCTTATGTTCAAAATTTCTATTCCTTTTCCTTTTTATGCAATTACCCCTTACAAGAGCGCACTTAAAACTTACGCGTGCATGTAATCATGTCTAAGGCATACCTTGTATAGGAAGGTAACCGTGTGCATTGACCTAATAGGGCACGCGCGAGAGTTGCAAAGTAAACCAGAGGCAGACTCTTTAAAGCGGCCTATCTTGAAGAAACAGAGAGGACGCTCGGATAAGACGCGCCCTCGATTGAGCGAGTGTCGCATATAAGGAGGCAGCAGACAAGAAAGTACGAAAGGTTGACATTATTCCAACAAACACGAGAGCTGTCCCCTTGCTTCCCACTATATATATAGGGTCCCAACGCATTTATGAGGTATGCATATACTACTCCAATCCACTCTCTAATAGCTCTTTTGATGCCTAGTACTTGAGCTCAAGTAAAGTCTACTATAGTTTTGCCAATCGAGTTTGTTAAAAAAGGCTAACCCCTCCTCTTTGTAGTTGTACACACATGTACCCTATATTCAAGCAAGAGAGGAATAAGAGGATAAGGCTTGTTTGTAGAAGTTTAGTGGTTTGAATGTCTGATTTAGGCTACATCAACCCCATTATGGCATGTGTGTGTGGGGGGGTGGGGGGGTATGGGATGATCATCTGACATATATTTGTTGCAAATGTTCACTTGCTCATACATAGGTAAGTCTGGAGTTAAGTTGACATTATTGATAACATATTACTTAAATTTAAATATAGTGTGAAATGAAGAAACATTTAGCAATGGTGATCGAACCTTTTAATGTTAATTTTCACCGTCAAAACTTGAGATTCTAAATCCAACAGAGCAGATGCATCAAATGTAGTAGAGAATTCTAGCTAATTGATTCACCATAACTCCATAAGACCCCCTTAGTACTTAGTGGGCATCTTATGCTCTTTCTAAATATATTTGGGGTGGGCATATGCAATTACACAAGACCGGGTCACATTCCCAGAACATTCAGTTCACGCGGGAGAATCCTACCGGCACATGCTCTCTTTCCCAGTTCCCCCCTAAGCAATTAAGCAAAGCGATCCTTTCTCCCAAAAAGCAACCTTCACCTACTTATATAGTCCAACAACAACACAACACACAAAGCAAAGCTAAAATTAAATAAACCTACACAAACATAGATAGCACATATGCAGCGTACATATAAAGCAAGGAGATGATAACAAACACAATTAGCAAGCTCAAAATTCATTACCTTAGCTAATGAATGGTATACTGGAACAACAACCACATTAACAACCTTTACTTCAAAACTACAACTCTTTTTTCCAACTATTCCAGCAACAGCAATGACAACCTCCAGACTACCACCACCGCCACAAGCATCCTCCGCGAACCACCGTTACTACTACCCACCAACCACTCCCAAGTCCTCCTCCGCGTCCTTCCGCGGCTGCTGCTGCTGCCTCTTCCTCCTCTTCTCCTTCCTCGCCCTTCTAGTCCTCGCTGTCATCCTCGTCATCCTTCTAGCTGTTAAACCCAAAAAACCCGAATTCACCCTCCAACAAGTGGCTGTGCAGTACGTAGGAATCAGCCCCACTACGCCTTCATCAGCTGTTGTATCGCTTAATATCCGAATGCTGTTTTCGGCTGCGAATGATAACAGGGTGGGGATCAAGTACAGTGAGTCCAGGTTTACTATCATGTACCGGGGGATACCGCTTGGCAGGGGTGTGGTTCCTGGATTCTACCAGCCTGCACATAGTGTCAGGCGGGTTGTGGTCACAATTGCTGTGGACCGGGTCAGCTTGCTCCAGGCGGACGCCACCGAGTTGATGAATGACGCGGTGATGAATGATCGGGTCGAGTTGCGAGTTGTTGGTGATGTTGGGGCCAAGATCCGGATTGTTGGTATCACTTCTCCAGGTGTACAGGTCAGTTAATTAGCCTAAGCATCTTTTTGCCTTTGTGTTTGGAATTGAAGCATTTTTCAAACATTTTTTGCATGTGGTTTTGTGTTAGATGCTTTTATGAGTTTAATTAGGAGCATGCATATTCTTTGTGTTTCTGCACATTCTTGACCTTTTTGTTTTCCCATACAACTGGCAACATGCGCATGTTAATGCTCATGTGATTCTTCTTTCCAATTAGGTGCATAATTATTCCACATTTCAATTTCAATTTTGATTTTCTAATCAGGCTATTCCTTCAATTTGATTTTTTCTCATGTCATTGATCTTTTCCAATCAATTAGAGTTCTGTTTTCATTCAGGGTATTAGGCAATACATTTTTTTTTTTTTTTAGATTCGGGTTCAGAATAAAACACAACTGATAATATACCAAGTCCATAAGGACCTACTTTGGATCCCTTGCATACAGTAGCTAATATGTAGTCAATCATGCATGACTATGCTCATGTTATTGGATTGGGAAGTTGAAAATTTTGAAGTAATTACTAACACCGAAAGATGCGTTGTTGAGTACTTTAATAATTGTTTTTGTTCTTAAAAATAAAAATAAAAATAAAATGAGGACTACAACAGGGTGCACTTTCTTGATTACAGGGGCATAGAGATACCCATCAAGTCAATGTAGGATTATATTCTTTTTAGGCATGGAGTTTGAATTATTACAGCTTATATCTTAGATTACATTGTAATCTTTCTCATTGTAATACTCCTATTACAGTTTATACTTTCTCTTGTGCTTTTACCATGCACATGTAAATTAATGAATGACAATTAAGAAATGATGAGTTAACTTGTTGGTATGGTTTGTCTTTGAGCAGGTATCATTGGATTGCACATTAGGCATAAGCCCTAGAACGCAAGCCTTAATATCTAAGCAATGTGGATTCGATGGGCTTGTATGACACAAAAGTCACAAACTCAACACAAGTAGTAGTACAAGTGTAGTAAGTACTACTAGAAATGTACATGCACTGTATTTGAATCTGTCTGTTACTTGCTTGATTCACACAGAGTAGTGTGACTTTTTTGCACTCTCCAAAGTCCAAAAGTTGTGATCAGACAGACAAAGGAGAATTTAACAACAAGGTGCTATTTTTCAACTTGTGCCCCCACATGGGGTTGAGCTGTTGTTGCTACGAAAAGCAAACCCCCCAACTAATTCCAGAGGTAAAGATGATCAAAGCCTCTCAAAGCAAAGCAATGATACTAATATAATTTCATACTGATCGATCATTTTACTTTAAAAGATTTGCTAGCTCCAATTGTATTTTTTTGGGCAACTTTTATTGTCTAGTTCATTAAGGAATTTTGGGACTCATATTAATTATTGCTTTATCATTTGGTTATTGACTTGTTCTGGTAGCTGAATCACAGAGAATCTGATACTATTTGCTTTAACTTTTCTACAACTCCTTATATTAACTTTCTTTTTTATATATATGCACGAAGCTGCAGAAAAGTTACTTCGTATATATTAAGCTCAGTCTCAGTCATTTTTACAAACAATAAAACAGGCCTATCCCTTAACATAAACAAACAACTAAGAAGACCACACAAATCAACTAAATTTCAACAGACTGTATTATTCACCTAGCTAACTCATGGAGACATGTATTTCATTTGAGTAGATTTTAGAATGGCAATTAAAGTTAACTCAGAACTTGACGACGGAATAGCTCTTTGTTCCCATCATATACAAGGAAATAGGTAACCGGATTTGTACTGAAACTGGAAAAGCCGCATGCACTTTTAATACATTAGATCCTGACAAAGAATAACCCTGCAGTATATCTAACCGCGAAGGAAATGGTCTAAAAGAAGACCACGTCCTCAAACTACTTTGAAGGGCTCAAATCACACCAAAATGACCCATTAAGTATTCACCAGTTTTCCTCCAGGCTCTCTCCTTTGAAAACCAACCTATTGATGATCATCATTTCTGCTGTGCTGTAGTAATATATACTCCCTCTGTCCCAAAACAGTTGCACCGCTGTGACTTTTTGCGGTCAACAGAATTGAAGTTTGACTACAAATTACTCTTAAACTATAATAGTAAAATATTTATCAAAATTATAAAACTTTTCATCCTAAATTTTCAATATGTAATTTTGTTAAATATTTTACCATTATAGTTTAAGAGTAATTTGTAGTCAAACTTCAATTCTGTTGACCGTAAAAAGTCAAAACGGTGCAACTGTTTTGGGACGAAGGGGAGTAGGGCCTAATTGTCATTCCTATTCATTAGTAAAGCCACGTGATATATCAAACCGAAGAATCCAGAGCTTTCCTTCCTCTGTTACGTTCCATATAAAATGCCACCACCAGCTGAACAATGGAAGCAAGCCACATTAAGTCGTCATTAACTACATCTGCACTGTGAAGCACTCTCACGAGTTTCATATGTCACTCCATAGATCTCCAGAATTGTGTAAACCGGTAGTCTTGAATCTTGAAATGGCTCTGGGACCCTGGATCAGAGTCCATGTTAGGTCGGATACAGGGTACACAAACGGCTAAAAATCTTACGCATGGCGAAAAGTGAGCACCCATTTCTCTCCAAAGCACAACTTGCCAAGACCATCCTGTACCAAGGGGCGCACAGGGAAACTTCACATCATGATGTCATACTCTAGGCATCGAGGTCATGGGTAACTCAGCAGCTTCATATAGCTAACAATGCAGCCACCTCAAATTGAAATTGCCTGATGAAAGGTTGTGTGAATTGCTATGCTCTGGCGGAATCCTGTTAAAAGCCGCAGCCATCAGGTCCACAGATGGCTGAGGATCAGCTGTCCCCCTTGCAACAGGATTACTTTCTTGCTGCGGTAGCCTGTGGCATAGGAGATTTAACAGTAGAATATGCATGTCCATATATACTGCTCGGTTAAAGCTGAATGTGTAAAAGGCCGTGCAGACTGCAGAGGAACAAGAATCTTCTCTCTGCTGAAAAGCAACAGACCTCATGCCTCTAACAGTCTGTTGGGATCGACGGTATCTCAGTATTGAGGGCCAAGGGGAAAGTGCAGACATGTCGGGCAGTTCATTCCTAGAATATGATCGATAACCATAAGGGAGAAGCTTAAGGATATTTATAGTAGATATGCATGGGGTAGAACAGCATTTGGGAATTGGAGCATATGTTAAGGCCGGCAACAAATAATGATCATTAAACAAATCCAATTTAATCACAATGTGAAGCAGACAATGGCAAGAAGCAAAATATAGCAATAAAAATTGGTTCATATCATAAATTCCAGACATAATTGAATTGCAAGTAGGTAGTCCAAAATAAATTTGCAGATGTCTTAAAATAACCAAGCCAAAAACTGATTCAAAGTAAGATGGTAGTTCAAAACTTTCTTAAGACAATTCCTAATCCTTAACAACCCTTCCATAGAACTTCTGCTTCTCCTTGGTGGTCTGGAAACGACCATGGCCATCTTTGGATGAGGTGTCAATAAACTTGAGATTAATCATTTCTTGCGAAACACGAGATGTCTGGTTGAGGAGGGTTTGTCGAAGAGTAACCACTCTTTTCTTTGGCCCGGCACAGCATCCCTTTATCATCAGGTAATCATCTTTCACAACACCATAATGACGGAATCCACCCATGGGGGTGATATCCTTCTCAGTCCTGTCAAAATATCATTTATTAATTACTAGCTATAAAAAGGCAAATTAAGCATCTAGAAATAAACGAAAAAAACACACCAATTAGCAGCAGCATCAAAAAAATATCTTAATACATGTGTCATTATTAGGTTATACATGTGTGATATTTACTATGCCTAGTATCTACTCTCAGTAACTACTCCGAGAATAATTCAAATTGCTTTTAAGATCATCTTTAGAGATTTTCAAATTAGGATTATATGAATATAAGCATTCCAAGAAAGACATACACAACAGCTATAAAATAAAATGATACTACACTGACACTTGGCCAGAATCTATTAGCAAATACTCATACGCTTCTAAAAATGAAAGTGAACTCAACTAATGATACATTTTAAGAAGTGAATACCTTTTGATAACCCAACTTAAAACATAAGCATCAACTATAGACAAATTCCAAAACACAACAAAATCAAAACAAAACAAAACAAAACAAAAAAGCAAAAAATAGCTAGATCTTCAAGGACCATTTGAAAGAACTAGGAAATAACATCAAAATACATAAACTAGAAGAGCAGAAAAGGCAAGATAACACAAATAAAAGTGTAACAATAATCATACCTGTCATACTCCGTCATTGCTGTGTGTTCTTCAGTTCCTACCTTGCCAAGTCTATAGATCTTCTTGTTCATTTCAGTACGGTGATGGTATCCATTCTGACCTGCTCTTGCAACAGTGAAGGATACTCTAGCAGGATGCCATGCACCAATACAAGCCACCTTCCTTAGACCTCTGTGGGTCTTGCGAGGAAGACGAGTGACACCCCAACGAGTGACAACACCTTCATAACCTTTACCCTTAGTGACACCAATAACGTCAATCATCTCATCCTTCTGGAAAATAGCATCCACAGGGACCTGCTTCTCAAACAATGCATAAGCAAAGTCAACCTTCTGAGCGATGGTACCACCATTCACTTGGATCTCCATAACATGGGCCTTCTTTTGTTTCAGGCCTGGCATCTTCCTTATCTGTTATAAGTGCAGAGAGTTTATTAAATTCATGTCATTCTTAAAATAACATGTGAAACTATTGCAATAGAGAGACAAACAGCTTTTCCCAATCCACAAATTAGTATATGATACCACAGTTATAATGGGAATGAAGTAGAAGAGATACAAGAAACAAACAAACTGAAACTAAAGTGGGAAGACTGTACCTGGGTGTGAGCCAATACTCGGACAACAGATGCGTATTTCTTAATTTTCTCCAACTGTGACTCCAAACCTTTCTTTCCTTCATCAGTTTCCAGATTCTTAGAGTACTTGGTGAAAGCCTTCTTCTTGGAGTTAGCCCAGTTCTTATAGAACCTCCTCTTAATCTCCTCGCTCAGATGCTGAGCCCAAACAGTGTTTAAGCTGCGAAGACCACGTGGAGTTTTGACATACCCAACAACACCAACAACAACCATCGGTGGTGTCTCGATAATGGTGACGGCCTCACAGGTCTCCTTCTTGTGAAGTTCTGCAATCAAAAGTTCAAGTTAAGCACCCGTGTTTTCTTGTTTCATCACACACAATAGTAGCAGGTTTAATATGGCCTGGTCTATAACGCGCACCAACAGCATAAGAAATTGCTAACTAACAAGGAAAAACTAGTTAAGATATTGTAGCTGTTGCAGGGCAGGAATGAACTGGACTTGACCCAATTACATAAATCAAGCATATTTATAAACAAAGACAGGGTTATACCAGCTGCTCATCACAATGGAACTGTCATGCATACCAGAAAACACTCAAATAATGTAACCAAAACAGAGCAACCAAATTTAAACAGTGTACAGCTCATGAAATTGCTCCTCTATCGAGGACTCGATGAATATAATTTAAAAATAAAACACATTCATGAAATCAGTAAATTACTTGATCCGGGCTTCTCAACATCTCTGACAACGTGGGTCATCCCTGCCTTGTAGCCCAAGAAAGCAGTCAGCTTAGGAGCCTTTGTTGGATCATCCTTGGGGAAAGACTTCACTGCATTTTCCAAATTAATTTTGTCAGTACCAATACATAAAAGTATATACTCATCTGTTTTCTTTTAAATTGCTGATGTATTCATTTTTTATAAGATTGTTTCTGTTTACTTGTTTTACAAAATTTAAAATAAAACCAAAACAATTATTTAAAAAATAAAATCAGATGAGTAACAACACAGTAAAAGAGACTTGGTCTAATTAAAATTTGTCAAAAATTTCAACAATCTTATCTGTTTATATCATAATCAATAGATATAGATCGACAAGGACACTGATACAGGCTGGTAATGACACAAAATTCGAGCTTTAAAATAATAACCAGAACAAAACGATGAAAGCTTTTTATCATGCAACAACGTCAAAATGGAAACGTATTATTGGAAGAGATGAAAGATTTACCCTTTCCCCTGTGGCGAGCAGCTCGCTTCCTCGGGAGGAAACCGAGGGAACCGTGCCTTGGGTGCTCAAATTTCCTGTGCGACATATTTCACTGTGCAACCAACAATACAAGAACAGAAATTGATGTACTATGATACTTTAAAATAATTATACAACAAAAAATCCTAGAGGATCAGATGGTGAACGATCAGGGACGGAGAGGAGATTAGGGATTACCTTGCTGCTGCTGATCAATGCTGAAGCTACGCCGTGAGCAATGCCCTACGTCAGTCGAGTGAGCAGAATTTATACGTAGGGTAGGGTTTACGAGACTGGGCTTTTCCCTCTACGCTGTATTGGGCCTGTCAGTCTACGTGGCCGGCCCTCTATTTCGTCTGGGTCCATATCTTATACTACGTCAGTTATTTTATTTGATGATAAAATAACGTTCTCGCCTTTAAAGTTTGTATCTTTCTTCGATTTGACCTATAAACTTTGTTTGGTTGCAAATTGACCCCTAAACTTTTATATAGGTTGCGATGTGCTGGTTCTAACTTCTAATCGCTTTCCAATCGCGCTTGCATAACATGTTCTATTTAGTTCTTTTCTTGCCGCCAAAAGATGTGAAATGATCAAAAAGATAAACTTTAGAGTGCTAACTCATACAAAGGTTTAGGGAGCAAGTCGCAACTTAGTAAAATATAGGGGCATATCACACCAACAATCAAACTTTATGGGGAAACACTTTTAAATAGAGAAAACTTGGAATATTGTTGTTGATTCTTATCAATTATGGGGTATTACATATTGTTTTGTTGTGAATGTATGTGGTGCAATGTTTTTTTATGTGAAGGGTTGTAGTGTCTCAATTTGTCCATCAATTTTGTGATAGTTTATGTTAAGCTATGCGATGTTTACTTGTCCATATGTATCGATGGTACTTATGTCAAACTTCACATTTATGTTTTGTGATGTTTGTTAATAAGAATATAATAGGTGTCATGTATATGAAGAGTATATATGTTTCAAAAAATGTTTAAAGTCTCAAGTGGCAAAATAGCATTATGCCCTCTAAAGTTTGCTTATTTGTGCGATTTGAAACCAAACTTTAATGGTTACGATTTGCTCCCTGAACTTTTAAATATGTTGCAGTGTGCCCACTAGAATTGCATCACTCACTAGCGTCTTTTATACTTTGTCACTAAAAAAGACAAAACACTCTACTGGGCACATCGCAAGCCATATGAAAGTTCACGAGGCAAATGTCACAAGGATACAAACTTCAGAGGGCAAAACGATGAAAGACTAGTTACTTGTTTTTTATTCTATTTTAATATAATCCGTTGATCTTACTTATTCTAGGTGTCTTGAACACATGCAATAATCGACATCTAAGATGCTACCTTCTAGATGTAATTCACACGTAAAAAAATATATATTCGGACACGAATAGAATGTAACACTTGTCATGCATGAGTTGTTTTACCACTATGGATAATGGTAGATTGTTATTGAAATGTACACAGAAAATCAAAATGAATAAAATCTCTATTACAAGGCATAATATTTTACAGAGAAACTAATCACTACCATAGTATTGTACTACATGATCACTTACCACACATTTCTTTTTCTTTCTTTTTTTTTTAAATTTCTTCATTTCATTTTCAAGAATCAAATCATCCTCTTCACCTTTAATTTAAAGCGTGAAGTTGAGTAGAGGTATACCTTACTGATTTGGTCATAGGCTCAGGTTCGGACCTTACTAACCTTTGTTGTTCTCTTTCATGATATTGTTTTTCAGAATATTATGATCTTTTAAATCTTCAATCATCTAGAAATATTATTCTTGTAAATATTATAAATTAAGTTATTTTTTTAACCATATATTTTTATAGTAAATAAGAACAACACGACGACAAATTTACATATGATGTGGACTCAACTTCAAATGTAAATTTCGTGCAATTTATATAGTCTCAAACATATATTATTATTTATTTATTTTAAATAAATAAATATGCCTACCAACTGTTCGATAGATAGACTCATCCAATTCAATCTAATTTAAATTTAAAGTCTTTAATAACCCTCAAAATCTCCACGCGCGCGTGGACACTTTATCGGTCACCGGCCTTTGGTTCTTTGATTGGAGCAGCCTGTTCTAATCAGAGCATCAATTGCTCCGATTGGAGCAGTCTGGGCGGAGCCCAGCTCTGCCCAACCCTTCAATTTTTATTTATTTCTTTTTTTAATTTCTTTTTCTTTTAATTTCTTTTTTGTTTTATTAAAAAACAGTTAAAATACTTAGGACATGTTTGTTTTGAGTGAATGACAATTCTGTAAATAGCTCTAAGTCAACCCAAAATCCACATTTTGGCCTAATATGTAATTGTTGATCTAATGTGATCTTTTTTTGTTATTAGGTGTTTTAAGGGACCCCTAAAGTGATATAACCTCTAATTTTTATTTCATAGCATTCCGGAGCAAGCAGATATTCCTCCCCCTGTTGCTCAACCTCCTCATGCCGGGAAACCTGTGAGTGAATCTGTCAACTCAGCCAGCTGCACCTACAAGTGGACCCAATGCCAATCCGTTTGTGGAGCAAAAGATACATTAAGTTAAGGTTAAATTGTAGTAATATTTATCCATCTCCTTTCATTGAGTCAGGGCATGCTTAATAATAATATGGGTGCAAATCCAAGACCAGAGTTCATCATGATTGGCGTAGATGTCGTGAATACCATCCAATCAACACTTATAATATTGTTTTATGATAGTATACATATTGTAACAACATACTATGTTGGTAGTTTAATGGTTTTGTATGTTCTTGGATATCTAAATACTGATATATTTTTTCCTATAATGTTTTCCACTTATTATCAACATCTTTCAGTTTTGAATACAAATTACACTTAAATTGTAATGGTAAAATATTTAACAAAATTATGAAATTTTATTTTCCAAATCTTCATTATTCAATTTTGTTATGTATTTTACAATTACAATTTAAAAGTAAATTGTAGTGTAAATTAAAAATTGTTTGGGTAAACTTTTTGGAGACGGAAGGAGTACATCTCTGGAAATCTCTAAACAAAATCACGCTGTAAAATTTTGATTGATCTTTAGCTCAAGAAATCAAGAAATGAAATAAAACCATATTTAAGCTACAACTACAATGAAAAGTTTCGATATTTCTTATTTTGTGATCATGATAGCTCTCATAGTTACATACTATATACCATATATAGTATATAATTTAATTTTCTGATTGACCTTTTCAAAGTTACACCATTAAAAAATACTCCCTCCGTCCCGATGATAAGCCTATGTTTGATTTTTGCACGGTTTTTAATGAATTGTTTTGTTTAGTAGTGTTATATTTATATTGAATGTAAATGTGGGGTAGTGAATTAAAAGAGTGTGAGATGTGAGTGGAAATAAATAAGTATAAAAGTGGGTTCCACATTTAAAATAATATAGATGGGTTGTGGGGTACTTTCCAAAAATAGAAACGTAAATAATTGATTGGGACGTCCAAAAAAGGAATACGTAAAGAATTGATTGAGACATGAGTAGACAGGTGCGGTTATTTTTTTTAGAGATACAGTATCTATAGAATATCGAACTATTAGAAGTGCATGTGATAATAATTAGTACAGTACATTACTTATAACACAAAATCCAAATCAAAGAGGACGAGGGGATGCAATTATCAAAATAAAAAGTACTACTTTCAGACTAGATTATGTGAAAAATGCAGACGTAATTTGACTTTGAGGATGAACAACCTGAGAATACAAATCACTTGGAATTTGAATATCATCCATATTGCAGTGTAACATGATGACCATAGATAATATCACACATGACTGTATATTCAATTGATGAAGAACATCAATTAATATGCCATCACTGCATTATCGGAGTTAACTATTTTGAGAGTCTAGATATATTTCAAATGTTTCTTAGCTCATCAGATGAATACCTTTACTATGTATAAGTTCATTAATCTTGAAACATTGCATTGCAAGATTAGATAACTATCGCTTTTTATAGGATTTCGACCGTTTATGTTCAGTTTAGTTATTTTGAAGGTTATGTTTGAATTCATAACTATTGTAACGATTTTCATTGCATAACTAGATTAAATATCTTATCTTTATTCAATATATATACTCAATTTGTTTTTTAATATTACTGCGCATTAGATAAATTACATGTCAATGGGTGCAGATGTGATATTTCAACTGGTTAACTATTAAACTGTGTGAATAAATTTGGATACAAATTGCATTCAAAATACAATAAAAATGGTTTAAAAAAAGATCATAGCACACGCGTAGCGTGTGACTCAATTTCTAGTCTTTAATAATCTAATAATTATGTGTGGAAGGTATGTAAGTTAAGTTGTTCTTTTGACTACATATTTATGTATTATAATAATAACAACAACAATAAATTCACATATGAAGTTAACTCAAGTTTACATGTGAAGTTTTGTGCCATTAAAAATTGAAATTAAAGTCCCACATCGCTAAAAATGAAAAACATATATGGTTATATATAATGATGATACACTATATTTATTAAAACGAGACATATTCAAATAAGGACTATATACAAAATCAAATACAATAGTGAAGATGAGGTAAGCATCTCTTGCCTTAACAGTAAAATCTCAGATATCTCTAGGCTTGATCTATTGGTTTTGCTTGAGTAATCAGATAAAACAGGTTTCTCAGATATCTCTAGGCTTGATCTATTGGTTTTGCTTGAGTAATCAGATAAAACAGGTTTATAAGGTTTATAATGAATAAAGATATTGATAAAGGTATGCAGATATGCTTGATTGTACACAACATGTTTATACAACATGTTTACCAGGAAATAGGAAACAGATGGTACAACATGTTTATCAGTAAACAGGTTTATCAGGAATAAAGATATTGATAAAGATATGTTTGATTGTACAACATGTTTATCAGGAATAAAGTTGTTTGATTACAGATTGAGACTTCGAATCACATGTTATGATAAATTATGAGAATTTGAGATCCTAATGTATTAGAAATATTATATTTGCAAATTTTGTAAATCAAGTTATTCTTTTAACTCCACACTTTCATTATTTACATATTTTTGTAGTAAATAAGAACAACAACACGACGACTCAACTTCATATGTGAATTTTGTGCAAATTATATAATCTCAAGCATCTATATTATTTATTTATTTTTCTTTATTTTTGTTTTGTATTTCTATTTTTTCTTTATTTATAATATTTTAATGCACAAAAACATGAGACAATCATAATGTTGGTTTAAAAAATTAATCCAACTAAAAAAGTATTCAATAAAGGTAAAGCTTAAACCATATAAGTAAAAAGGATGGACTTCTTGGCATAATATAGTTAGAATGTGCTAATACAAGTCTACTCTTCTCACCGCCATAGCTATTCTATTTTATACACAAGTGTTAAGGTGTGAACAAACTTGAAAGTTGTAACTCAGTCAACAACTGCAAGCAAGTTAACTTTGAACGTGATAACACTAATAGAAGTAGAACTAATGACAGGGCACTCTAGAATAAGTTAACTATTTATACTTCTCAATGACTTCAATGAAAGTGTTCAAAACCCTTTACAAAGGTAAACAATTAAAATAATCTTTATTCCAGATTCAACCAGTTTTACTACCACCAACATATATATTTAGTTACTCATAGTTGAAAAGATATTCATAGCATAAACAATCATTGATGGCATAGATGCAAAGAACATAATTGACAGTGGAGTAATAAGGAACGATTTTACCAAATTGCGGAATTGAACTTTTATTGTAAAATCTTGAAGTCAGTATATTTTCGTTGAATATAAATTAAAAGAAAGAAAGAATATAAAAAGTCTAAGGGGGTATTTGGTGTTTTGGTACTCCAAAAGGGGGGGGGGGGCGGGTTTGTTGGCTATGATGGTTCTGACATGTTGGGATTTTCTTCAATTGGTGATCCAAAGGCCTCTTTATATACTCTGAAATTCGCCTACAATTTTAATTTCTGATCAAATTCGGAATTTAAATCTCGGAGGTGATCGCTATATATGGTATGGCGATCACCAGTCAGTTGGTCCGAGCGATTGTTAGCTTGAGAGTGACGATCGCTATATATGGTGTGGCGATCGCCAGGCCTTTTCTTAAGTCAGTTGGTCCGAACGATCACTATATATAACTTGGTGAGAGCTCAAAAGAGTCGTCAGTCGCGCAACGAAATGAGTCGTTCCTTTCTGGTTTCCGGTTCGTATCAGACTCTTTAGTTTAATCAATGAACTATCTTCTTTTCGGAAAGAAAAACATGAGTCGTTCCTTTCCCAAACAAAAGCACTTGGACTTGGTCACAAATTCTAGGATTGTACCCATTTTTACTGTAAACAATTTTTTAACTAGTCATCCTTGGGTAGGCTTTTGAATGGGTTGGGTTGAACCCAATCCAACCCGAAAATTTAAGAAACGGGTTGAACCCCGAACCCAACCCGAAAGTGTTTAAAACCCGACCCATACCCAACCCGTTAATAATCAACGGGTACGGGTTGGGTACGGGTTATGATTTCTAAAACCCTAATAACCCGGACTCCTTCTTCTTCACACCTTCTTCACAATGGCCAAATTTCAAAATGTCATTACGACTTCATTTCTTAATGAAATTGCATGATTCTAACGGCATTGGATTCGTATTGACATCTTCTACATGTTCCAACTTAGCGTTCGAAGTTTCATCCCCTTTTCGAGAATTCACCATTGATGACTTGAAGCTTTTCGAAAGCTCCGTACGGATCCATCTCTCAACCAAATTCGACGATTCTTTCGCCGTTGAGTCCGTCTTGTCCTCCTCTATCATCCATGGGCAACAAACCATCAATTTAGAACGAAAATTCAAATTCAAGTCAAACTTGAATTTGAATTTTCGTTCTAAATTGATGGTTTGTTGCCCAAAGGTGATAGAGGAGGTCAAGATGGACTCAATAACGAAAGAATCGTCGAATTTGGTTGAGAAACGGAGTTGTATAGAGCTTTCGAAAAGCTTCAAGTCATCAATGGGGATTCTCAAAAAGGCGATGAAACTTCGAACGGTAAGTTGGAACATGTAGAAGACGTCAATACGAATCCAATGCCGTTAGAATCATGCAATTTCGTTAAGAAATGAAGTCGTAATGACATTTTAAAATTTGGCCATGGTGAAGAAGAATGGGTCATGTCCACACGGGTCGGGTCAGGCAGCGGGTCATGTCAAAAACCCGGTTGGGGCGGTTTTTATGACCGGGTCGGGCCATAGTCCGGTCGGATGGGCCGGGTCGGGAAACGGGTGCACCGGTGTCTAAGATTTTGTCCGGGTTGGGTCGGGTTGGGTTCATGCCAATTTATCAGGTTGGGTTAGGATTCGGGTCTTATAATTACGGGTATAATATGGGTTCGAATTTTAACCCAACCCATATCCGTCACTTATAAATGAGAAACGGGTCTTAATCGGGTTAGGGTAGGATAGGGTTGGGTTGAACCCAACCCATTGAAAAGCCTATCCTTGGGTAAGTAAGACTAACGAGAGAGTCGCATCACTGTGTTGCACACAGTCTTGTTGGACAGTGTGAGTCATAAGGTAGAGCAGGCAAACTGCAAGACAGCGGTTCTCAGAATGTGTGGTTCTAATTTAGCGAGAAGGCTTTCCACATCTAAATTAATAAGCGCGTTTGGAGTTAATTTATTTAGAGAGCCTAAAACAGTGAATTATAACTCAAATTCACCTTCTCATCTCCCTCTATAGATCAATTACTATTCACGTTAATCAGCCAATCTAAATCAACCCAAACATTATTTCTATATGGGTCCTGTCCTGTCACCTAATCTTTGTTCAACGATTGATCAGTTTCTTTCTACAGGATTTCTTCTACGAGTCAGTTTCTACCTAACAGAGTCCTCGAGTAGATCTGCAACTTCCATCACCAATGCATACTTGTAGAACCTCTTGATGGACTAGAGCCTTTGCAATAGCTCGCTGAAAAACATTGATGCATGACCAGATTTTCCAGTGTATCTGAAAATATTATCATCAATGTTCCTTGGCAGGACGACATGAACACCACGTGGGAACCTTAATATAATCCAAATTCTGGTAGAGGGGACCTATCTTGCATAACCATCATTCAAGAGCATCTGCCCCTCTCCGTAGGTCTACACAGTAGCTAAGGTTGATGCATCTTTAGCATGGGGGTTATTCTCGAGCCTCTGAGCAATAAGCTCAAACAGCTGATCCCCTCTCAGTATTGTCCATATAAGAAACAGCTCAACTTCCTGAACAAGATCTGCGCTTGAACCAACTTTTCTCCAGCAACCGGGAAAACATAGTTTGAAAGAACATCTGATGCCATATTCTGTATTTCAGTTGGAAATGTGCAAAACCTCGTCTGCCGTTATTGTGCAAAACCTTGTGGTTCTTCGTGCATCTTCACCTAGCCAACAGCAGAATATATAGGTTACAAGACGGCTATAATAATAATTAACAGTGCAGGCTGTTCCGCTTCAACCAAAGAGGATTAAAAAGGATTGGAATCTACGAAGTCTATATCAACTTTATGTCAACTCGAAAAGACATTTTTTTTCTCCCATTAATTGATGAATAAAGTTGAAAAAGCCTCAGAGAGAGAGAGCTGGTACCAATTTCATCATGTCATAAGTTAAAAATAGAGA
Source organism: Plantago ovata (assembly GCA_028274465.1). Taxonomy (NCBI): domain Eukaryota; kingdom Viridiplantae; phylum Streptophyta; class Magnoliopsida; order Lamiales; family Plantaginaceae; genus Plantago; species Plantago ovata. The sequence goes on along the minus strand of CM051458.1, from coordinate 99,212,131 downwards.
CCTGGAAAAATACTGGAGAACACTAAAAAGCAAAAATACATATGTACAAGTAAAAAACTTGCGAGTTGACAAAACAACCTTCCTACCTCCAGAACCTCAACCATTTTGCATGCCATAACAAGATGAAAAGATAGATACAAAATAGTTGAACACTTGAACTGCAAAAGGTGAGTCAAAGTTCACTTCACATAATACTCTATAAATTGGTCCAGTTTCCATTTGGCCTTTCATATAATTGTTGAATACTTGCATGCATAGCTCGACACAGTTACTCGAGGATCACATTTTATGTTACTGGTCACTTGAAATAGTATTAGACCAACAGAATCTGTACCAAATGTGTTCAAGAAGAAAGGTGCATAGAGTATGACAGCTCAGGTAAAAGCCAATTTCACTAATATTGCCATTTTTTTGAATATTTGTCGCTGTAGGCATGCAAAACGGCTTAGGCGATGACTATATACCCGGTGCACCTTGATTAGCACAAGTGATCCAAACTCCAAAGAATCATTTTGTACAACCCCAAGCACCAGTACTTAGTGATCTAGGATTGAGTGAAACTAATTGTCTGGTGTGCTTTTTACCAAAGGAGATGTGAGAGAGTTCCTGAAGTGCACATTGCTTAGATAACTTTTTAGGGCTAATTTAAGAAATACAAAAAGAGTTGAGAACAGTAAAAATCATTCCAGAAAACACAACATTCAGGATAGCAAAGGCCAAAGAGCTTACTCATCACTACTAACTAGTGAAGTTGCTTTTACCAAATACTTTTAATTGCAACAGCAACACAGATTTATGCAGCTTTCATGGATATTCAGAAAGGAGAATATAGTATAAGTTTGCTGCTGACCAATCAAAGGCATAGATGAAAATGACAGAGTCTGACCTCACAATAACTTGGAAGTTGGAATCTGGCTTCATTTTCCTAGTTCAGCAAACTCCAATACAACCATGTCTGCCAACATATTCAACAAATTAATATGTAGGTTAAAGCAACTTGGAAACAAGAAAAAACAACCACTTGTGTTGGAATTATGGATGTAGTGTGTGAAGAAAAAAAAAAGGACAGTATGACAATATTGTAATTGGGACAGACTGAGAAACTAATTTAAACAGAGTGTCTGACTGCATGCTAATCTTTAAGCATCACCAAATGCAGGGAAATAAGAAAGATGACAAGATTGGGGAAAGCATCTTACATGCACCTCCAAAGAATCATATCAAAGTCACTCCGGGATAGATACAAAATCAAATGTTTGCATCAGTCCAGCATCTCACCAGATTTGATGGCATGGAGCTAGTAAAAACGGAGGCAAAAAAATATTTCAGGAACTCAAAGTTTCAAACATGTAGGAAATGAGAAATTCCAGCTGTAATAAGAAAATATCAGCGAAGAAATTACAATAAAAAGGGACTGCCAAGAGCCTCGTGTAGTGATATGTATGTCATACAACATGTATAAGAGAACAGGAGGGACCAGATCCAGAATCCAGATGTGGGTAGGACAGCAATCTCAATAAATACATCAACTGAGAGGAGACAGCATGTTAAGCTTTTATTGAAAGTTTGAAACAAAAAATGTATCAATCCCTCGCATTCATCAGCTTCTTTTGAACCGTGAAAGACAAGAAAGTGTTGACATTTGTATTGCATCACTGGATGCATAATAAGACTACAGTGGATGTCGGAACTTGGGAGCTGGGACTCTGGGAGAACAGAAGGAACAAAAAGATATACAATTCGGTGTGGATAGGCCATAAACAACAACATATCCAATTCAATGTTAATTTACTTGTAATGATTCTAGAAAATTACTAATGAACATGAACAAAGATGCTATCAACAAAGCAAGCAAAAATCAACACAGGTCCATCTCGAACTATTTTTCAGTGTGCATCACAAAAAAGCTGGCTTCATATATTCCTACTACAAATTGCATACATGGCTATGAGACTGAATTTAGCCGATTAGGTGCTTCGGTATGAACAACGCACAACAAATTATACAGTATCCAGCAAAACATATTCCAACAACTATACTTTAATCATCATGGTTTAAACCTAAAACCAATTTTACACCCATTGACTAACTACAAAATTAGTAGCAGGAAACAAGATTTGAAGAATAAAAGAATTAGGTTTTGCCAAGGAAAAAGTTGTACTCACTGCATATGCGCTGGAAACACATGATCCAGCCTGGACAATACACCGTCCTCCATGACTTCTTCACTCACATGCACGTTGCCCCCAAGGCCCGAGCTAACTCTTCTGATTACATAGCCACATGAACACTTGTATTGTCTCTAAGGCTGGTGACTCTTACTGGTGATGAAGAACCACTGTGCACAGTACTTAATGCTTTTTGCTCTATTTCACGGGCTTCTCGTGCCATCCCTGCCTTTCTAAGGCATGTTATCAAAGAACTAATGGTGATATGATCAGGTGCACAACCCAATAGCAACATCTTTTCATAAATTTCTATTGCTTCTTGCATTCTACCTTTCATACAGTGCCCCAAAATGAGAATGGTGAAAGTCATCTTATCATGTCTGCATCCTTTTGCTTCCATTTCTGCGGCAATTATATTTGCATCATCTAAATTGCCAGATTTGCAGAATCCATCAATTATGGGGTTATAAACAAATGGAGGGGGTATAATGTCTTCCCTCCGCTTCAACTGATCCAAAAGATTACGAGCTTCTTTCAATCTATTCTCCCTACAAAGGGCACTAATTAAAACAGAAAAGGTGAATATATTAGGAGAAACCTTCCAGAGACTCATTTCATCCCATAGCTTCAGACATTGTTCCACATCACCATGCCTACCATGACCATCGATGAGTGTAGTGAAGGTAGCAACATCAGGATATAAACCACTACTAGTCATCCTCTTGTACATGTCTAAAGCCATAGACAACTCACCCCTTTTTCCAAAGGCATCAATAAAAGCATTGAAGGTAAAAATATTTGGTTGAATGTTATTAGCAACCATCTCGTTAAAAAGAGTGGTGGCATCATCCATTTTACCCAATTTGCAGTATCCGCAAATAATTGATGTGTAAGTTTTAACATCTGGTGAAAACTCACACCACTTCTGAACTTCTCTTAGTAAATCCAGAGATTTTTCCATACTCCCAACCCTACACAGCCCATTGACAAGTATATTATAAGTAACAATGTCAGGACGAATATCATTGGAACGCTTCATGACATCAAAAAACTCAAAAGCTTTGTCGACATCACCAGCCTTACACAGACCACCCACCACAATGTTAAAACTATAGCTATCAGGGCAAAAGCTCCTTAAGCTCAACACATGATCCTTAAAAAATGCAGCAGCCTCACCAACGCGATTCTTCCAGATTAGCAAACTCAATAACTTATTATACACATAGGGATCAACTCTTTCCCCTCTGTGATCACAAAACTCAGCTTTCGCAATCAAAACCTCTTTGGCAGTTCTATAATCGGCAGCATTCCCAAACGAATAAATCAATGAATCCAATACATAATCACTCGGAAACAATCCGTCGGCTCTCATATACTCGTAGACTAATCTAGCTGAATCATTAAGACCTGATTGACAGAGTGACCTCAAAAGCATGTTAAAAGTGTTCTCCGAGTGAATAAGATTCAGATTGAGCCTGGAGTAGCAAAAGAAGCTAAACGCTAACCTAGGGTCTTTAAATCTAGTATTAATGTGGAAAATAACACTGAAAGCAACAGACGGATTCAAATTCCGGCGGAAGAAATCAGTTTTAAATACTGAAAGAGAGCGAGAGTAATGAATGCATAGAGTGCATACCACCTTGATGAACCACAGCGATGAAGACGATGATTCCGTGCAGGTCTGGGTATGGAGGAGGTGAGATGTGGGGAATATCTTAGATATGGACACTCTCCGAGCAGCCGCCGGAAACAATCGCATTGTTATCCGATCGATTTCAAGGATTTGGTCGAGATGCGGAGACGGAGGAGATGGTGAGGAGGGTCGTGGTCATGCCATTGTTCAAGGGGTTTAGGGTGTGATGTGAGAAAGAATTAGGGTTGAATAATGATTTTCAAATAAAATTTATTTATTCTTACGGCTTCATGACTAGAGTCTAGACTCTAGACCATCCTTATAATCTCAAACAAATAAAATTAACTCTAGTTACACTAAAACAAAATCGAAATCGAAGATTAAACTTATCTGATCTAAATTGAATTGAATGGTTTTCTAAACGAAGATAACAACATAACATAGTTTAAAATAATATTCAACAATATCATATGATACCACTCAACATTAACGTTAGTGTGATACCAAGATATTACACGAATGGCGTATGAGTCAACTTTAATTATCTTTTTATAGATAAAGTGACTAGGCCAATTTTAAATTTTCCTTTTTTTTTTTTCTTTTTAACATAGTCTACATAAGGGACATAAATGTATGTTGGGTTACATAAATACTAGTACTCCGTAGTATTAGACAATGCACACAGTACTCCTGGTGTGTGTTTCACACGTATGTTTTTAATGTTTGGTTGAAACCTCAAAAATGTAAAATGATAGAATTACAAATATTAAGATTTTTTTTGTTACAAATAACTAAATTAATTAAGTAAAGATGATGAAAGCCAAAAGCAATCGTGTAACTTTGTGCATTTATGAGTTGGGTTCACAGGAAGGATACATATAAGTCACAATAGTACTGTGGAGACAATACCCTGAAAATAAGATGGTTTTACTCAAACCACCGAACATATAATCCAAGCCAGTGCATGAGATAAGACTAACCCATCTCGAATTCTGGAGGGATAGGGAAAGCTAACTTCTACATATAATCCAAATAAAAGTGGATAGCGGGAGGGATTATCACAGTCTCATTGAAACTTATCGATTAATCGATTACAATACTAAATATCATCCTGTCTCACTCACACGGGTACCCACTACGTTTCGTTCACGATCACCTCACTAACCCATCTCGAATTTTGGAGGGATAGGGAAAGCTAACTTCTACATATAATCCAAATAAAAGTGGATAGCGGGAGGGATTATCACAGTCTCATTGAAACTTATCGATTAATCGATTACAATACTAAATATCATCCTGTCTCACACACACGGATACCCACTACGTTTCGTTCACGATCACCTCACTTGCCCTCAGATATGGCAGGCCCTTGCTCGAACATGCCCATGTTTCAACGGACTATTTGTTAAGTTTTTTTTGTACTTAAGACCAAAAGGAATTAAAAAAACAAAAAAAAAAACAATTACCTTGTAGTAGGAGTTCTACCTTTAACCCCCTCTGTTTTAAATTATTACTACGATCCAACTTAACTATAAGTCTATAACGGCGTCGTGTCAACCAGCTATCAAAATCACTGTCTTCCTCGTCGAAGATGCTCTTGCTCTGAAACCCTAATTATCCACTATTTTCCTGCAATTCGCCCCAAAATCCACTGAAGCTTTCTTCTCCCCCCCTAAATTAAAGTGTAATTCACTCCTGATTTCCCTCCCATACCCAACCTGAAAGAAAAACGAAGAACTTCTCGTAGAATTTTGAGATGGATGCAAAAGATATACTATTAGGATTACCAAAGAATGCTCTGCCTGTACAGGAGAAGAAGTCGAAGCCTCCAAAAGAATCTCAGAGAAAACCTGATGGCATTTCACGCGAGGTCTTTACCTATTTCCCTTTTTCAATTTCCCTAATTATCCTTTTTGTTAATAATGCACAGTAGCTTGAGCTCTGAAGTTGAATTTCTCCTGCAGGTCTACGCCCTGACTGGAGGAATAGCTCCTATGATGCCCTCCATTGATATCAATCAGCTCAAACGGAAAGCCCAAGCTGAAAACGAGAAGGTTCGCTTGCTTGTACTACTGTATTAATATAATTTGCGATTTAACTTTGTGTAGTTTTGTAAGTAGTGTTTGAACTTTGAAGTGTTTCTCAACAGATTACGTGGCAGTGGCTTCCATTTAGTAGCTCTGCTAGGAAAGATAACCTGCAGCTTTACCATTGGGTATGTCTTTGGTTTCTTCCTCTTTCTCATGTGTTTGAATTTTTTGAAATTGCATCCAGAACTGTGGTGGAGAAGGAATGTTAATACAATGCTTGTAGGTTAGAGTTGTTAATGGTGTTCCACCAACGGGCGACTACTCATTTGCAAAGTATAACAAGGTAAGGTGTTATTCTCCAGCAGTGAGTCAAATAATGATATGATTGTTTATATTGCACTATTTTACACTTTCACTTCTGGAGGATTCTGATTTTCCGATGCAATGCAGTCTGTTGATGTGATCAAGTACACGGATGAGGAGTATGAGAAGCATTTGAAGGATCCTGTAAGTACTTGAAATATGATTTTTCCTTCTCAGTATTTTTTTTTTGTTTCCCATTGTGTATAATTATCGACTTCGTAGGTTAATTTTCTTGGAAATGCTTCCTCTGTCCATAAATTAGTTTATTGCTTTTTATCTTGTTGACTTTTTTTCTATTTTATCCTAAGTCATACTGAAAAGTACTTAAAATGATCCCAGTATGAAATCGAATAAATATATTATCATAATATAACCTTTTTCATTACTTTTTCCGGTGTAATATAGGATTAATATGTGGACAAACGGACCCCAAAAAGTAAGAAAATAAAGTAGGAAAGGGATGGAGGGAATATATATTTATGCACCCGCACCCTCAGCTGTCGGTACAGTGTCTGGTCATACCATAATATCATATATTGGGCTCTTGTTCGATAATTTTTCTTTTATTCATTCATCATCCAATGGAATAAAGGAGTATTTGTTCTTTTGGCTTTGAGATATAATTGACTAAATCAAAATGGATCTTAAACCCTCTTTGCTTCTTTTTATAATTTTGAAGATGATGGTCCTGTTTCAGTTATGGGTCAATTGGAAACATTCTCTGTTATTGCAGTGAAGACACTGCATATGCCTGAACCCCGTTACCCGCTTGTTGAGGGAACCTCTATGGAGGTACTTGGGGAATGATGAGGATGATGTAACATTTAATTCATTCTGGTATTTATATACATACACATTTGTAGCTGTGTTAGGATGTCCATGAGACAGTTTTTCCTTGGATGGATAACAGTATGGTGGGCAGAATTTCCGAAGCATCTATACTTCTGTACAGTAATCATTTACTGAGAGTTAAATAAAATTATCTCATAAAAATATTTTGTAGTCGTAAAAGAAAATGTTAACTGTGTTTACCCAGAATAGTGTAAGTAGTTGGGAAAGGAATCTATGGAACTTCAAACACAAAAGGCTCTATGAACCTCGAACATAAGAACATGAAACTTGAGTTAATGTTGTGTTGGTGAACTTTTTAAGCAGTGTTGTAGGCAACTCTGTGTGAAAACTGTCTTGTTGATTTTTAATCAATCCCCTTCAGATGTGGTAATATTGCTTGGTTTTATAATTATATTCTGTTTTCTCATTAGGCTTGGACCAAGGAAGAGACAGATAAACTCTTTGATATGTGTGAGCAATTTGATCTCCGGTTTGTTGTGATAGCTGACAGGTTTCCATCATCAAAGACCATGGAGGAACTGAAAAGTCGTTATTACAGTGGTAATCCATTTTCATCATTGACGATTTCCTTTGTTCTTCGGAGTCTGTTGCAATCAGCATCAACCATGTGTGATTATGTCTCTTTGTTTTTGTGGTCATTTCATCTTGAATTAAGATCTTTTTTTTTTCATGAATGTCCACAGTATCTCGAACTATGTTAGTTGCTAGAGCGTCATCCCCTGCTGATGTTGCTGGACATCCACTTGTTAAGGTTGGTTGGTGCTGTTTACCGTTCAAACCTCTCTTCTGGAATTTAATTATTGATTTGTTTCCTTATCTAGTGCGTGCCATTTCTATTGAGCTAAATTTTCATATGTGCTTGTATACTCGAGCAATTTAGATGAACTTTGTCATTCTTATGGGGGGGTTATCCTGATTGCATGTCCTCTCTGATGATGTAGGACCCGTACAATGAGGCTCAAGAAAAGGAACGCAAGCGTGCATTGTCCATGGTGCTCTCTCAGACAAAGCGACAAGAGCGCAGAGACATTGAGGTTTGATACCATTTTGTAGTTTCCTCGACATACTATCCGGCGACATCTCAGAAGGCTGCGTGTTCTTTGTCTTTTTTTTTTTTTTAATCCTTCTCAAATGTAATGTTCTCTGATGTACCTGTTTATATCTGTTGTCAGGTTGTTGCTCAAGCAAAGAGGATATCTGAGGCTAGGAAGACTATAAAGGTACTTCCCAAAACCCTCCCCAATATAAATGCATAATTAATCTTAATATGAGACAAGGTAACTAGGTCCAATTGTATTAGATGGTGATCTCAATGCCAGTTTTAAACATCTATAACCTTAGAATGAGTATCGAAAGAGGATAGCCATAATATACAGGTTTCTCAAAACACAATTGCCATGAGTGATGTCAATTGTGCCTCTTATTTGAAGTTACTCAAAACATGATTTTTTATTCTTCTTTTGACTAACCCCCACCCCCCCTTGACACACACACACAGAGCGAGTGTTTTAACATGTATGATTGCAGAAGTATCACTAGTCACTATGTGCAATTCTGCATACTGTTTGGCGAATTCTCTTGCTCCCCTTTCTGTACTTTCTGAGCTTTCTTTGAACTCATATAATCTTACGTCAATTAACTAGATCAAGAGTAGTTAATTGTTATAACTGGTACTTAAATACTATTATATCCTATTTAAATTTTTTTTTCTTACAACTCTCAACTACTACTTCCATTCCCTCGAGAGCTTCCCATTGCTCTTGAGCGCACAATTTGTAAGGAGTAAAAGTAGTGTGAGTGTGGCATTCTTTGAGTAAAGAATAATAAAGAATGGTGAGTGGGGTTATATTTGAATAAAAAATGGTGAGTGGGGTTATATTTGAATAAAAATAGTGAGTGGGGTGGCAGAGTTGTAAATATGTTTTGCACGGTGAGCTTCTAATCGAACACCCAAAAGGAAAGACGGTAACTCCGGAAGCTTTGAAAGAACAAAGGGAGTATTCTATATTATCTATTTTAAGTTAATTTCCCAAGCATTATATACTCTCAGATTTTACAGTATTACACTTGTCTATTTAAAAAAAAGAGTCTGCAAGTATTACAGACACTTCTGAAGAAGCCATTATAATAGAAAATTAAACATGAAAAATAAAATAGAAGTAAAATGAATCATCAGGAAAATAATGAGAGAACTAATACAGAGATAAATGAAGAAAAGAACAGAAAGAGATAAGCAAGAGTAAGTGTAGAAATAAAGATTAAACCAGCTTTGATTAGATAATTTGTGTAGTGTTCCACACAAACAAGAACCAAAGAATGAGATTGAAGATAGAGCGACAAACAAGTATAGTCGAACAAAACAGGTAAGGTAACTAAAGGTGATTATTAAATATTGAAAGTGGGGCAAGGTGGTTGTATTGTCTGCTGTAGCATAGAAACCTAATATAATATGCCTTATATCCAGGATTGGAACGACCTGAATCAGAGACTCAATCATACCTCCATCTTTAATCGAAACGTGTTCTATGAATCTTTCTCCAAAAATGGAGATGTCTGTTGCCAAAATTTCCTATTATAAATGTTGGGAGTTTATTCATAAGTGTTACTCCCAATCTGTTTAAAGTATGCAAAACCTTATTAATTTGGTAATTGGGAGTAACACCTCTCCCAACATTTGTCCCTTGCAATGTTTTGTTCATGTACCATATTCAGGTTGGCATTGTTCTTGCTTTTCTCAGGCACCCAAAGAGCCAGAGTTGCCAGTCACTGTAGATGTTGGACCATTCGGTGTCGATGATGCTACTGCTGAAACTGTTTCCCCTTCTACAAATTCTCAGCTACCCCCAATTATCACAGATCCAGCTGCTGAAATTGCTTCAGTTGTTTCTTCCCTTCGCATGGTATGCTTGGACTCGTTTTGCCTTTTTTGCTATTTATGCTACTAAACTTGCTCAGTGCACGTTGCTTCATTGTATAGTGGTCTAATAATGTCTAGTTGGTTATTGGTTCTGGCTAAAAAGGCAATATTAATGTCTTATTTTTCTTTGTGCGACATCGAGTTTTTTCTCTCTTCTCTCTCTCCCTGTTTTTTTTTTTGTGTGTGTGTGTGGGGGGGGGGGGGGTCTGTGTCCATAATTTTCCCTCTTCTGGACTTTATTCAGTGCACTGTTTGAATAAAACTGCAGATGCGCGTGTACTTGAGAACATATGCACTTGATCAAATGGTGCAAGCTGCAAGTTCCTCGGCAGGACTTCGGGTTATCAAACGGGCTGAGCAGACTTTACAAGAGCTTGGGGTTAGTTTCCAATCTTTTTTATTACTGTAAAGTATGAAGTTTATTCTACTTGCACTGTGTACTTGTTGAAACTTTGCTGGTCAGTCTACTTGTCACTGAGTCCATACTATATCATTGTGCCTGCTCTGTTACCTTGCTTATAGCCTGACAGTATTTAGCAGCACTCTTCCTACGCCCATGCAATATGATTACTCAATATTAGAAGCTTCATGTCCTGTCACAGTTCTTTGTGCAGAAATTTCAAATTTAGTGCCTATATGAGACCAGAATAAACTTTATTTTTAAATATTTAAGTCATGAAAACAAAAGAATCAGTATTATATTTTATAGAATTCAAAATGACATTTCTTTTATCCAAACTTTTCTCTCTCCATACCGTCTCAGCATAGATGGTAAGTATTCAGGATAATGCACACGTTATAGAGATTGCATATTGAGTGGATTGATACAGACTGGGGTGAGATTGGCATTGATTTTCTTTAGGATTTTCATTTGTAAACTGACTGACTCCATTCAGGGAGTGCAATAGAGAGCCTGAATCCAATGCGAACAATCAACAATCAGTCAAAGTTGCGGAGCCTGGTGCTTTTACCTTTCCGTAATCAAAGCCCCCCCCAATGACATGGAACAGATCTGCTTATCTTCACTATCCCACACCCCACTGATTGCTAAGTTTGGCATATAAGATGGGGAGGTTCTGCAATTAAGGGGTATCACACACCATTTATTCAACTTTTAAGTAATTGGATTCTGGAAAGTAAAGTCGGCAACTTTTTATACAATTGAACATAAAGAACCAAACCTAGATACTGTTATTCCAGTTTGAATGACTCCTAATATTCTAAACAAGTACTTCCTCCGGAAAGTTTAAAGAACCCCATTCGGCTTCGTTTTTATGTCCGTTTTGACCTCAAATTAATCATAATTCATTATGACAACAATAATTTTGAAAGTTATATTATAAAAATATAAGAAGTATATTTCATTATATAATTTTTAAAATGATTTTTTTCACAATGAATTATGATTAGTTTGAGGTCAAACCAGACGTGGAAAAAGTCAACAAAATCAAATGGGACTCTTTAAACTTTCCGGAGGAAGTACATGATAGCCGCAAGTTACTGCTTCTTTGCTATTCATGTACCTTCTAAATATTGTGTTACATTAAGTGTGCTCTTCATCTGCATGTACATATTTGTGAAGGACTAGTTGATGAACTAATTGTTTCTTTTCTTTCTTTTTTTTTTAACAGGTGAATTTAAAGCCAAAAGTGCCCACAAAAGCAGTTTGTGCTGAGCATCTTGAACTGAGAAAGGAAATATTAACGCTATTGAACCTTCAGAGACAGGTGATTTGTTCTTCTATTCATACTTTGGACTACAATAATACTCGTGTGCTACTATATTTATCTAGTGTTATATGTTCGATTTTTTGCACTTGGTAGTTAGTTGCAGTTTTGACTCTTGATTATATGTTTTATTTTCTGCACTTTGTTGCAGTTTTGATTCTTAATGATGTTTTATTTTCTGCACTTAGTTGCAGTTTGATTCTTAATTATAAGTTTTATATTTTCTGCACTTGACTGCAGTTCTGATTCTTGATAATTTAGTTTCTTGTGCTGCTTGTTCCACCGAGTGACATCTATGATTCCAATGATGTTGTGAACTCTGGTCAAATTTGTGTGTGTTGGTTATGTTTTTGTGGGTGCGTCAAGTGAATGTTCATGAATCATGATCTTCATTTTTCTGATGATTAGTTGCAAAACAAGCAGGCAGATGGAACATCACATCGCGATGGTTCATACACTGAAACTCCCGAAACACCAATAAAGGTAGATGCTATGGTTTATTTCATTCTCAAATTTTCAATGATTTCTAGCTCCCTGGCTTAATCTACATATATCTCGTTGTGTTGAGCAGCGCCCAGTCCGAGCTGCAGATATTGATCGAACATTTATCCCTGATTCCATAAATACCGGAGGTACTTTTTTTAATTTTTTTTTTTCTTTTTTTGTGGGATAACAGCTTATCTATGCAATTTAGAAATCATTCTAGAGAAGCTATCCCGTTATGCCCTGTAGAAATCATTAGTTATCCCATTGTAATATGGACCTGTATCAATTTAATTTTTTTTGAATTTCAGGGGATAGATTTATCAAAAGGGATCAGAAACGCAAGGTATAACTGTGCCTTTGTCTGATACCGTACTATACTGTTTATATTCGATGTTATCTCCTCGCTAACAAGTTCCACCTTTTTTAAAACTTTTCTTCTGAAGGGACCTGGAAGATTGGTGGAAGCTCCTTCATCACCCGCCCAATCTAAAAGGCCAAGAAAGTTTAAGAATTCAGAATAAAGGTGGATGCAACCACATCTCTGCCTTTGAAACTGGTCCATATAATTATGTTAGGTCGAAGCAAAATAATGAAGCTCTACTTAATTCAGGGCAGTGATTATATTCCGCGCCCTTTTGATAGACTTCCATCGTGAAATTGCCTTCATGAATCATGCATGTGCTTCGCAGGGATAGACTACTCTTGGGCGCAAATCCTAAATTCCTCATGCCCCTGGTAAGTTGCTTGAGAGGCAGTGACAGATCGTCTGCCGGGAGTTTACATATATATATTTCTGTCCGTATATGTAAAAGTCCTTATTGTTATCCAATTAACTTTGCAATTGTTATGGGGCGAAGGTAGTATATATTACCAAGTCCTTCACCATTCGAACAATTGAACGTATCTCTTAAATTATTACCCTTAGGGGCTGTTTGGTTCACTAGGAAAAGGAAAAGTTTTGGTGATTTTGCCTAACATTTCCTTGATTGGTTCATAGGAAAATATATAGTAAATGTCTCAATCCGGTCAGATCATATTTTTCTTTTTATGTAACCGGAAATCATGTTGATGGAGTTTTGTGCATAAAAATGCAAAACTTTTCATACTTCTTTTACATGGGGGGCATGTATTCCATATTGGAAAAGTTCCAAAGTTTCGTAGTTACAATTTTGACCTGGAAACACTAGATTATTTCCCAAATTAACCTCATTAGTCCAGATTATTACCCACCACATTCTTCATTTTTTCTTCTTCTTCTTCCTCTTTCATTAATCAATCGACAGACCTTCTCTCTGTCCTTCCAATTCCAATCCCAAATAAAATTCATTTTTTTTTTCATCATCTCCTTCACACCCCTCCACCATCATTATCACAGCAAACCATTACCTCATATCAATGGCGTCTCGAGCTCTGATTTCTAGGGCAAGCAGAATCAAAACTAAGCTCGAAACGGAGAGTGGGAAAGGAAAGGAAAGGAAGAAGAAAGTGGGACTACCTAAATAAAAACGTTGAAGAAAGTGGGACTACCTGATTCTTGTTACCTGTGTGTATATAAATAAAGGAAACGACAGCCATCTTCTTATTACCATCAACTAGAATACAAACTACAAGAGGCAAATCCCCAACTTGTGGCTCTTGCACTTCAAGCCGCCGTCCTAGAGGTGGAGGACGTCTCCTACCAGCACGCCGGCCTAGAGGGGAAGAGGGTTTGGTGGTGGTGAAGTAGAAGGTGGAGAGGAAGAGGAAGAGGAAGACGGTCAGCCAGAGGCGGTGTGGGGTGGGCCTGTGGAGGGTGGGGTGGAGGAGGATGAACTTGGCGTTGGTGGTGGTGTTCACGGTGGAGTTGCAGGTAAGGTGTTTGATGACATGACTGAGAGAGTGTTTTTGGTTTCTTCTTCCTCACCAATCTTCTTCTTCCATTTTAGTCATCACCCAAAGATCTTTTCTTTTTTTTTTTTTAAGGTAAAATGGATGAACCAGATTTCCTAGTGAATTTTAACAAACCAAACAAGTAAATGTGTAACTTTTCCTACTTCTTTTCCTACTTTTGGAGTTAACCAGATTTCCTAGGAAAAGAAACTTTTCCTTTTCCTTCTCAGAACCAAACAGCCCCTTAGTTTCTGTTGATACCATGTCATGCCTTTGTCCTACAATTTTATTTTATTTTCTATCGTGAAATAAGCATGAGCTGAGCAGAAGTTTGCAATGTATAACAGTGATGGTATCTGGGAGAAGTAGGAAATAATGAATAAGGCAGGATTTATTATGCATCGTGACGCTTAACTCACTATCTTCATCCAGAAGACCAAGAGCATAGAAATAATGAATAAAATTGGCAGTATCAAGTATCTCAACATTGATAGTAACATTATCGATACCATTGACGTTGATAGATCACAATTTATCTGTAGTAAATATAATGTGAGCATGATGCAGACCATGCTCATAGAATAGAAGTGTGATCCACAATTGTTGGATAAATTTCAATAACATTAAATGTAGATCTGGTCTAGGTAAGTATTTTCCTGCGAACCGAATATCTAACTTATTCACATCCAGATCATTCAAACATCTAAAATCAACACGGTACTCGGTGGTGAGAGAAGCAGGGTGCATCTCTCACCACCAAGCCCCCAAGAGGTGGATGTTGTATAGAACCTCCGATGAATTTGGGGGCCTGATTGTTGATACTTGTACGGAGCTGGTCCCCATAAGCAAACTTATCCTGTTAATTTTGTTTAGCGATCTAACTTTTTGAAAAAATTAATTCTTCCCTGATGGAAAAACTAGGCTCTGATTGTTTCACCTGAAAAATCCTGAACTTATCTGAACTGAACTTATTTGAACTGAATTTATCTGAACTGAACTTATTTGAAGTATAAATTTTAACTGAGCAAAGTTGAACTGAACTTAATTTATCTGAAATGAACTGAACTTAATAAATATGAACTAAACTTAATAAAATTGAAATAAGGTGAAATGAACAGAGCCTTACTATTAAAACCGGTGAAATCCGTTAGTCTCAAAAGGTGTTTGTAATTGTATGAAGCGTGTTAGAATATCCCACATCACTTGTGAGAGCTATAACTAGAACGTATATACGTTGGATAACCTTATCACCTTAACAAGACCTATTAATGTGTTATTGGCCCAAGTTTAATAGAGCGCATAATGGATTTTTTTAATTTTTTTTTTGGTTAGTTCATGTTAGAATTAACTGGTGAAGTGTGCAAAGTTTTAAAGAATAAAAGTTACATTTGTACAAGTTAAACAACAGAGGGTTCATTCGCGTGACATGATACATTCCTGCACTGTACTTTGAGTTTGATGGTATAATGAATTTTTCACCTTTTCCCTTTTGTCCCCCCCCCCCTTAAAATTAACATGTGTGCATAGCTTTCAGGAACACGAGGTACATTCGTACAATTTAAAAAATACAAGGCACATATATTTGTATAAATTTACAAAAATATTGGTGCAATTTTTCCCACATAATTGCATGGGGAAAATTTGCATGGGTAATGGGACTCAACTCAAGAATGTATAAATTTGCGGATGATAATTATTATTTTTAACTTTTTTTGCATATAGGCGGAAATCCGCGTGGCTGCTGCCCTTTTAGATGCACACTGGATAAATTTCACGTGTTCATGTAATAGTTTATAAATTACGTAGATCAACTTAAACCGCACATATAATATTCTGTGATTTAAAGTGGTATAATTATAAATTTCATTCGTGTGGAATATCTTGGGTTGATTTCAAGTCATCCAAGTGTAAAAGTAAGGGTGTAAAATTAACGAACTAAAGTAAAGTAACAAGTAATTCGAACCGGTAAATATGTGGATGATAATTCTTCTTATCATCACGACAATCCAAAGTGTGCATCATGCCCAAGGGGCTGCTTGGACATTACCATAAAATTAATTTTAAAATTTCAAAACTCTTGAGAGGAGTAATAAATTTCTGTTATACTCTACTTCATAGAAAAGAGTAAGGTAACACATACTTGATACTCCTACTCACTCACAAATCAGTTACATAACAATTTTTTTTTTTAAATGTTAAAATAAAAGGGAGAAAATCACATGAATGAATTTAAAGGGTGATGCATATACACAAAATAAATTGTAATCCGACCGCATAAAATGAAGAGTAAGTATTGAAATATATCCACATGCCAACAAGTATGCGATTTGTGAAAGTGTTTGTAAAAAATTGGTAAGTTAAGACACTCCGAATCCAAGAGGTGACGGATTCGATTTTCAAAATGGGTGGCTATATGTTTTATATATGGAGATTTATTAAAAGAGATGTTTAAAAATATGTCAAACCAAATATTAATTCACTCCTTACTCAGTGAATTTTTTACTTCCAATCATATTGAAAATATAATTATTGAAATGAGTATATATTTTCACATATAGTTTCACTAATGAATTTTTCTTTATATTGTAAGATTGGAGTAATTTAGACTGTTGAAGGTCAAGGACTCAAGGTCAAGGTGGACTACAATGAAAGATTGGAGAATTATCGGTCCGGAAGCGAGAAACTTCGAAAACCCAGGATGTGTCCACGTAGCTTTAAACAAAAGCTACTCGGTTGGAAAACAGAAAACAAAAGGACGAAAAGGGTAAAAGAAAAAGGAAAAAAAGCCGCTTTATTTGTAAGCTACTCGTCCCCACAAAAGCGTATATATATACATCTTCTCAGAAAATCCCAACCCTTCATTATAACTCATCGGCTTCCCATTTACCGCGAAGATCTGAATATACCTCCCCAAAATTCAATTCAAAACAAACAGAAGCTTTGCAGAATCAAAACAAACAGAAGCTTTGCAGAATCAACAATGGCGTTTGTTTTAACTGCTAATTCTCGTAAGTGAACTTCCAACTCTCATTCTTATTCTTAATTAATTAATAATAAAAAATAGTCTGGAAGAGCTTCCTGTGTCTCTAATTTTGTTGAATTTCTATGTGCATGATGAGTTTCTTTCTGCTTATTTGAGGTTCGATTGAACATTTAGGGTTAGTATGATTGAGAATGACCTCAATTTTAATACAATACTGTGCTATCTTCTTCACATGAACCAAGTACAGATATAACATATAAGTACATAATACAATCATGTTTGCTGTTTCTGAATGTCATGATGATTATCTGTGGGCCGTAACTAACCTTACCACAGACGAAATAGTATGATGATTGTGATAAATATCTACCTGTCCTGTTTGCAGCTTTTGGACTATTTCAATCTAGCAGCAGTATGGATTCTAGTCAAAACAAATTCTCAAGCACTTCCATCAATCTTGGGAAGGCGAGGTAAGTTCAAAGGCTGGGTCATTACTTGTAAGATCCAGACAGAGTTTCCCTACTCACTATATCCCACATGTTTTCGGCTCCCTTTTGTTTTCGTACCTGAATGATAAGTTTCGATTATCTATTACGTGCAGAAAGTTGGAACACTAGTGGGATGAATATCGGAATTAATCAACGTGGAACTTCAGCGGTATCTTATCGTACAACACATGAAGAAGGTGGAAGCAATAGTAAGATTCTGTCGATATCAGCCATGCCCGCTTACACAAATCAAAGTCATGAAGAGTTGAGGTCACAGGATTATGAAAACAGTATTGGTAAGTTTTCCTAAGCGCGTGTTAATTCTAAAACTATGCGTATGTGTAACCTTAGAGATTAGGAAATATGCCAGAGTTGACTTTTGTGTGATATCGCTACAACTCATATGCTTGCGTTTATAATCCAGAACCAAGGGAATGCATCTCAGCTACTGAATTCTGAGCCTCTATGCTTCCTACTTTGGAATCTTCTTTTGGCTCGGTTCATGGTTTTGGCCCTTGGTTCTACTTCAGTTTTACTATACCAAGCAATGGAAGTGTATTCTTATACCACCCTCTTGTGAATATGAAAGTTCAATTGGCAGTGACAATATGTCTATCGAATGCTAAGTGGAGGCTTGGCTTCATAGTTCATTCTGCTTGTGATAGCACCATCTAAATATTTATGGTACTTAGTGTGCCCTCTTTGGTCTTGACTCCTGAGAGTGCTAGCGGTAATTTCACCACAATTGAATTTAGAATTCTGAGCATTCATGACTTTTATCATACTCGATGTTTATCTTTTCTCTGTAGTTACGTTTTCATACAATTTTCACCGAGAATCACTAACCATTTTTTGTATTTCTTTTTGCCTTAGGTGTAAGACCACCTTCTGCTGTTCACCCTGGCACCCCAGCAAACATGTTCAGTGATCCAACAACTTCAAACCAACCTACCTCCGATTCCCCTTTTAGTCCTAATGCAAACCCCACATCTAATGCTCCATCAACCAATCCTTTTTCTACTACCACCAATTCATTTTCTAACCAGAGCAATCCATTGTCTCCTCACCCTCAAACCTTTTTTAGTCCTAATAGCACAGCCACCTTTACCGTAGCCACTTCAGGAACAAATATATTCTCTATTAGTAGCTCAAATATATTTTCCTTGACTCCAGCCCCTACTACATCTGTGAGTCCTTTCTCTTTATCTTCTTCCACCAACGTGCTTTCCCCGACTCCAGCACCTACTACATCTATGAGTCCCTTCTCTGTATCTTCTTCCACCAATATATTTTCCCCTCAATCTCATAACTGGTTTAATCCAAGAAGTACAACCACAATTACTCATGCAAATTTTACATCTAGCCCCTTCTCTCAGACCAATCCATTCTCTACTCAAGCACAAGCTTCTGTTACTCCTGCAAGTACATCAACTACATCTTCTTGGAATGCTAGTTCTGGAAGCCACTTCTTACCACAGTCCAGTCCATTTGTTAATCCATCACAAGCCTTTGTTACCCCCTTCAAGTACTACAACCACTAATCCTTGGAATGCTAGTTCAAGAAATACCATCTCACCACAGACCAATCCATTTGCTAATCATTGATTAGTAATCAACCACAAGACTTGGTTACTCCTACAAGTACATCAACCTCCAATTCTTGGAATAATAGTCCAGCACCGGCCTTTTCTACACAGACCAATCAGTTTGCTAATAAGTTACAGGCCTTTGGTACTCCTTTAAGTACAACGAGTTCTACTTACTGGAATAATTCAGCAAATCCCTTCTCTCCACATACCAGTCCATTTCCTAATCAATCGCAGACCTTTGTCACTCCTACAAATACAGCGACCTCTACCCCTTGGAATAATAGTGCTGCAAATCCCTTCCCTCAGCAGAGCAATCCATTTGTTACAAAGTCACAAGCCTTCGTAATTCCTGCAACTACAACAACCTCAGTCTCTTCTTTCTTTGCTCCACTTGATTCAAATCCACCTGCACCTCGATCCGTAGAATTTATTTTCCCTACGAGTGCAACTGCCGAGAACGCCGCTCATCATAAGAAGTTTGCTGAGCCTCCGACATTTTTTCCATTTCATCAACAAGCACCACTAGACCAGCAAAGACTGCGAGATCAACTGCAACAACTACGAGACAAACAGCAACTACTACAGCAAGAAATAGACCTTTTAGGAAATAAGTTTCAGATCTCTCCGCTGTCTAACTCTACACCATCAAAATCGCCCAACTCTGGAAGAACATCAGGTCCTGGAACAACTGCTCTGCCGCTTAGACAAGACTTTACAACCAAGCCAATACAACCACAAGGCATGTGAAATTTCTCACCATCTTTTTATATATATACCAAGTCACGATTCATCCATGCACACACAACAGCGAGTGAATGTTTTTACGTACGTTTTGGACTTGTGATGGATTTTGTTATACTATGCCTTTTTTCAAGAGTTTGACATTTATTGATCAGGTTCGTTCTTTGGAAAACCAAAAACCACATTTAAGATTTTTACGGATCCAGTAGTTGACAATTTTTCATTATATGGGCTGCTTTGGTACAGTCTCAATGTAGAAACATTGATGTCAATACAAGTTCTTTTTCACACTTTTCTGCTGACCAAGATTTTCGTGATTGGTTGCATCATTGCATTGCATGGTTGGTTTTTTAGTCAGTGGCAGAATGTCCTAGAAAACATATTGTATACTTGAGTTTCTCCTAGAGAAATCTATTTTGGCTTTTATAAATAGGTCCCTTACTATCAGTATTTAAAATCTCAGGTGGAGTTTCTGAAGGCAAAGGTTGTGCTAGCTTTCATATCAGTGTAAACTCTATCAGTGCTGATGATGATTTTACACTCATGCCAAAGGTTGGAAATGGGGATTACTACACAGAACCTTCGATTAAGGAGCTGGAAGCTATGGATAGAGCAGAACCTGGATTCTGCAGCCATGTCAAAGATTTTGTGGTGGGGCGGAAGCATAAGGGGAGCATCAAGTTTCTTGGTGAAGTAGATATCCGCCAGCTAGATCTCGAGTCTATTGTCCAGTTCAATGACCGTGAAGTGATTGTTTATTTGGATGAGAAAAAGAAGCCTCCTGTAGGACAAGGCCTGAATCGACCTGCTGAAGTTACCCTACTAAATGTCATATGTATAGGTAAAGTGACAGGGAAGCAGTATGTGAATGGGCCTGAGGTGCAGAGGTTCGCGCAGAAGTTGATGGAGAAGGCTGCTGATATAGGAGCTGAGTTTCTATCATTTGATCCGATTTCTGGGGAGTGGAAATTCAGGGTTCAACACTTTTAGGATCCTGTAATGGGAGATTGTGGGTTAGTTTCTTTAGAAGATTTTGATAAAAGTTTAACGTAGTTCAGTTGCTTCACCGCTAACCAATAGGTCTGAGACTCGAGTCACAACACCGCACCGCATGTAGTAGTAGTAAATGGGGAACCTTTGCCGGTTATTAAAAAAAAAATATTTTTTCTATTTCAGCCTTTAAGCACTGCAACTGTTTAGACATCCAATTCCAAGGTCTTGTGCGTAAGTTGACTTATCAGTAATATTTGAATAATGTATTAAAAAAGTATGTGAGTGAGGTAAGGTATTATTGTCGATTTGTAGTAAATAATTAATAACTAATAAAGAAATGTGTGTGTAGTGGTAAAGTTGTAAATATAGTTGTATGTTAAAGTCAATAATTATAATAAATATATATTGTCATTTTTGGAATAAGAAGCTTCTAACGAAACGCCTAAAATGGAAAAACATGAAACTTTAGATGAATGGAGGGAGTATGATATCCCACGTACTACTAGTAACATGTGAATTGATATCATTGAAACCACAACTTATGTATAGACCTGGTCTATAAACCTATTGGGAAGTTCTTGATGTGCGCATGAGTGAGAATAAAATATATGGACTAGAAGTCGTGTTAGTCTGCGGGGTTAACACATATCACATCGGACGACAACACATCATTAACTGCACTAGCACAAGGGGTCGGGTGTGGCTAAGGCGTTACAAAAACGATGTTTTCTACCACACTCTAACCTTAGTTAACTTAAAAATAGTACGATATACTCTTAAAATCAATTTAATGTATTCAAAATAGATTTTATATGGGTGCAAAATATTTAGTTTTGTGGGAGCAAAATAATTTCTTTTGTAAAATATAGTGAAAAAAAGAGGAAAAAAAATCTGGGTACACTACAGTTTGAAATATAATTTTTCTCGGCATATGCATGTCTCTTTGATGTAATTTTCTGTATTTCTAATTTTTTGAATTTCCAAGATATTCTCGGAGCTTTTACCATACAAATATAGTGTTTGGGCGCCACATTCTTGGAGTATATATTGTGATGTGGTTTGCTTGTTTAGTTTAATCATTGTTGTATTTTTGTTTAATTTTCTTAAATGATTTATGTAAGTGGTCATTATGTTGAAATAGTTTGTTTTCTTTTCAATCTGTTTGTTTAAATGGAATTGTTTATATATTTTTCAAGTATTTTTATATTTTATGTTAAATAAAAAAAATACTTGGGTCAATTTGATATTTTTTAAAATTTTAAGCACTTTTTGCAATATGATAAAAAGTTGCAAAAATTTGGACGTTACCTAATCAACTGTGGAGGAACTTAACATTCATTCATGTTCACAAATTTCAAAATCACTCCAGGAATTGAAATTTAAATGGCGATCAAATTTCATTAAATACAGAGAATTTAATATGAATTTGGTCGGGTTTAGGTTTAGCACATGTAAGGTTGGTAAACTGTGATAAAGCAAATGAAATTGCAACCTAGTTTCTCAAATAGAAATATAGTTGGGGTATTCTCAGGTCGGCTTCGTACCGACCTGAGAACAAGTCTTCACTAGATTAGATTGTTGCCACGTGACATTTGATTTAATCTGGACCTTTCTTTTTGGTTCAAAACTATTTTACATATAATTTTTGATACGAACTATTTAAAATTATTTATTTAATAATAAAAAATTCACATAAAATACAAGGTGACTGTAATGCCCCTTTATATATATATATATATATATATATATATATATATATATATTATGGAAAAAATATTTTGGTTGTAACTTATGATTATATATTATTACATTTTTTAAAGCCATATTAATGTAATTAATGTTCTTCTACATTGTACAAATCAATGCAAAATTTTTTATCGACTTTATGATTGCATACACTTAGCGGAAAAGGAGTTTTACAATTGTGATTTATGGATTGGAATTTGGTGCATGCAAGGTGTATGGTTAAGGTTTGTAAAAATGTATGCCGCAGGACATTAGACGTACGACTTTAAAAATCAATAAAAATCAATGTTAAAATCTCCGATGTTGATCTAACAACGATCACACAACTAAAATCATTATAGATTTGATTGAATATCTGGGTTTGTGGATGATAAGCAAGGTTCAGTCAATTTCCGTTTTTCCCTTCTTTCTTTCTTACGTGATTTCTTCTCTCTCTTTTTCTCTTTCTTTCGGTTCGCTAGCTACATCAAATGGATGTCATGAAATATTTCGTTCTAAATTACATACACATTATGCCTGAGTTGTCTCAGCCGGGAAGCTATTTGGAAGAATCATCGGCACGGAAAAGATTTTCATTCATATTGACCCCGGTGCAACAACCCCTCCAACTACCAGCCGATCGAATTGAAATTTTTAGGGTTTATGAAATTGGGGAAGAACAATCATCAATTGGAATTATTGGAGGAAGTTAATTTTGATTTTAATTAAATGTAATGGTTATGATATAGATTAAATGAATATCAATTACATTATTTTAATTTCATAAAAGTATTTTTAAATATTTTAAAGATATAATAAAAAATAAATTATTAAATTTAATTAAAAAGTTAAGAGGGTACAAACGTACATCAAGATTTACTATAAAAATTAATTTTTTTAAAAATTTAAAATACAACTTCGTACCATCGCCACGTGGCAATTATCTAGTGGATACCTGTTCGCAGGTCGGTACGAAGCCGATCTGAGAATATAAAGTCCCAAGATAGTTAAAGAAGTTGTATACTCTACATCTTAAAAATCCAGTCCAGCGAGGAATGCATTTCTTTCCCTTGATTGGTTTTATATTTTCATAATACAATTTTATTTTATACTTTATTATTATAGTTTTATTATTATAATTTAAGAGTATTCGAGAGCTAAAATTAAAATTTATTTATATAAATCAAACTAAAAAACTTGGGAGAGAACGAGGGAATTGACCTCAGAAGGTCAAATGACACTTTTTTTTTTAATGGAGCCCCTAGAGACTTTAGTCCTACACTCCTACTCCATTTTTTTACCTGTGTTCATCTTTTGCCATCCTATCTTGCTTTTATAGCATTTGCTGCTCTGCATATTGATTCTGCGAGATATGATGTCTCCGGCAAGTCTAATACGCCAGCCATGCTCAACCGGAGAGTATACTTATCAAGATCAATACGCTTTTGAGGGAGATCATCCATTGCCTTTTCCATTCCGGGAGGAACTGGAATACAATTAATTTCATATCAATGATTTTAATTGAATGTTGAATACGTGAGACGTGATCCTGGATGGGGTCTTTAATATTTATTTCCATATATTATCCTTACCAATTTCTACTCGTTTTTCAAAATACCTTTTATACCTGGGCTCGTTTATCTGATTTGAGACAGTGTAGGTTGATCAGAAATTGGAATACTTCCCCGGTTGATTCCATTTTCAGGTTCGACATCTTCGAAATTCTTTCATTTCGTTATCTGCTATCAGATTTCCGCTCGTTTCATTTTGTTATCATACATACAGATTTCATGAGCTTTTGATCGTCTGTTATCATATACAGGTTCGTAAAAATTAGGGTTATAAACGCACAAAAATTAGGGTTTATTTGGGGTTTTTGAATTGTATGGTTAGGTTGGTGTATCGATTAATAGATATAGTACTACTACTGATTACTGAACATGATTTATGGTTTTGTTATTAAAAAAAAGGATTTATGTTTTCTTGTGGAGCCAATCTACTATGTATGACTCTAATTTTCTGTTTATTTGAAAAAAGTGGAGATAAATCAACAAATTATTCTTATGGTTTCATCCCAGAGCTTTTGCTTGTAATGAATAGATCTTTGATGTTTGGGTTCGAACAAATTATATTCCTTATCATGTTCTTTATTTTAGCAGAAGTCGAACCTATTAACTCCGAGTTAAGCTGGCGCATTTGTGGCATTTTTGTTTGCTCTACTTAGTTTTCAATCATAGAAATGGAATACTGAATGCCATACACTACAATTTATGTCTTTTCCTTTGACATAGTAGTCATGTGTTGTGTGCAACTGCATAGTTCAAATTCTTATGTTTATCTTAAGTTACTAATATGCTTCGTTATTTTTGCTATTGCGGTGTAGGGTGATAATGTCTTACTTTTCCTGTTATAGAGTATGTGATTTCAATATTGTTAATGCAATTCTTTCTTCGTTTTCCGTCATGGTGATTTTGTGATACCTTACTCAACTATAGTCATATTTCGTATGCTTATAAGTAAATGAAAAGCCAAGTGTAAAAAATCTCACGTAGGATCACCAACAAAGTATTTTCTAGCCTTAATAATAAAAAAATAATCTGATACATGTGTCACGATGCAATCTGTCATGGATAATTGAAGCTGGATCATTAACTCGCTCGGCATGATTTTCAATATTTGGTAGAAAATTGTATATTGATGCCTTGACCCATTTTGGATAACAAACTCAAGTTATACATGTTATATAATATTAGATAAAAATATAAGTAGCAACCTCATATATAATCAGTTCAACAAACAATGTGAGCATACCATGGTGCAGCATGAAGTTGTCCTCTGTTGATTTTGGCTGCAATGTCAAGTTTAGTTATTTTCCAGCGTTTTAACGTGAGATCTTACCTGCATAAATCTGAGAACTCCTTTTGAAATTCAAAGCAAGGTATTGTAGCTATTTCATGGTGGGAAACTTTAGTATTGGATTCGGACTATGCAGCAAAGGAAAGAGAAGAACAGCAAAAAAATAACAAAATGAATTAATTAGTACAAGTTAAGGTGCAGGGAAGATGAATTACATACTGATTAACTTTTGGACTAGCTAAATGGTGACTAAGAAACTTGAGAGTCGAGAGTGCAAAAATGCATTTGATCTATTGCTACAACTGTACAGATTACAAGATCAACAGTCTGATAAATTTTTATGGCCATTGATTTGGGTCAAGTTCCTTAAATACAGTTCCATTTATGCATGCGTATTAGTAAGATATGTTTATTTGTTTGATTCAGTTGACACTTAATATGGTTTCACGTTGATTGTGGGAAAATTTAGTAATTAGTATTGACTGCGGAGGAAAGAGAAGAAGAATAACCAAATCAATTAATTGCTAGAGTTGACTTTCTAGTAAGATGAAGATGAATCGCATAGCGATTAGCTTCCAGAGTAGTTGTTCGATGAGTAAGAAACTCGAGCATGTATAAATGAATTTGATTTATTTCTGTAGCGGTACATTGTGCTAACCAGCCTAATATTTTGGATGGTTGGTGATTTGCATTATTTTCCTTAAAACATTGTTCCATGTATGCACATGTTCTAGTAAGCAGATACATCTATTTATTTGATTCAGTTCTTAGTGTTCCTTTTAAATTTGCTTACCCCCTCCCCTTTTCTCCTGTATCTTGTGATGCACCACTTAGTTACCTATATACTGTATGTGCGAATTTCCCTCATAACAGAATTCCATATACTTTACTATATTTGTGAAGGCCCTTCGTCTGAATTATCAACTGTTAACAGAAAATGGATGCACCTGTTGAAGTCTCGCTCGACAAGCTCCCCATAAAACACCTGGATGCCATAGAGGAGAATGGCAATGAACGGTTCCCTTCGTATGACTTATCAACTTCACTTCTTTTACACATGCTATTATATTATTGACAGCTGTTGGTAGATGACTTTGTAATGTTGCATTCATGTGTGTCAGTGCTGTTGGATATGATGAGAAAAGTGTGAATTTGATAAGGAGAATAGACTTTGCATGGGTGGTAGAAATAGAAGAACCCAATAAGAAGCAAAAGAAGGAAAGTGCATCTTCTGCCAAGGAAGATACAACAACTAATCGACAGTCAGAGGAATGGCAGAATATATCTGAAAACTTGCAATTGGCACAGCAAGAGCTGCGTGTGATAGTCGATCTCATTGAGACGGTAAAGTATCTATTCGTTCAAATTTGAGCATTTCAATCTGCATTCAAAGATGAATCTTGTTGCATGAGCTTATGCTGTTATGCATATTACATTGAAGATCGAGTATTCGTAAATCTAGTAGTGTTCATTTCAATCTGCATTAAAGATGACTCTTGTTACATGAGCTTATGCTGTTATGCATATTACATTGAAGATCGAGTATTCGTAAATCTAGTAGTGTTCATTTCTGTTGCAGATTACTCGTCATGTCCAGATAGGAAAGATCATAACCTCTCAGTTTGTTAATTTTCATTGTTTGATTGTGATACATGTTACTAGTGAATTACTACCCTTGTTCTTTTATAATTGAATTTTATGCCTTTTTTAGGCTTTCCAAAATAAATGAAGTTTTAGATAATTTAGCTATAAATTTTCATACTTACCCCTACCTGCCCCCTTCATTAATGACATATTATGTTAACTCAGTGTTGTCAATCGTGCATTGCGACTCGTATTGGTAGGCCCAAAGAACTGGGACCTCAGGATGGCCAGGATTCCAAATGTTAAAAAAATATATATACAAAATAAATAAGTATATAACACAACTTGTAGAATGAACATATAATAACCTCAGAAATGACTTAGTATATTAACAAAAAGTCATAGATTACTCATAAATAGTCTGAAGGCTAGGAAACAAATAAGTCTTCCAAAATATAACACGAAAGATAAGTCTTGAATCAACATTCAGCAAAAGATCAAATGATCACCAATCATCATCCTCATAATTCTATTCTTCATAAACCACTTCTTCTTCCTTGTCACTTTCACTACTATCCACATACGTTACAAAAGCAAGTAATTAGTACCTAGAGGAGTTTGCTGGCAGTAATCTGGTGGGAATTGGCCAGAACGTGGACGGAGGCCGAACTGGAGGCAATTCCCCCCCCCCCCCTGTTTTTCGTCTATGGCTGCTGCTATCTATGCCCTCTGATTTTTTTGAATTATATTGCTGTTTCTAATCTATTAGCACAAACTATTTAGGTCAAATTGGGGGTAAATTGGACTATTTAGGTCAAATGGCGGGGTAAGTTGGTGCCCGGGATGGCTGCGATACAGCGCGATAATATCCATGCCGCTACAGGTTTAATTTATAGGGGTACTAGGTGAAAAAATAAATTCACCTTTATATGTGAGAAATACCTAAAACTTCATTATTATAGAATTTAGTATTAATTTTCATGCACAACTTATTCATGATTTACTATATGTCCATAATGTTGTGTGCTATACACAGAAATGCAGTCCTTGCCGTTCTTTTTAGTCCAATTCTGATCCATTGATTTAGTTAGGACTGGGCATGGTCATGGTATAACGGGTTCGGGTACCTTAAATGTAAATCTGTTCGTTTTTAGTAACTTATTTTTTAATCCATAAATTGAAGCAGTGGGAGTGTTGTCAAGTTTAATACACATCAAATGCATTTGCCTGCACTCAATCCATCAAATTGAAACTTCATTAAGAAAGAAAATTACGGAGAACACACATTAAATCCATTTGGCCGCAATCAATCCCATCAAATCAAAACTTCACTCTGAATAAAAAAATTACAGGTAACAAACTATGGTGGGCAACCAAGGTCCTTGAATAGCCGCGTAAAATTATCTTTCGTCAGGCCCTTTCGATTTCAATCAACCAAGGTCTCTAGGTGGTGAGCATGGAGACGAGAGTTGATAACAATGCACCCCAGGTTTGGATTTCATTTTTTACCTTTCTTACCTGAGAATGAAAAGATAAACATTATTCTTTCTCACTTCATACCCAATGGGTACCTCTGAGTACCCAATCTGGTAATGTTTCGGGTATCCAAAATACCCGAAACTCACCACCCAAACATGATTGGGTCGGGTTGGGTACCCGAATACCTGGCCCAGCCCTAGGTTTACTGTAGACTGGATTAATAATGTGAATGTAAACCAGGCCAGAGTTCTAGGTAAGGTGTAAGCATGCTGACGTATTGTTATGTTATTTTACTGAGTCAATTCTTTCTTACTTTTTCTTTCGTCTTTGTCCCCCACTTCATATTTCTCCAGTTAGATTTGTAATGATATAACAGTATTTGGGAAGAAGTGTTTGGTTTTAAATTGTTTTCTATTGTCTGATGTGCCTGCTGCATTCAGGTAGAGGCAAATGATTCTGTAACAGTAGCTGTGAATACCCAGAAGCAGTTACCCAGTGAGATCCTAACTGATGTTGCTGTCTCTACAGCAACCAAGCTACAATGTTATCGGGTACAGTGTGTCTACTGTGGAGATTATTTTGAGTTCGGCACATTCATGTTATAACAAGCTCCATTTCATAAAAAATGATAGTTGATTTTGATCAAGTTTTTAACTGTTATGACATGCAGCATCTTGGAAAATACTTCAAGCAATCTGCCAAAGCATTGGAAGAGCAGATAACCAGAGAATCTAGATTTTATGGCGCCCTTACAAGGTAGCTTTGTGTACTTGTTGGATTTCAAGTACTTGTTGTATTTCTCCTCTGTGCACTTCTGTAGATGTTAATTTGGAGGTTGCATTTTGTATGAAACTCAGGTTGCAGAAAAATTGGAAAGTCAAAAGACACCGATCCGTGGCTGCTGCCTCTGGCAATGAAGGCTTCTACTTGGATTTGTTTGACAATTCATTAGATTTGGCTGTTCCCTTACGCCCATCCTCTATGTCCACTATCCCGGTGGAGCATGATACAACAGGAATGCTGTCGGTGAATTTGCCGCGAAATTCTTGCCACACTCTTCAGTTTGACTTTCTTGGTTTGAGGTCCGCCCGTAACCGAAGGAAATCTGGGGATGCCAGGACACGTGCCTTAACTGATGGTTCTGATAAAGAAGTTGAGCAAGAACCTGTTGGTGATGGTGAGAGTGTGGGAGCAATACATTCGACCCTTCGTGAAGTTCATCGAGCGATACATGATGAACAGGTATGATTTACTTTCCACTCTGTCTTCTGTGGAGTCTATATTCAGGATGAGTAATTGCTGAGCTTGCATGTAACTTATCATGCTTTCCATGCATCATTTCCAGGTTTTTGAGTTGATAAGTCGTGAAGCATGTAACCCATCTTTAGAGAAAATTCTGACTGGAATAAGAGAAAACTCTTTATGCTTTCATATCAGTCAAGGGCCATCTGTTTCCATTTCACTTGTACCATCCTGTGAGGATGATAAAAAAGTTAATGGAGCTGATACAGACCCCATGGAGACTTCTTATTTACCCTTGGCATCACTAGATGGATCAGATTTTGGGCAAGTATTAGCTAAAGCAAAAAAGTTTGGAATACCAAGTCAAGCTAGTTTTGAGATTTATCTGCAACAGCTATTTCATCAGCATGTCTTTGTGAAAGCTAAAAACAAAGCTAATTCATCTCGGAATCAAATTTCCGGCTCGTCAGTGAAGGACAACTCTAGCATTCTTGGTCATTTTTGCACCTCTCTTTCTCACAGAATCTTCGCGAACAACGTTCTTGCTGTCCTTGAAAATCTGGTATGTGGTATATATGCACATATATTTCTTTTTCCCAAGTGCCTGACACTAGTCCTAATCTGATGTGAAGTTTGCAACTGTGTGTTACTGCTGATGTATTTGTCTATGTTTATGCATTCAAAGGTACGTAGAACTCCATTTGTTGACTTGGTATCTCATCCATCTTGGCATTCGCGTTCATCTTCATGGACACTTTCGGTGAGAGTACCCCAATCAATGCTTAACGCTCAGATTTTCAATGTTGGCAAGGCGGAAAAAGTGAGGTCTCAGCTGTGGACCAAAGTAGAGGTGATAGATGATTCCGTGAAGGTTGTAGGTGAGGGCATGCCATATGTTGTTAGCCTATTTAAAGAGAAGACCGAGGGCTTTTATTCAGTTAATGGATATGCTTGTGACTTGGATGATCTTTCTATAATACTCCTACAACAGGTAAGCCCGACTTCTGCAGGATCTCTTTATAGAAATTCAAGTTTAAATGAACATAAAATCCTGGTTGATGGACTATTTTACGCTGACAATTGTGTTGCAGTGATGCTTCTTGTTTTGTTTGGAGATTCCTGGAAACTAACCCATTCTTTGATGTGATTTGTTCTGATGGCTATCCAGCAATTGTGATTTTCGCACTTTCGCCAGTCATGCACTCTGATAGAATCACTGTTTTGGTGTTCATAGCTTCATCTCATTAAGTTTTTTTTTTTTAACGGCAAATCTAACTACCCTACTCCTACACTGCCTCCTTTACCACCTTATAACTCCAAAGACGCCTATACCAACCTTACAAGTTATAACTCCAATATACCATCTTGGATCATCTCATGAAGATGACATGTACACTATATTTTACACTTTGGATTGATGTACGCAGAAACAAGCCATTTTTCTTTTTTTACTTTTGCCTCAACATTCCTCCTCGCTTCTTTCAACCAAAATGCACTATGCTGCTCTGTAACACTGGGTTTATATTCTCATTTACTTTTCTTAATGTTTGAAAGTTATGCTCTTTTCATGTTCTAAATATGTATTATCCAATGATCAATATGTTGAATAACAGTGCTCACTATTTTACTTATATGGGCTTAAAGATAATATTGTCATAAATTTACTGTAGGTTGCTGGCCAGATTATCCAGTGGCTGCGTGAGGAAGCCCTCAGTGTTGGTATAAAAACGACGAGGGACTTCTTATCCTTGGCATTTCAGGTGGAGCAGGGTGAAGTAGTTAGACTAGTTGCTCATGTAGATCCTGAAGATACTGAAGGATGCATCTCTTGGTGGCTAGTGTTAGGTGATGGGTTTGCCACCGAGGAAAGCAAGCTTCATTCAGAGTTATCAAATGGCGATGCTGAGACCAGGACGTTTTTAGGGTATCCGTCTCTGGACAAATTACAATCCGCATTGTTCGACTTCCTGAATCTGCGCAGCTGCTGAGGGTTACTTTAGTTTGTGTTTAGCATGGAGAGATAGTGTCGTAATTGTTCTTTGATGCTGAGGGTTCATTCCCTCCTGTGTTGCTCATCGCAACAAATTAACGCATCTCAAGCTAATAATGCATGATTTAGGCTGTGACTTTTCGAATAGCCTCAGTTTTGTTTTCTTTTTTCATTTTTTTTAAGCTGGATTTTTGAAACATTGGAATGCATGTTGGCAAAGATCCATTAGACATTATCATCACATCTTGCTCCTGATTAAAATCCTCCTAATTGAGGGCAATGATTATATTGAGCGTACCTTGATATTGAGCGTACCTTGATTAGGGGTACCTTGATTAGGGATGGCAGTTTGGGCTATCCGGCCCAGGCCCGACCTGATATACCGGGCCCAGGCTAGGTCATAAGAAGCACATGGGTTGGGCTTGGGCTTATAGCTAGCCCCATGGGCCTGGGCCTAACATCTTGACCCGTAGGCCTGGCCCAGCCCGTGATTGTATATAGTATTTATATTTTATATATATAAATATGTATATATAACTATATAATTTATAATATTTATAGACTTGTATTATTAAAAGATGTTGTCGTTTATACATTTGTATTCTATACTTATAAGATTTTCAAGTGATATACAATCATATTATATACTTCCTCCGGAAACTTTATAGTTTTACACTTTATTTTTGTTGACTTTTCGATGTCCGGTTTGACCTCAAACTAATAATAACTCGTTGAAAAAAAATAATTTAAAAAATTATATTATAAAAGTATACTTCCTCCGGAAACTTTATAGTTTTACACTTTATTTTTGTTGACTTTTCGATGTCCGGTTTGACCTCAAACTAATAATAACTCGTTGAAAAAAAATAATTTAAAAAATTATATTATAAAAGTATACTTCTTATATTCGTATAATATAACTTTTAAAATTAATTTTTTCGTAATCAATTATGATTATTTTGAGGTCAAACCGGACATAAAAAAATCAACAAAAACAAAGTGTAAAACTATTAAGTTTTCGGAGGAAGTACTATATTCTTAGTATATTTATATAATTTATTAATTATTTTAATATTAATTAATTTCAATATGTCAAATAAGGAAGTTCATGATAAATTTCAAATGATATAAAGTGATATCAAAATATTTGATATCAAGCAAAAGTATATAAATTAAATAGATTCACCATTCTACTAATACTACACTACATAACTAAAAGAACAACATTTAGATTACTAAATAATTCAAAAAAAAAAAAAAAATCTAAGGCCCGGCCCGACCCATGATGGGCCCGGGCTTGGGCCTAATGTTCAGGCCCGATCAGGGCCATGGGCCTGGGCTTGGTGCTAGTCTTCCCGGGCCCGACTGGACCTCTAAAAGCCCAGCCTGACCCGGCCCATTGTCATCCCTAACCTTGATAGACTTTCATTATGAAAGTGTCTGCCTGTGCTTCACATTAGAAATAGCAACTCTTGAGCGCAGATCCTAATGATTACTGTCAAATTGAAGGCGTGCAAATCCTAAGATATGCATGACGCTTTCTACGTTATTCGTTTCAGTACGTATGTGTTGCAAGTACAGGATGATGGACATACTCTCGTACCAAGTCCATCACCAACTATTTAGGACCCTTAACCCTTGGTGATCCTCTTGATAATCACAAAGTTGGCTTCTATGCGAATGTGGCTGACCTTCCTAGAGAGTAGTATATTACGCACTCGAATCGAATGGTTCATATATGGCCAAGCTTGTATACTACATTTACAATTACAGTTAAGAATTAAAGACAGTAAAGTAATAAGTAAATGTGTGTATAGTTTCTGTATTTATATGGATAAGCTTCACTAAGGTACAAAACCAAATATGCTAGGTACAACTCAAGCTCCTTGGTCTTGATTCCGTTGTAAATTGTGCTCGTGTGGATGCGACTTTAGAAGATGAATCACATTAGGATTCATCACAGTTATCATCAACATCCATCAGTATGGATTTACTTTAATACTTCCCCTATCCCATAAAAACGTTTCCATTTCAAAAATATTGAATTTTTTAATGTTTCGTTTGACCTCGTATTAATCTCGAATCGTAAAAAAAAAAAATTTATAAAATAATGTTATCAAAATATAATAATTATATTTTGATAATACAACTTTATAAATTACGTTTTTGGTACGATACAGAATTAATATGAGGTCAAACGAGACATTAAAAAGTCAACTATTTTGACATGAGAACCTTACTATGGGATGGAAGGAAGAAATAAAATATAAAGGGATATGTATCCCTCGAGTATTCGTGAGGAAACGTTTTCAATATTGTATTTGCTCACTTCACCAGGCTTCCCTCCTCTCCTCCCGTCCCCCTACCCCCAACTCTTAAAAATATATATGTATACGGAGTATTTAATTTCGTCCCCTCCACCTCCATCTCAATTCTAATTCATAAGCTCGCCCCTGCACCGGACACCTAGTTTGAAGAATCAATCAATGCATCATAGTTTTTACAAGGTTCTGGACCTTCTGGTTGTGTGTTGTTGTCGTTCGAATTGATTATGGAGCTCATTTTGTAAAGCTCGATCTTCTCAAGTCAAAAAGTAGCACGTATGGTTTGACTGACACGTTCTCCATAAGGTATTACTGTATTAGTATTAACTTGCCGTTGCGTGTATATATGAATCATTAAAATTCTAAAGCAAGTGAATATGTAGTGGTGACACATAGATGAGTACTTTCGTTTCAAAAATAGACACAAGTATATAGTAAAATAAACACAGGTATATAATTGAAACAAAGGCCGTCCAAGGGCAGCTCACAGCGGCCTGATAATTAAATTAATTATGCCTGTCTAGCATAAATTATTAAAATATAATGGGACCAACTACAATTATTCATTTTTTAGTTCATTGATTATTAATGTACTTCGACGACAATAATCAGATTTTGTACCATGATCCATCATATAGTTTGATTATAGTTTATAATGGACTGCTGTATGTAATTACTTGAATTTAATTGGTGTCCTGTTGATACAGATGCAGTTGTGTTTGCAATTATTTTAATTTATTTTAAAGAGACTAATTAATTTATTTGTTGAACATTTACAAAAATTATTTACAAGTATTTTCAGTGAAGTTGTAAAAAAGTTTTTTCAAATTTAATTTTTTTTGGTAAAAACGGTTAAAATCCAAATTAATTTAAGTAAAAGTTGTTTAACGTGGTCCAATCCAACTTCAAATTATCCAGATTAATTTAAGATAATATGTCAGCTTATAAGCAGTTGCAAATATTTAAAAGTCAACTTCTCCTAAAATGGGTAAATAAGTTGGATAAGTTAAAATGTTGCGAACACCGTACTTAAGACATCAACTCGTAATTCCGAGTTTATCACGACTAATTTGACCTGCTTGCCAAATGTTTGGTCTCACTGCACCGGTTTTCAAAATTTAAACTTATTTTGAGAGCTAAGACCATCTCCAACCATAAGTCTTATGAGAGTTTTATGTATAAAACTTATATAAGACTCATCATTGGAGGTGTCAAAATTTGAGTCTCTTATCATCTTATACATATCTTATGTATAAGATAAGTTTTCCCACACATAAGACTTATCTAATGAGGTCTTATGCAATACTTTATTATTTATTTTTTCTCTTTTCCTTTTTCTTTTTATGTCCACTTTGTTTGTTTCCTTTGAGCTTTTGTATTTTATGGATAAAAAATCAACTATTTGAGTCTTGTGGTTGGACATGAAGATAGATTTGGGTCTTATGATCTTATGGTGGAATGATGAGGTGACATATCTTATCATCTTATAGTTGGAGATGGTCTAAGAGTCTACTCATTATGAAGCTTAGAGATTAGGAGGTTGGTAGAAGTTTCGCAATAATAACAGTGGTTTGTTATGAATGAAAACGGTTGTGAATTTAACTTGGTACCAATAAATCGTAATAAATGGTGTATATTTAGCGCATACCTATTGCATTATGGTACATTTATTTATGTTATAAGTGGATGGATTAACATACTTGACTAGTAAAATTCATAGTATCTGTATATTGTCATCATACACTATGTATTTAATTAGGGGTTATCTGAAGGTTCAGTGCCCGGGATGATGGTCGCTCCTGCAGGCCATCTCCGCCCCATGCCGGCACCCGAGTCTCGAAGGCAAGAGAGATAGAATAGAAGGAAAAAATGGAGGAAGAAAGCCAATGGTCATTCAAGTGGAATAATCAAATAATAATATTCCCCCAACAAACTCAACCCCATAACCCATAAACGTGATATTTTTTTTTTTAAGCAATAATTATTTTTATTAATTGAAGAGTATAAGCAATGCTCCCAGTAAAACTGATTTGATTTTAAACTAAATTGAATTATATTTATTAATAATATATAAAAGATAGATCAATACTAATTTTAGTTGAACTGAATAATTATATTTGATAAAAGAATTTGAAATGGACGGAAAACATGTTTCATTCAAATAAATAGAATAGGACAAGAAGAAACAACCGTAAATTTTCTATTTTCATGATTTCATCAATCAACATAGATATAGTAAATGAAAATAATAAACAAATTGAGAGTATTCCTTCCGTATAAATTAATTTTTTTATTAATAATTTTTTTTACTACAAGTTACTTTTAAATTATAATAATAAAATAAAATGTCTAACCAAATAATATAATGAAAATATATAGACTAAATTTTTATTATTGGAGTTTAAAATTAATTTGCTCATAAAAAATTAAAATGATTATATTTTAATGGGACGAGGAAGTATATAAGAGAACAAAGAGGGGTATTGGTGTATTCTACACTAATCTTAAATTCTTAATCAGACAGATTGTTTTGGTTGGTCCGAGAAATCGTGTCGCATCCGAGGATACTCGCTTGAAGAAACAGCACGAGTCTTCTTTCCCAGTTTAGCCAACCGATTATGGTTACTTGAACAACTACTAATATTTTATTTTTATTATTAAAGAATATAATTGAAATTCAATGTTGTTGGATACTAATCATACTATGTGCTCATTTCGTGGTGGGACGACGGTACAACAATAAAGTTTGTAACAAACTTTATTTTTATTTAGTTAATTTCATTGCTCTTCAGTTAAAAACGGATCATATTTTTATTTAGTTAATTTCATTGGATATTAATATTTGTTGCACTTTCTCTAGACGAAGTAAACCGCCAGTAGGAAATACTATGTGGCAAGTACATATAGGAGCACTCTTTTTGTAATCTTAATTTTAATTTTTTTAACATCACGATTCCTTTTCCTAGAGATATACGACAAGCTGTTAAAACCATAATATTCCCCGTATCGATGAACACGACAAGCTGTTAAAACCATAAAATGTGCCAACCCATAATACCAATAAGACAAACCTATGTAAATGGACGTACCCCGAAAATATGCAAAAGTTAAAAAGAAAACCCAACGTTATATGACTCATAATCCAGAGAGTAAACCGCTCATAGAGTTACTGTGTGTCAAAAGATGTGTTATTTATGTTGCCACGGAGTAAGCATTTAAAACTTTATTTGATCTCGATATTAAATATTACAAATAAACGAATAGTTAATGATGTTATGCAAATTTCCTATATACATCTTGTAGAAAGCTTTATGCAATCTTGAAATTTTATAGAAGTGAGAAAAATAAAAAATGTCTATCGCATAACAAGTTTGAATGCGACTTGTTTGCGCATTGCGATTTGCGAGTACTAAATCAGATAGTCAAAATGCGACTAGTTTGCGGCCTGCTATCTCGTCCAAAGGCAAAAGGTTAACAAAAGAATAAAAAAAAAAAAAAGAGGAAAAAGTTAAAATAACCGAGTTTCAAAATTTAAATGTAATAAAAAGAAAAGTCAAAATATTGGTAAGATGAAAAATTTCAAAATATAAATAGGCATTTGTTGAATTGTTGTTTTGTTTGTTTCTCTCTACTCTGTCATTCAGCTGAGCCCAATAATATCAAAGCAAAGCAATAATAAAAGAAAGAAAGAAAGAAAGAAAGCAAGCTTCTCTTCTTCCTCCTCTCTGTCCCTACCCCCTGTTTGTCATCATTTCTTCATCTTCATCATCTCATTCATTTTCGAACAATTTCTCCTCTCTACAAACCACTCACAATCTATGCTGTATGTAGAAATATATATTAAAAAAAATTGAATTTTTCTGGTTGAATTGAAACACAGCGAGAATTTCGGTGAGGCCGGTACTGAATTTTCGTCAGGTTGTGTCTAGAGAGTGCTAAACTAAGTGTTTCCATATGGCGTCATCCAAGGTGATGTCGTCAAGGTCACCGTCCAATCCGGATCTGCCACGTCAGTCCGGTGTTCCTTCTTCTCAATTACCACCTGATCGTGGCGGCGGCGGCGGTGGTGGTACTCTTGGTTCGATGAACATGGATGATTTTCTGAAATCGTTTTACACAGATTCGGATTCTATGGTGAAAGGTCAGAAAGGAATTTCGGAGATGATGAGTGAAATGGTGACTACTGCTGGTGGTGAAAAGAGGGGACCGGTGGGGATGACTTTGGAGGATTATTTGGCTAAGGCGGGTGCTGTGGCGGAGGAGGATGTTAGAGTTCCGGCGCCGATGGTTGGTGGTGGTTATGGGATGGATGGAGTGATGGTCGGTGGAGTTCCAGCTGTTCAGTTTGGATCTGCGGTGAAGAATGGGGGTTTTGGGGTGGAATTTGCGAATAATGGTGCTGGTGGTGGTGGTAGGGGGAAGAGGAGGGCGGCGGTGGAGGAAGTGCCGCTTGATAAGGCCACACAGCAGAAGCAGAGGAGGATGATTAAGAATAGGGAGTCTGCTGCTCGGTCTAGGGAGAGGAAGCAGGTTTGTTTCTTTGTTTCTTTGTTTCTTTGTTTGTTCATGCACTCCAGGTGTTTGATGTTTGTTCAGTTCATTTGTGGTTGATTTTGACTATTCCTTTGTTTTGGTTTTGTTTAATAGGCTTATACTATTGAGTTGGAGTCACTTGTAACGCAGTTGGAAGAGGAGAATGCTAGGCTTTTGAAAGAAGAGGTATGTATGTGTGATTAACGCTCATCATTCAGGCTTTCCTTCTGGGAAATGAATGATGAAATTGAAGCATTGCATTACTAATCTATACTATCATACAATATGAAATTACTTTCATTTTACCGACTTTTTTACTGGAACTGGCAAGGAGATACTGCTGTATTGGATTCTGAGCTTTACTGAAATTCTAGCCAACTAGCTCTTTGAGCGCATAATATTCTTGAATGTTCGATTGGATTGTTTGGTTGGTTTTGTTTTAGGAAAAGTTCATAGTCGTCCTGGTCCTTATTTCGTATGTTTGTCCATTTAGCATTCTAAAGTTAATAGTCGTCTTGATCCTTATTTCGTATGTTTGTCGATTTAACATTGTAAAGTTAATAGTCGTCTTGATACTTATTTCGTATGCTTGTCGATTTAGCAAAGTGTTGCCAATGTAGAGAGAAAGTTAATAGTAACTTATCACCTTAGATCTTTTGTGCATCATATGTTTGATCTAAGTTCTAACATTGCTTGGAGTGAGGAGTCCTGAGTACACTTTCTTTTTATGAATGTGAAATCTAAAAGTGATTGGTTAGCATGCTTCTGGATTGGGATTTATAATAATCTCTCCTATTTATTTACCTTTTTCCTTTTGCATCCAAGAGTTGTCAGTTGTTCTTCGGCTCTGTGTGTAACCAGTGAACTACTACAAGATAAATTAAATAATACACAGCACAGGTGCTGTATACCATGTTCAGTTTCATGCTCCATGTCTCTGTCGTCTTTGTTTAAACATGAGATAATCAACCTCTGTTAACATGATGTCGAGGAGGTTTTAAGTGTAATTCTTATTTCTGCAGGAAGCATTGAACAAAGAGCGTTATAAGCAGGTATGAGATCACTTTTCCTTTTTAGTTGTTCTTTAATTTTCCCAGCGTTCTTAGCACTGGGCTAGTGATTCAACATGACTGAATGACTCAACCTTTTCGTTTCTTAGGCATATGTACACAGTGCAAAATGTCTAGAACTAGCGATTAGAGTATACCGTAACTCTAGATGATGCATTATACTAGTAGCCAATGGTACATGTTTACTTCTCTTTTCCAGAAAAATGTATGTTTGAAAACTCTTGAGAGCAGTGAAGGGAAGGGGAAGAGAAGGGAATGATAAATATTGTAATATGACATGAACTTCAATTTTCATGAGATGAAAGGGGAATGTTGATGTCTGCTCCCTCAATAGCCTGCCAATAGAGAGTATTTAGAATTCATCTGTTCCTATTGTTCTGAATAATGGAGGACTGAGATCACACACTCACACTGATCCACACCCTCTAAATTTTCTTTATGTGAGTGCCTTCTGATGTAGCATCATATTGGTTTTAGCTGAGGCAATAGTTAAATAGTTCATGAAAAACAATTATGTGGCTCTCACGATGCACCTGTTTTTTGGTAATGGATCTGTGTCATCTAGAGCACTCATTTTTCACACTAGTGGGGAGTAGTGTTCTCTACTTCTCTAGCCTCAAAATGTCGATCTAATCCTGCTAATCAGCTTTCACATGCCTTTCAGAATCTCAAGTTTGGGTTTTTTTTTTGCAGCTCATGGAGAATCTAGTCCCAGTCACAGAACAACGTAGACCTCCAAGAGTCCTCAGGAGAACGCATTCTATGGAATGGTAGGTGATCAATCCTAGCTGAAGCCTCATAATGGTATTGATACCCGTGGAGAAACTGTTCCTTGCCTGCCGTAGATGATAGGAATAGAGTAATGTCGCGAGGAGACGTTCTGGCATGGGGTAGTAAAAGGGTGTTAATCTGACAAATTAACTACAGATGTTTATGTTACATTTTAAGTTTATTTGTTGTAAAGGCATGCATGCAGCTGAATGTAGAAATTGTGAACTTAACTTCAGTGAAATAATTTTATTGTTTTTGTTTTATGTCCTCTGTATTTGATATCTTAATGTTAAAGTGCACTGTTTGTATATGTACCGTAAATAAAGTTGATGTTTCTTAGATGTAGTTTTGCGTGTTTGAATTGTAGAATTGGCGCAAATGTAAGAACAGAAGATAATATAAATCGCAAGAAACTTCAGAATTTGTGGTTCCAAAAACAACAGAACTCATCAAATTCATTACATATCTAGTGTATAAAACTTCAATGTAGCTAAAAGTTGTTCTCAAAAGGTGTAGTTAGCTAAAACAAAACATAACATTGTTCAGAAAGAACTAACACTGTTCTATGGTGGGTGTTTGGACTGTAACGTTAACCCCAAAGAGCCTAATGCGCTTAACGCTAGGAGCCAAGTCTACAGCTACAGAATGCGAGGTCTCATGGCCTCCTAGCGCAATTTCTGAATCTTTCATGCCAACAGAGTTGGCAACATTCCTTCCGAGATTTGTTTCGACACTCCTAACAGCCCTCACAGTTCGTTTCTGAGCCACATCGATCACAATAAAGGACTGGCCAAAGTGGCGTGCACCACGCCCCTCGTAGAAATAGAACGCAATGGTGTCATTTGCCTTTAACCCCTTATCTTAACGAACCTGTTCCAGCCTCGAGTAAAGACAAAGCTTTGGCTACTCTTCCAGTAACAGTACCTGAACTTCCATAGCTTCATGTTCTTGTCAAAGAACTCCAGCTGGACTTCGTCGACTCTCCCAGAGTCCTCTAGGCTCTGATCATCAGTGGTCTCAGGGACCGTCGGGAAGTGCTTGACTGCAAACCTCTTTGGAATCACCAACCTGTTCAGCTTGCCAACGTCACTTGGCGTCAGCTCTTTCTCAAACAGTAGGGTACATTTGAACTCCGAATCACCACCGGATGAGAGAGTCGTACCCATATGCACTTCACCTTGCTGGCTTCTAAGGAAATCAGTGAACTTGGAAGGATACGAACCATCCCTTATCATGTTCAAAACCGCATCAGCCGTATAATTACTCTGGAACAAAGGCTCTTGAGCAGTAATACTATTCCACTGGAAGTTCTTATGCGAATCTTCCTTGCGAAGCTTAATAGCAGCGCTATCATAAGCCCTAGCAGCCTCAACCTCAGTCTTGAACGTTCCAAGCCAAATACGCTGCTGGCCCGCGTAGATTTGTGCACCCCAATGCCCGTTGTTCTGCAGCACAACACCTTTGTACTTCTCGACTCTAGAGCGCTTGCTTCCTACCGTGTAGACGCTACTATTCGAATCCGAAGACTCGTCGTTCCCTATGTTTAATTTCGCCTGTGAAATCATGCTCAACATCTCTTCTTCCATAAAAAGTCTGAAAAACTGGCAAAGGTAAAAAA
The DNA here is from genome assembly GCA_028274465.1 of Plantago ovata. NCBI lineage: Eukaryota > Viridiplantae > Streptophyta > Magnoliopsida > Lamiales > Plantaginaceae > Plantago > Plantago ovata. The sequence goes on along the minus strand of CM051458.1, from coordinate 99,170,100 downwards.
AACTTAACAGAATTCAAACAAGTTTCGCACGAAAGGGAGCCTTAAAAATCAAATCTTGCGTCAAGTTTCTGTAATAGTTATGCGTAACATAAACAGAATCAACATAAATTTTCGACACAAGTTGTGAAAACAAACAAGAACATGAAAGTTACCTGCAGGTAGGTTCAGGGAAAACAATCAGAACAGGTGAGAAATACGAATCAAGTGTGGAACCTAAGTAGAAAAAACTTGAGGGAGATATCAATTTAGGTGCATAAATAGAGCAGAAGATTCGTACTACAACGGAATGATTTATGGAACGAGATCTTCAATCAGAGATTACGTTAGTGTAATGTAAAATGGTTAGTTTAAACTAAGTTTGGAAGGTTGTTTAATTAATTTTTGTATTTGCGAAGTTTCCTTTTTGTGAATCGGTAATTTTCTTTGTATATCGGACATGCGAAATTAGAGCATGTAATTTTTCCATGTTTGGGCCTGAGACTGGCTCACCGACTTTGGAAACTAGCATTAATGGCACCCTATGGTTTATTCCAACAAGCTGATTGAACATAAATTGGTATGTTCTCAAGGAGAGAATTTGATTTGGTGCACTGGAACGTTCTTTCATGTTGGAATATTTGGTGGATTGGTATTTTTTTTCTGGATTTGTAAAGGCGAACGGGTCGTTGTGGGTGTCTGTTCGTGAAAGTCAAATTTTATACTTATTTAATTTTATTTTTTTTATTGTTTTTTTAAGATTAGCACTCTTCCAACAAACTTCAACAGTTCAACATACCGTACTACATAACTTTAGTTTTTTTTTCTCGATCGACACAATTTTTTTAAAGTTTTTATTTATTTATCTGCCTTATGTTTAAGCACACTGAAATGAATGAAACTAGTGATTAGATTAGAGGATAAGCCAGTGTAAGATTATGTTTTGTATTGGAAAATTTTATTGTTCTCATTTATGTCGGTTTATTAGATGTTAAGGGTGTATAACCACTAGTCAATACGGCACTTTCTAATAGAGAATGTAGGATCCACACATGGAAACTACATCCTATATTAGAGTGTCGCACTCCTAACATCTAAAAAAATAATTTATTACAATCAAAATTCAAATTACGTTGATTCGTTGATTCATAAGATGTGTCAGATAATGTCACTGCAGACACACAAAAAAAAAAGAAAAAAGCTAGTAGTTGTTAGATGAATGTGTTCAAAGGTTGCAGTCTTGTAGCTCAAGGAATCCACAAAATTTTGAAGAAAACAGCTGTAGCCTCCAAAATTTTGAAACAAGTTTTTGCACAAGTTTATACCTATCCAATTCCAACCAGGTATTGCATCAAATGTGACAGCTAACTGCCAGGCAGAGTTTAACTTCTGTGATCATCATCTACAAAATCTAAAGTCTAAAGTCTAAAGTCTGAACTCTAAACCAACCAATCGAGACTGCGGACTGTTTGGTTCGATTCTAACAGGACGATAACTGCGATTGGAGCACTCAACAACTATACAGCCACAAAACTCAAACTGCTTCACATCCGAAACATTGCAAGTAGTTCAAAACAATACATGCTGATAAGTGATAACTACAGGCTTTGCAAATGAACACGTTACAAACACACCGGAGGGACGTTAGGCCAGTGACTACTGACTACTATGTACCACCGGTGGTTGTTCATTCAAGTCATGCAAAGAACCATGTGATATTCCGTTGTGATGGCCAGACAGCCTCACATCAGAGCTCCGCCTTGACAAGCTTCCTATACTAGTATATCTTATATCCCGCGCTATGCTTCTGAATGACATTGAAGTCTTGAACTGAAATAAAGTGTAGAATTCTATATTAGTCTGTTTAAATGTAACTTTTTTGCTGTAACTGAGTAAATTGAAACAACTGGTTTAAGCAGAGACATTGATGGGAGGCAGAGAATAGAAGTTGTAAGTAAGAGCACTGCATAAGAGGGCCTGGAAAAACACAGTTGGAACATTGGCCTTAAATTCGAGAAATTAAGAAGCTTATGTTTTGATACAGAGAACTGGAGAAGGTATACTGGTGCATTTACTAATCGAACTAAACTGAATGTCGATGAATTACACAAGTAAAGATAATCCTAAGGTTTGAAACAATCATCATCATGCTCTACGAGGAAATAAAGAATGACCAAAGGTGCAAACGATCTACTTTCTGCATCAATGCATTGAATGACACGAGTACATATAATCAGGTCGGTACAAGATCAAAATACACTACAGACTACAGGTCCAAGAAATGACATGAGTACACATAATCGTAAGGTTGGTACTGAGCTTTGATTCATTTAGGCCATCACTCACAAAACCACGATATGTCGCTAAAAAAGCCATGACAACACTTTATAGAATGAATCTCAAGCACCAACAGCTAACTTAAAGAAACATGAGCATCTAATTAAGGTATAATGTAGCTTAAGGTAAATCCACTGTTCAAACATATCTTTAGCATCATTTACCACAAACATTACTACAATATCACACAAACATGCTCATATATCATCAGTGAGACTGTGAATAGCAACCAAGCAATTAGAATAACAAACACGACCCATGTATCCCTCAAAACAGAACAGGAAAGCAGAACATATACAAGACTGAAACGAAATGAGAAACTCCTGTTACTACTTAGACCCAGCAAGCAAATCTCGGCTAAATCTACAAGATTTACACATATCTTGCTGAGAAGTAACAAAACTTACGAATGTGAATTGAAGCGTTGCCCTCAGAAATGAAACACGTGGCATAAGATAAAGAGTCATAAGACCCATGAAAATAGGAAGCGAAGGAAATGGGATCAGAGAAAGCCAAGTCTTGAAACTCCAATTCTGCAGTATCATGTATTTCAGACCCAAGAATGAGACAGCCTTTTCAAACATTCAAGAAACAGATCAAGACACTTCACATCAAACCTATAGAAGCCTTGTCTTGCACACCCTGACACTGAGATGGGATGGAATCTAGCTCCTCAACAGAAAGAGGAGGAAGGGAGCTGAGTTTGTATGTGAAAGTAAATTAGGCTAAAAAGAAAAGAAAAGAAAACAGCTGTAGCCTCAAACTTTTGAAGCAAGCTATTTGCATAAGTTCATATCTATCCAACTCCAACCAGGTATTACATCAACTGTGACAGTAACTGCCAGACTGAGTTTAACTTTTGTGAACATCTTCTACAAAATCTTAGCGAACCAATTGAAACCGCAGACTGATATGTTCTGTTCTAACAGGATGATAACTGCGATTAGAGCACTCGATAACTCTACAAGCAAAAAACTCAAACTGCTTCACATCCAAAAACATTGCATGTAGTTCAAAACAAAATATGCTGAGAACTACAGGCTTCGCAGATGAACACAACACAAAAACAAAGGCCAAGATGATGAAATGCTGAGAATGAAGAAATGAACGAACCTCAATATCTTTCCAATACAAATAAACAAAGACGATGTTTCATATAGGTAAAGGTTGCCTCAGACATACATGTTTAACAAAGGGAGGAAATAACAACAGAGCTGACAATGCAGCATTGACAACCACAGGACACAGGCATAAAACCGATTTATACAAGAAGTATATCGCTAAGTACACTCTACCTGCTAGATACGTAACTGCTTCCCTTGAACTAAACAGCAACAAATGAATCAACGAATATTACTTGTAGTTTCACATCTTTTCGATACTGATTGCTAACATAATTCAAGTTTCAGAAGCCTGGCCCAAGAATTCCATACCTTCGGTGCGGCAACTCATAACCTTCCTGAAAGTCTGACGTAACTGACGTTCTAATGGTTCCAATTCGGCCTTACAGATATCACAAACTGATGACAGTTCTTGCACATTCTCCTTGAGCTCATCCTTCAGCTCCTCGGCCAATGGACACTGAGCGGCATCAATCAAATCTGTTATCTGGTTTACACACTTTTCAATCTGATATATTTCCCTTAACAATCCACTCGAATTACGCCTGTCCCTCTTTTTAGACTCTTCAATGATCCTACTCTGAAGCAAAACTAATGGTACACTCCAGGGAAAGTTACGCGGAACAGTGAAATGAATCTGCATGCTCCGGTCTTGACAAGGAATTGCAGCCACAAGAGCCCATAAAACAAACATCAGCACAAAACCCATTGTAAATATAAGCATGGCAAGACTGTTTCCTGCTAAATCATTTGGGCGTGGGGGAATTAAGCTGGTTGCGATTTGCTGGAGTTGCTTAGAAGCAGACCATAAAGGTGAAACGCTCCAAGATAGAGATCGGGAGTGCCCTGATGAACCTGAAGATTTACGCCGCTGATCCTTATTCTTACGTGCAAAAGAACGGTTATTACTTGAGAACATAGATCCTGTGTCTTTTTCGTGTAGCATTAAGAGTGTCAAATCCATTACAGCTTTTCTTGCTCTCCGGATTTGGCCTTCACCAAGTACCCTCTGTTGGCTATCCAGAGCAGTTACTATGATCTCTAAATGCTTTTGCCACATGCGAACAGTCTCAATTCCATCACGAGTAGCGTTTAAAATGTCCATTGCCTTGATAGACCGTTCAAAATACTCAGTAGCAATCTTCTCTGCAGGTGGATTGGAGAGCAGTGCCTTGTTTTCACGTAACACACCTTGAAAATCATCCTGACAGCTTACAAATGCGTCCAAAAGCTTGCTTATCCAAGAAATCGAGAGGAGCTCATCATCACCAACCTCTGACAGATTATGAAACCGAAGGCTGACTTCTTGTTGAAACAAATGCAGGTTTGGAATCTCTGGTTCATTGCCTGTTTCTGAGTGAACCTGATCGTTTCTGACAGGCAGGATTGGACGACGAAATGTAGCAAAAGCGTTGAAGCACCATGTGAAGGCATACTTCAACACTAAATGGACTTCAATATAAAGGGCACTTCAGGCAAAAGATCCACGCTGAAAAAAAGCGAAAACGAAATCAGTTCAACTCCACCAAATTACAAGTGATGATAAGTTTACATCTCCGTATTGTTAATCAGCAAGAGCCAAATATCCGAATTCAGAAACTCCCTACATGATCCTACAGCAAAAATCCACCTCTCATGTAAAATAAAATTCAAGCAGCCTTATCAAACTCAAAACTCAAAGATAACTAGTAATCCAACAAGGCAACCATAACATGTCATGAACCTAACAGAAAGGCAAAAACTACAAACCAGTCTCATCAACACCAACCAAAATAAGCCTTAACAAAAAAATAAAAAAATAACAAAAAATAATAATTAAAAAAAATTATAAACAACAAAACACATCCTTAAACCTCCTGAGCTTATGCACGTCCAATAACTCTATATGATTCAAGCATATACATATATCAAGAAAAGGAATTCTTTGAGCAAACAATAGATCAATCGATTCAATAAGCCCAAAAACTTGATAAACATTACAGAACAGTCGAACCCAGATCAAGAAATTATCTCTAATACAATCTTAGAAAGAAACGGCAAACCAATTCAAGATAATTGATGTAACAGAAACAAAATATACAGAGCATGAAAATGATTGTACCTTTGTTCCGTGACGGTACGAGTGCATTGGAAAAGGATTTTTACAGAGCAACAGGAATGGAATATTTGTTTCAAGGAAGGGAAGGGAAAGGAAATGGAGAAAAGAATTTGGAATTTTTTTTTATTTTTTTTAATTGTATAGTAATAACCCTAGCTAGCGGAGATAGACAGACATGAAATCCTTATGATGATATACATACAAACAATAGATACAAGAAGAGGGGGAAGAGAAAAGTTGAAAGGCTCACGAAAAGAGAGAGCTGTATACAACAAGCAACCTTCAATTTCATATTTAATGCTTACCAGTTGGGGTGATTTTTTATATTATATTATGGTGTTTTCAATTACTGCAAATTAAATAGTTTTTGCCCAAATTATTTTATTAAACACTTGGGCTAATTAATTCTAAATAACTCTTAAAAAATACTTCAATTTTTTTTCTATATACATATAAAGTAAAGGGAAAGTAAAATCTTATCTTTACATATTTAAAGTTAGAGTTTAGTTCAACATATTCCACCATCTATCTATTTCTATTTGACCATCATCCTCCCTTTTTTTAATATTCTTTATGTATTACTTTATCGTTCCTTCTAATAAATTATGTGTACATTTTATGTTTTTGTAAAATTTTATCTAATACTTTTGTTGTGTGAACTACCATTAAACCAAACAGACAAACACTATAAACATTATATAATTCTCATAAAAAAATGTTCCGAAAATGAAAGGTATCTTTCATATTAAGAATATAGTGTGTAATTTCTATGATTTTATTTTATTTCGATAAAAAATAATATAATATGGTGTTAATGTGAAAGTGGGTTGGAGTTTGTGACACTCCAACACTAATGTCATTTGTGACATCTGTACAACTAATCAAATATGACCCAAGGATTTGAATAATCTCTACAATATTTCAATAATACGTATAAATGCAATTTACTAGGAGTATTTTTTTTTTCTGGGGAAGGTTTTGTAAGTGCAATTGGTGATGAAAGCATGAAACATTCTGATAAGAAATAGTATATATTTGATTTGAAAATCTTAGTCAATGGACAAGTACCATCTGTATGATTAGAAAAGAAGAAAAACCAAAAAGCTCTTCTTGAATTTAAAAAGATTAGTCAGTAACCCACTTCTTATTTTAAAAAAATTTAAAAAAAAAAATCAAAGAACAATCAAGACGTGAGATTATTCAACGTCTTTTATTAATTACTTCGTATAATTTAATTTGCTATATTGAATAATCTTATCTTGGTGTAGTTAATAGTCATCCATCATACATGGCGCTCATAATTGTGAAACTTGATGAAAGACATGTAGGCATGTAATGTGATTTGCAAGTCACTAATCTGATTGAATCTGATAAGTGCCCTTAATTACGATCTTTTAAAATTATGGCGTGCATATATTAATCAAAAAGAATAAAATAAAATCAAACAATTATGTCTGTCCATTAGGCATGTGAAGTCATTCCAATTTGGTCGATTTATTTAAGGATAATGATAATATAAAAATAAAATGGGGTGTTCAAGTCAAGGGCATTGGCAAAACGACAAACATTTCAACAGTAGTACTATCAGACTGGTGTTTTGTCGTTTAATGATTGGATATAAAATCAAAATGAATTAACATTAAGCACGTGACAATGACGATGCTCCCCTGTACACTTCAACGTAATGTAATCGCTAATTCAAGTTGCCAAAACACAAACATTGGCGACACCTATGATTTATCCCTTTCAGTGCTTTCACAATAAACAAGAAAATTATACAAAACCCCTCTGAGTTTTGCCACCTATCACTTTCCCCACACCCCATGTTTCAAGGGAAGCAAATAGATAGGGGCTATATCGTCTAAAAAGTTCATAATTGTACACCATACGTGGGGTGCATATTGTCCTTATCCTTACAAATATCATTAGCAAACCAAGATAATCAAAAGTCACATTGTTGGAGAGTCCGAGAGAAAATACTACTCCCTCCTATCTTTTTTTAGTTATATTTTAGTAATTTCACACATATTAAGAATATCCTATTAAATTATTTTCAAAAGACTATTAATATTAATATAATATTGTGTTGATATTAGTAAATATATGGACAAAAGAGATTTAATCCTATTAGGCCCTCTCCATCAGAGTCTCAACTAGGAACTTGAGCTCTTAGTTGAGACTCCAACAGAGGCTCAAGTGGATCAAGTGTTGAGCTTGAGCTCAACTGATGAACTCAAATTCAACTCATATTATATTAATTTTTCTTTTCCTTTTACTTTTTTTTTTTTCTTTTTTTGTCCTATGTGTTGTCCTATTTATTTAATTTGATGTATTGATGATGAGTATACAATATACTACTACTAATCTACTACTAGCTAGCGTGTTGATGATCAGTATACATACTACTACTAACATATTTTAACCTCTAAAACGACAAATTATTATTAAAACTAGAATAGTATATTTTAACCTCTACAATAGCAAATCTATTGTACTTTAGAAATTTCTTATAATATTTATTGCATTTCGAAATATTTTATAATTTATATGATGTTTTAAAATGAAATGAATAATGAATTAGAAAAAAAACTACTGATAAAAAAAGGATGAAATAAAATAATAATAAAAAAAAAAAGGGGATCAATGGGGATCAACTGTTGGAGTATGTTGCAGGAGGTGGGGATTAAGGTAGTGGAATGCTGACGTGGCAATTTAACTCCACTTTTAAGCTCAACTATTGGAGAGGGACTAAATAAGATAGGAGGGAGTAGTGAATAGATTTAGGATGGGTTGACTGTTGATAAAGTAAAAACTTACTTTTACAATTTGTCAAAATGCATGTTTGCCATTTGATTCGCTTCCTATAGACAAAAGAGGTTCTAGTACTTTCTAATTGCATCAACGTTTGTTGGCTCTCAGATGCCTAAGTCTTGGTGCTTCCTCCTATTCTCACAATTAATAGAATGTTGTGAGTCTGATTATAGTACTAATAGTGTGTAACTACGTGCTAAAGAGATTCGAAGTCCTGTTCTAATTGCCGGTAGTTTCCGCGGTGTTGTTGTCGGTGTATCCAAAGAATACACGTTGATGCTATGATGAAATTCCCTTGGTGATTGCATAATACACAAGCAATACCCGCAGATACAGGATTGTCAGTAGATGATCCATCGGTGCTTAGGCAGATGGGTCCTTGTCCTGACGGCTTCCATTTCTTTTGTAAATGTTGTTCACGGTTTAGAATGTGTTGGTGTGGTTAGTAACAGTTGATTGTTTCATTCGCAGACACTTGTGTTTGCACCATTCCAGATTATCCAATAATAAATATAAATCAACTTATAAAATTCTATAACGTTCTGTTTATGTTTTAAGTGAACTTATTAATCACAAAGTTATTTCTTTCTGGATAATAATAAGTGGTTTGCACACCACTTCAATTTCTACTAGTGTAAATAGTCTTATGAAAGTATGAGATAGGCTGAATGTCCGCATGTTATGACTGAAGTTCACCCTATACTTATGTCTTTGTCTCATTATATTATGTGAACGATAAAATAAAGATTTATAAATCTATGTTCATTTAGCCTTAAATTTAGTTCCATTAAGTTAATATCATTTTAGTTCAGATTAGATCAAATTATCATAATTTCAGACTGGCTTAGTAAAAATTTATACTTCAAATAAATTTAGGTTAGTTCTGATTAGTTATTTAAGTTCAGTTTTGATTAATTACGTTTAATCCAGTTTAGAATTTTCATTTTTTTCAGACGAATCAAACATGTGAACGAACTACGAAGTATGTGGTTAGTTTGGCTTATGAATATGTTTCAACTTTCAAGGGAAGAAAAAATGAAACTGAAGTATATTACACTCTATATTTGAAGGGAAATCATATCTGTTTTCCACATATTCGTTCATGTTTTATTTCACAAATTTCCATTGAAACATGCTACACTATGCTCTGTTATTTTAAGAATTTGGAGTAGATTGTATGCTGTCGAACATTACACACATTCTTGTACCACAAGAAAATAAGTAGAGCAGAACATTATGCTAAGTTTAGGTTTTAATTTGCTTATTCTAGTCTCCAGAGACAATATATGGAGCTTATAGCAGCAGCAAGTTTTTAATAATGAAATTTGACAACTAGCAGCATAATCTGGAAAAATGGTCCAAAAGTTTAGGAGTAGGTACTACACTACCACTAATATAGTTGGGTAGTTGGCTCAACTCAAGCATATCGATCATTGCTTGCAAATCATGCTCTGTAGATTGTTTGTACTACACTACTCCATCTCACGCTAATTAACTCATTTATTATTTCTGGCTCTCGTCAATTATAGAAACCCTACAAGCTAGTACTCCTAAATCCTAATTATATTTGCTTCAGCTAATACTCATTCTAATTATAATTAACCTGCCTTTTGATTTGTGGTTCGCTTTGTGCTTATCAAGAATATATTCCTAACTTTCACCACAATTCTAATGGACACACTGAATTCCACTAGTTTGATTTACTGTACATTCTGTGCTTACACGTATTTCTTACACATGACAGATTTTTACATGTTAGGGGCAAACAGTGTAGGGAATTTCCTGATTCACAATTTTACTCACCAACAAACAACGAACAACACCAATCGAGCTTCAATTGCAATCAACAATGGAGACACCTACGAAAGTTAGAAGAACATAATCGAACCGACACCAAACGATTTACGTGGTTTGGTCCTCAAATGACCAACGTTCACTTGAACAACACCGATGAATCTTATTGATGACAAATGTGAGGTGTTATCTCAACAACTGTTTCCGAATGCAATCAGGAAAAGGTAATTGTCTCCATTAGGAAATCAATTCCTATTTGAATTCAATTCCTATTCGAATTCCTTTAGGTATAGCTGCAAATTGAAGGCTATATAAAGGGGTGATTATTGCATGCTCATAACCAGATCTGGAGATATAACAACACAGCTTGAAGACCCGGTTCGACTACTTCGAAGGGTGATATTATATAGATTATAGGTTCTAGCTTTGAGAGACAGATTTGTTCTTGTTTCTTGCATACTGTTAGGGACTTGTAATTGGGTTTGATATAATATAGTGGAAGCTGGTTGATCTCCGTGGACGTAGGTTATTTACAACCGAACCACGATAAACTCTTGTGTCTTTCTTGCTTATCGTTCTTGCTCTGTTTCTGGTGTTTTGGTTGCTTGGGTGTGTGTTTGATTGGTGCAGCTGGTTCTTGGTGGTTTAGTTGTGTTGTGAGCTTTTGTGATTAGGTATAATCGACTATTGTTGAATCGAACTCAACAATTGGCGCCGTCTGTGGGAAGAAGGGTCGAAGGAATTTACCGGGAGAATCCAAAGCTTGATATAAGCAATGTCGTCAACTAAAGTCGAGATTGAGAAGCTGACGAAGCACACAGATTTCAGCCTGTGGAAACTGAGGGTTAAGGCCTTGTTGTCGGATTATGGAGCTGACGATGCTCTGTTGGGGGATGAAGGTCTTAAGGATATTAAAGACGATGCAAAGAAGAAGGAAATCAAGAAGAAGGCATTCAATACACTGATTCACTCATTGAGCGACGAAGCATTGAGGGAGGTTGTTAAGTGTACTGATGCAAAAGAAATCTGGGATAAACTTGAAAAAGTTTATATGGGGAAATCATCAGCCCAGATGATGTATCTCAAGCAGAAGTTTCTTGGTTTTAGGATGGATGAAGGTAGGCCGATTCTGGAGCAGTTAGCAGAGTTTGACAAGATCACAACACACTTGGAGAATGTTGGTGATAAGACTACAGACGCAGACAAAGCTATGGTGTTGCTCAACTCCCTTCCCAACTCCTATGAGAACTTTAGAGATTCGTTGATGTTTGGTAATGTTGAAGTAACTTTGGATTTGGTACGGGAATCATTGAAGACTAGGGAGTTCCATAAGCAGAAGAATCTGCAGGAAGGTGGACATTCGGCTGAGAGTCTTGTTATGAAGTACCATGGTTCCAAGAAGGGTTCTTCAAGGGAAAGATTACCAAAGGAGAAATATAAGAAGCAAGAGAGTAAGAGGTCATCAGATTCTGTGGAGAATAGGAGGTGCTACCACTGTCACAATAAGGGACATCTCAAGAAGGATTGCCCTGTGTGGAACAACAGGAAGCCAAAGCAATCTGGGGGAGAGGCAGGAACAGTTGACATAGCACAAGCTACACAATCTTTTGACATCTCAGAGGTACTTACGGTCTCTACTTCTAATATAGACTTATCCTGGATACTTGATTCTGGGTGCTCTTTTCACATGAGTCCAGTTAAAGAATGGTTTACAAACTTCAAATATGGGAAAGGTGGAACTGTACTTTTGGGGAACAATCAGTCATGCATGGTCAAAGGCATTGGTGATGTTAAATTGAAGTTGCATGATGGAACTGTTAGATTGTTAACTGGTGTAAGGTACATACCTGATTTGAGGAGGAATCTGATCTCACTTGGTCAATTTGATGCTATGAGATATTCATGGAGTTGTAGTCATGGTGTTCTGCGAGTTATGCACGGGGTTCAGGGGGGGGGGGTGTTGGGTCAACACCTCAGACAACCTTGCTGGAAGGTGTTAAGAAGAATGGTCTATACTATTTATCTGGTAACACAGTAGCTGGAGAAAGTGCAGCAGTTCATGGGAATGACAACACATATCTATGGCACAGGAGGCTTGGCCATCTTGGAGAGAAAGGATTGAAGGAACTTACCAAGCAGGGATTACTTGGAGGAGACAAGTTCACTAAGTTACCATTCTGTGAGACATGTGTGATGGGGAAGGCGCACAAGACCAGTTTCAACACAGGGAAGCATACTACTAAAGCTAACTTGGATTATGTGCATTCAGATTTATGGGGACCATCCAGGACACTCACTCAAGGTGGAGGTAAATATTTCATCTCATTCATAGATGATTATTCAAGGAAGGTCTGGGTTTATATTCTGAAGTCTAAGGATCAAGCATTTAATCAGTTCAAGGAATGGTTAGCTGAGGTAGAGAATCAATCAGGAAGATCATTGAAGTATCTCAGGACTGATAATGGATTGGAGTTCTTATCTACTGAGTTTACTAATTTCTGTAAAGAGAAAGGTATTACTAGACACAGAACAGTTGCAGGCACACCACAGCAGAATGGAGTTGCGGAAAGAATGAATAGAACTTTATTGGAGAGAGCTAGGTGTATGTTACTGAGTTCTGGGGTAAGCAAAGGTTTCTGGGGAGAAGCTATGGTTACAGCAGCAATACTTATCAATAAGAGTCCAGCTGTGTCTTTGGAGTTTAAGACGCCGGATCAAGTATGGACTGGAACAACTGGGGACTATTCAAAACTCAAGGTGTTTGGTTGCTTGGCTTTAGCACATATCAAGCAAGATAAGTTGGAAGCTAGAGCATTGAGATGTATCTTTATTGGTTACCCAAAGGGGGTTAAAGGATATAAGCTTTGGTGCATAGAACCTGGAAAGGGAAAGTGTATTATAAGCATGGATGTCCAGTTTAATGAAGATGTGTTACCTCTGAAGGACAAGCAGGCAGGTGTTGACAGAGGGGGTTCACCCAACCCCAAACTCAACCTCGACTCTGCAGAAAATACCAGAATTGAGTTAGAAGATGAGAGAGTTCACTCTCAGGTGGAGACCACAGTGGAGGATGATGTTGCGGATGCTGAGCCTATCTTACCAGTGAATGAGGAGTCTAGTAGTAGCTCAGAGTCAGATGGTGATGATCGACTTGATGATGAAGTTGGTGAAACTTCAAACTATCAGCATACAAAAGATCAAGGATATGCACAGGGAATTTCAGTTGAGGTGGAGTCTGAGGATGAAACTGATAAACATCAGGAGAAGTTGTTTGGGCTATGGAGCAGGTTGATACACTAGGTGTTGGACAAGGGGTTGAGACACCCTGACCGGAACTCCAGAACAACAGGTTTATAATCAGGTCCCAGAATACTCAGGTACTGGATATGAAGCTCTGGATGATGAGTTTCGGGAGATTGCAGATGGAAGGATCTGTATGTGGATGATATGTTGATTACTAGCAGGTCAATGGAGGAGATTGAACACTTAAAGGGAAGCTGCGGGAAGAATTTGAGATGAAGGATCTTGGGGATGCAAGTAGAATTATTGGGATGGATATCACTAGGACAAGAAGGAGAAGAATTGTTTCTATCCAACCTAGTATCTCATGAAGGTTCTAGCCAATTCAATATGTCAAATTGCAGTAGTGTGGTTACTCCTATTGCGCCTGGGGTAAAGTTATCTGAGGAACAATGTCCTAAGGATGATGCAGAAGCAAGGATTATGTCAAGAGTACCTTATGCAAGTGCAGTTGGAAGTATTATGTATACTATGATTGCTGCAGGCCAGATCTTGCATATGCTATGAGTGTTATCAGCAGATACATGGGGAATCCTGGGAGAAGGCATTGGGATGTTGTGAAGGATGTTCTCAGATACTTAAGTGGCACAAGGATGATGGGACTGAGGTCAAGAAAAGCAATGACTTGCAGAATCCATTGGTTGGATATGTGGATGCAGATTTTGCAGGGAACTTGAATGGAAGAAAGTCTATCACAGGTATGTGTTTACTTTGTTTGGCACGGCAGTTAGTTGGAAAGCAAGTCAGCAGTCTGTGGTTGCATTATCTACAACAGAGGCGGAGTTTATGGCTATCACTGAAGGAGTTAAGGAAGCTATCTGGTTGGGTGGATTATTGAATGAGTTGGGTATCCAACAGGATCATGTGAATATTCACTGTGACAATCAAAGTGCTATTATGTTGACTAAGCATCATGTGTATCATGAAAGGACAAAACACATTGATGTAAGGTTTTCTTCATCAGAGATATCATTGCCAAGGGAGTTGTGAAGATAAAGAAGATTCATACATCTTTGAATGCTTCAGATGCTATGACTAGGCGCTTCCAGGACCAAAGTTCAGGTTTTGCCTGGAACTTGTGGGTGTCAAGACTTTGAGGGGTCATCCTAACCGTAGGGATGGAACGGGGAGGCATCTTAACCTTAGAGGTGCATAGGGGGCGTATCTTAACCTTAGAGGTACATGGGGGCGTGTCTTAACCTTAGAGATGCAAAGGGTGTGTCCTAACTTCAGGGATACAGAGGTCGTTGGTGTTGAGCTAAAGGTGGAGATTTGTGAGGTGTTATCTCAACAACTGTTTCCGAATGCAATCAGGAAAAGGTAATTGTCTCCATTAGGAAATCAATTCCTATTTGAATTCAATTCCTATTCGATTCCTTTAGGTATAGCTGAAAATGAAGGCTATATAAAGGGGTGATTATTGCATGCTCATAACCAGATCTGGAAGATATAACACACAGCTTGAAGACCCGGTTCGACTACTTCGAAGGTGATATTATATAGATTATAGGTTCTAGCTTTGAGAGACAGATTTGTTCTTGTTTTCTTGCATACTGGTTAGGGACTTGTAATTGGGTTTGATATAATATAGTGGAAGCTGGTGATCTCCCGTGGACGTAGTTATTTACAACCGAACCACATAAACTCTTGTGTCTTTCTTGCTTATCGTTCTTGCTCTGTTTCTGGTGTTTTTTGGTTGCTTGGGTGTGTGTTTGATTGGTGCAGAAGCTGGTTCTTTGGTGGTTTAGTGTGTTGTGAGCTTTTTGTGATGAGGTAGAATCGACTAGTGTTGAATCGAACTCAACACAA